>CM066031.1:1333018720-1333458217 GCA_033557465.1 Ichthyophis bannanicus | reverse complement strand
GCAGCACAATGGTTACCACACACCAACCAATGCTGCAAGGTATCAGGGGTACAATGACCCAACACAGTTGCAAAATGAAGATAGCTGGGCCCGTCTGAGGCAGTAGCGGTTAGTGGGTAAATATTGTTTTTAGGGAGTACCTTATTGAATATTTTGTGTAAATCATAACTGCTAAGGCCCAAATACACTCTCAAAAGCAGGTGTAACTACAGAACCGTTCGCCCATAGGTAATGCAGAGGGGGTCAACATGTGAAAATGCATTATTTTCCGCACATGGCACCCTACAATGTTGGTGCGGGAAAGTGTAGCCCAAAGTGTGCTATATGAGGGGCAGGGTTAAGGTGAGAGCACTGTCCCCCAGGATGCAGCAGTGTGGCATTGTAACGTATTGGGGGAAATGTAAGTCGGGTGTGGTTGACCCAAGGTCTGCCATACCTGAATTTGGGCAGGGAGGGGCTGCAGACCAGGAGGCAGGCGGGGGGGACTGATATGGAACAGGGGGATTAGGAGTGTTATCTTAGTCTTGTAAAACCTGCCCTATTTCCCGTTGGAAAGTACTACCTCCCCCAGTCTCCATTAAATCTACCATGCTCTCGGGGGAAAGAACGGCCAATACTCCTCTGTTCTGAATGCTGACAACTTGTGCAGATTAGTGAATGATGAGGGAGGGGTGTTCATGGTTTGAATGTTCCAGTGAATAAGGTTGGCAGAGGTATGTCAACGTCTGTGTGGCAACTGTACAGCAATCTGTGATGCTGTCTCAAAAGAACTACCCCCTTGTGCCAGATATTAATGCACCTTTTATGGTGCTTCAGAAGGCACAATATAACACACATTGCTAGGAAATGAAAACCTCATTCTCCACAAAGGCCATGTGGAAAGGCGGTCAACTCCCAAGACACTATTGTATGTAACCCATAAGCTGTGTCAATCAAAGGCATGGCAAAAGATGCCCCAAGGATGTAGAGAGAACCCAGAAACGTAAACCACTAGCACTAACATCCCTCCGTTGGAATGGCAGAGGAGGTATGTGGCAAACCCACACGTAACACAAGCACTGCCCATAGCTCAAACACAAAAACAATACAAATTTAAAAGAGGGATGAAGATCAGTTGCTGAACTGCAGTATTCATCCCCATCCCATGTGGCTCCCATTAAAATGGACAAACATATTCTGGCTAAGTACAGTCATGCACAGAGTGATGTTAATGTACCATGCTATAATGACGGTGTGTGAAAGAGGATGGTAAGATGTGGCCAGCAGAGGAGGCTCAAATGGCAGAATAGGTGACATATCAGGATGACTGTGGAGTAAAAGTGCTATGCAGAGCACACACAGGAGAGGCACTCAGGGACAGCTGCAATGCTGGAATGTGTAGGAGGCCAGGATGTGGGTTTATCAGCATGCACATCAGGGTAGGATGCCACACAGTTGCCATTTACAGAACATTGTATGGAAGGATGGGTAACAACTCCAGTTGAGGGTACAATATGCTCACAGCCCACATCAGTACCTATATGACCCTCAAACAAATGTTAAACACCTTTTATGGAAAAGCATACAAATATAAGACACACAGAGGAAGCACACTAATGACCACTACAACAAATCACAATGTCTAAACCGGCATGCCACACCAACACTGTGAGCTCCTTAGCAAAGACTGCAGAAAGAAAGAGTGCAGTCCATTAAACAAACCGCCTGCTGACTGTCAGGACAAGCAAACACCAAAAAGTAAGCATGATGAAATGCACATACAGATCTGCTAATTACTCATACTATTGCTGTCTTTTGTTGTTATGTAGTGCACATGTTCACACAAAATGAAATGTTCTTAAGTGGATACAGAATGAAAAAGAGGTTAAAAATATACCACATTGGCAACTGAGGACGGTATGTGTATCATGTTAATAATTTTGATAAGGAAATGAGAAAGTTCCACATGTATTCAGGTTTAACACACAACACCTGATTCACAGAAAACCAAAACCCCCTGCTGTGTTGCCATGTAAACACCCTAAAGTGGGACACCTCAAAAAAAAAAAGAATATGTGATGGCTAAGCAGTACACAGGATGCACCTTGACGTACAGTGAGGAGAGAGAAGGGTGTATGTAGAGGTGAGGAACCTGCTGTTACCTCATGGTACAGTCAGCAGATTAGAAAACAAAGGATATAGCACATGTGCTAATCAAAAACAAAAAACTACAGAGTATAAACACATGACTGTAGCCACTCCCAGAAACAGTACACTGAGTACACAGTAACACACTGAGCACACTGAGCCAAGCATACTAAGCACACTGTGTGGCAACCGTGAATACCCAGTGAGGTTACATGTGTCTGCCAGCTACAGCAGCTGTCACTGTACAAGGATGCGAGCACAGGTGGCACATGTACATGTGTGGCAAATGGCCCCAGACAAGTGTTAATGTGATCAAAGAGAGAAGGACTAACCTACTGTTAACAAAATGGCCTTGGACCCAAGCAAACACTGATCAATTCCCACTAGCACCCCATGTGGCCTAGGTCAAGTCATGTAACCCTCATTACCGTGGAACAAAGACCAGTTAATCCTCATCCAATGATATAGACAAAATAAACAATGCAGTCCCTGGGTCACAAAGACGCAGGACTGATAAACAGGCAATGCAATGTGTGCCTTTGTATCACCCTGCTCAATCACCAAAAGAGCCACATGTATGTGGAATAAATATCTTTATTTGGTTTACACATCACAAATAGTGTAGTCAGTGCCATCATAATATGAAGGTGAGTGCATCTCTGATGGAATATTGAAACCCCTCTAATAGGGCATAAATCTAACTCACACAGAAAAGTTAATTCATCCACCACAAATGAAGAGCACGAGATATAATGTGCAGCCACTGCATACAATGCACTGGGCAGCAGACCCCCAGCCCCTACCTGATTCTGCATGCTGCAAAGGTGTAATGCACATATGAGTGCATGTAGAGAGTTGGCGCTGCATATTGAGGACACAACACACATCATGTGTCCCTCAAACCATATCCATCTTGCAACACAGGAGACAACCAAACCAAACAAGCCTATGTTGAGAAAATGTTTTATTGTGAAAATCACGCTGGGAAAGTAATGTGTGAGGTCTCACATAATGTCTGAGCTAGGAAGTAAAGCTGCAACAATGTAGACACAAACTCTCCTCAAAATCACAATGAGTATATGCAACAGGTAGGACAGGCACATGAACACAAACAAAATACAAACTCAACTACCTTCCCATACCTATACATATACCACCATGAAGGAGGTGGCCCTGCAACCTTTTCAGAGTAGACAGTGTTTGGCCACATATAACATAATACATGGAATGCACAATTGACGAAGTGCAACGGTGACCCACATTGCCACACTGCAAACATCATGTCGCAATGTGAGTGTCCCTACCACAGGGCATAGCCTGGACTGTGCACATGGGAAATGCAAGGTGTTGACATACATGCAGACTGTCACGTCTGCACATCCAACAAACACAATAAGCAGCATCTGAACAAGGAAATGAGGGCCAAACATCTTATACGGAGCCACAAAGAAGTCTGAGGTCCACATGTTTTGTCTCACAAACATAGTCCGTCATATGCAAAAGCACCATCCCACAGTTCAACATGAGACATTTATGCCACACATGCACGTAAACACCCTTGTCACATTGACCACATTAATTAAAGATGGTCGTGTGTCCAAAATCATTGTTGAGGTAACACTTGTAGCATGTGCATGTGGAAAGCAGGTGGACATACACAATAGGAGTGCTCCATCGTTGGCCGTATGGCGCAAACATGGGTGTATGCTTGATTAGGAAGAAAAAGATGAGGGTATCCTGGGTGGCATGTCACACCCAGGGCCAAAACTTAACAATACTAAAAACTGTGTTCGAATGGAACAGCTGCACTATCCATGTCATTTGCTGCTGCACACGGGGGGAACACTGCCAACAGTAACAATACTATGTGCAATCCCACAGGTGAGGTTAATAGTGTTCCACCAAATATGGCTAGGAATAGTCAAGCGTGACATGTCAACATTCCACTGTCTTTGAAAGTTCATGTGTGGTTCTCAACAATGAGCAGGACGCCCTGCAGAAACATCAACACAAACAGTGCAGAGAACACCTCTGTAATGGAGAATTAAGTAGCTTAATAGTAATACTGTCCATCGCAGTCATATGTCTCACTCGCAGAGGTAAAACATCCAATGGGCCACTTTCTGGTGTAAAATGTCTATGGTGTTGTTTCTTCAAAAGGTGGGTGATGGTGACACCAGATGCACTGTAATAGATGTGTCCGGTATGTACTCAGCCCTGTGTCATGAGAGGATACGTATGTTCCTGTTAGCCACCTATGAGAAACACCACACAATGCACACCGTTACACCTTTGCAAATGCACAAGAAAGGTATGTGAAACCACACAGTACATTACTCAACAAAACTTTGGTGATGACATCATTAATCCTAAACACACACATGGGTAAAACATGGGTATGGTCATGTCCATGCTCGTGTCACACAGGTGTGTCACAGCTACACACGACATGCATCTGTTTATGTGCACATAGAGGAAACATTATATGCATATAAGACAATTATGAATCATCAACAGGTAAACATAGATACAAATCTGCAATTAACAAATGTGCAACTTACCTTGTGTGTGCATCAGGTGTATGTCAGCAATCCCATGAACCACTACACAGCAATAAGAGGTGACAGTGAAGGCAGAGAATCTCAGCAGTCCGTGTACAAACAAAAGGTCAAGCCGCTGCTGATGCATGTCCACATTATGGTCATATCTGAAAATAAATAAAGGTGAACATCAGTGGTGACTCAGAACACAAGACACATTTTGTCGCACACCACACAACACATGTTGATAATACGCATAAGGTAAACAGCACTATGGAAACACATACCACAGTCACAACTGCCCCCCAGGTGCACAGTCCCCTCACAGTACATGATAATGTACTATGCCTGAAGAGTGTCTCATCACACAGGCAACCTGTAATCACCCACACACAAAGTATGCATATTTCTGCATTCCAGCTGCAACACATGGCCCTGTATGTGTTCAAGTGGACCTTTAGACATATAAAGGCCCCGTGAACCGGCAATAATACCCTGTTGTTGGCTTATGGTACAATGTTGGGGTAGGGAGCAAGTGCAGGCAAACCAAATACAAACCTTAAATACACACACATGCAGATATGCTGTAACTGTCACATATACAGTGTGGCACAGGACATGCTGAACACAAACACATGGGGATATGTGTGACAACAGCAAGGGATGGGTGATGGAGCCTGAAGTGAAACACAAAACAACACACCATCTGCCCAATATGATGGAGCAATGAAGATATGTTTTCCACATGACCCCAGGCACACACAATCTCCCTGTACATCCACCTACCCCAACGCAAAGCATATTGGGTGATGTTCAGTCACATGCCAATCCCACACATCAACAGCATCTGAATAAACTATGTCCTGTGCATTGGGAAACACAACAGTAACAAACATATGTCATGTTCTACAAGAGTATCACACACTGCACCTTCCTGTCCACAACTCTCATACCCCACACCATCACCTAATGTCTGACTGCTCCCTATCACAATGTATAGATCACTCACATGTGAGAGGCAGCACAGAGTTGTAGGAGGCTATCCTCAGGTGTCCATAATAAATCCTGTCCCCATCGTACCTCTGTGTTGTTGTACAGAAAGATCAACAGACATGTCAGAAACCACCATGTTTGCACCTCATCACAAAGTACAGACGAGTCACACAGATCCACTATATTGGCAACAATGCCCCCTATCCTTGTGTAGGGGTGTGTCAATGTTGAATGCTAAGTCGCTTACAATTCTGGAAACACATATGGAATATGCACGAGTGCCTCATGTATGCAGGGACCAAATACATATCCTGGTGTGTAGATGTCATACCTTGAATCATAGTGACAGCTATTTGCTGATGATCTCCACAGATAGCTGTCAATGTGTGCGTCATGTCATTAAAACACCAATGGCATGTATATGTTTTACGCAAACCATGATGGCTGCATGCCATCACACTGTGTGTCATTGAGAATGTCAACGCATGGATAGCCAATATGTGTACCTCAGAGAAACAACTCTCACATATGTCTGGTTTTCCTTGCCAACATAATCCTCCCCTTCCCTGTCCGACTATCTATGCAATCTATGTAATGTGGACTGTACTATCCTACACTACTCACATACCCAGCCTGTAGCTGAGGCATGATGGCATATGTTGAGAATTTATCAGCAAGATATGCCATGTACTCCCTGAGAATCCTGCACAACCATAAGCCACCAACACATTCTGTGCTCATCCTGCCCACTGTAACGCACCCCTTGCTGATATGGGGTAGGTTATCCTCTGTATCTGTGTACATATGTAGCACTGTACTTAAGGTCAATTCGCCTACATGTAAATGTGGCAATACTACCTCTCTGGCTGGACAATGCTCAGATCCCCATCCTATAACATGTCCATGTCATGGCTTTCTGGTGCAGTATACATTCCGACACACTGTAGGGTGACATTAACACCCTACACATAGATACCCTAATATCCGCAGAAACTACTACTAAGCATCTGTCCTGTGATATGTATGTCCTGATACGGCCATAATAACAAAGCAACACATAGCCAGCTGACAGGAGTGTAAGAACCAAATGTACACCCCAAAGGTGAAACATATAAATTCAACCCACTGGACTAATGTCCCCAAACGTGGACTGGTCACACACTGTGAACATCTCACCATATGGCTAACACTGTTCTCCACCCATATCATCACAAAACATCATTTGTGCTCAACAACAACAGGTGCTAACACAGGCAGCCACTAACTGTAAATTTAACCTTACAAATCACACACAGCCGTATGAGCAACCACCCACATCATCTGGCACCAAATGCTGTTGTGTACTGGCCACATTGTTTGTGCCTCACACATGCCTATATGTGAGTTGTGAATTAGCACTAAAATACTAATGTGTTGTCGCATACAAATCATATCCTGACATAAACTGTAACTGCTGTAAGCATAACACACATAGGATTAAAAAGCTGTGTGGGTAGGTAATACGCACATGAGAAGATCTCTCCAATCAACCTCCGTCTGACTGCTGTGCCATCCTGTGTGTCACCACTGGCACGTACAGGGGGGCACATTGGATCTTGCTCCAGATCCTCATTAATCTCTGCAGGGATATTGTGCCTGAGAGCAATGTTGTGCAGGATGCAACAGGCTATGATTATCTCTGCAACAGTCCTTGGCTTATATTGTAAGGCCCCGCCTGACCTATCCAGACACCTGAAGCGACTTTTCAACACGCCAAAGGTACGCTCGATGACTGAGCGGCTGGAGGCATGGGCCTCATTGTACCTCCGCTCTGCACATGTCCGTGGCTGACGTACAGGGGTCAGCAGCCAGGGGCGACACCCATATCCTGCATCACCTTGGAAATAAAAAGAAATGTGCGTGTCAATATTCAACATAACTGACATATGTTAAGATGTAGTAACCCTACACAAAACAAATCCTGACATCAACATATAACTGAACAATTAATGAGCTTTAAAAAACACATATGCTGTTAGAAAAGGAACACATAGCCTAGAAAGTAAGTACACTCATGGGAAATACCCCAACAGTTCCATCTATACTGTAACATATTGTGTGTGTGTGTGCGCGACATGGGTATTGTAATGCATATACTGTCCACATTGGCACCTCTGCCAATGAGAGACGATAGTAACGATTCACTTGTCACATGTTCATATTGTATGTCTGAACAGTAACCTAGGTAAAATATGCTGCCATGAGAAGGTGGGAAAAAAACAGAACATGTATGCCATGGAGGCTGGTGATAATGTGAACCATATCACCTAGATGCATCCTGTCCTGTACGGGCAACATATCTAGATCTCATACTCTGTGTCCTTATGCTGTATATTGCTAAACAGAAATTGTTTAAATACCAATCCTGTGCACTGTGTCTATCCTGGGAACATCCCACTGAAGGTGGGGTCTGCAAACCTGCACACTGTACTACTCATGTCTTAACCTCATAGAGATACACATCGGTACATTACCGTCATGTGTAGCTGAAAACAATACAACTCTGTATGCACACACATAGCCCACAGCTTTAGCCATCCCCTTTCCAATATGTTAAACTACATGAGGATCACTGGCCAATATGTGGCTAAATCATGATCATCTACAGTAGGCCAAGGTACTAGCACCAAATATACTTCGTTACACCCCTGCTGTGACATAGGCCAAATGCGTGACCATACATATCCACACGAGTGCTGCTAGCTGGAAAGGGCAAAAGCATACATCAGATATTCCCAAACACCCCCTCATATTATATACTGGCTCCTGGGTAGCAACAACAGTCCAGAGTGAGTGTGTGACCCAAAACACACATGAGAAGGGTTACCTGTATGGATGAGCAATTATCACAAGGTTAAATGACATACAAGCATTATTTGGCAATGACCCATCATGATACGTGCATATGAGGGCCAACCCCCCCCCCCCCTCAGAATGTGTGCAGTTGATATTACCACACACTATGAGGGATTGTGCAACAGCCTAGCCACATGCACAGGGGTGTTGTCACCTGCACACCCTGTGAATGTCAGGATCATATAATGCTAGGAGTCTGATGGTCTATGTTTGTTTGTAGCTGCTGTATGTGTACGTCTATACCCCTGTAATAATCTAAACATACAACAGTCCCCAAACAAACATTGCTCATATGTTGATCTAAGTTTATGGTTTTAAACGAGTTTGCTAGCTATGTGAGTAGACATAAAGAAAGTTACAAAGACATACATACATTACGACACATGACATACTCACCCAGCAAAATACAGTCCCCATAACGTCCGCCCTCAAATTGTGTGAAGATTGCCGAGTGATGCAGGATATAGGAGTCATGGGTGGACCCTGGAAACCTAGGGACCACATTCAGAATATGCAGATTAGCATCACATACAACCTGAACATTCAGGGAATGGTAGTGTTTGCGGTTGCGAAACGCCACCTCCCTGTCTCTAGGCGGGACCAGGGCAACATGTGTGCAATCAATAGCTCCCATCACGTGTGGTATCCCTGCTAATGTCTCAAAGGCCTGGTTCAGGGTCCCCCATTGTTGCCTAGTGTGGGGAATGGCTATGTAATTCCCCACCCGGCTGACCATGGCACGCAGTACTTGGTGGAGACAACGTGAGAAGGATGGGCGGCTCATGCCACCCACTGCAGCCACAGATGACTGGAAACAGCCAGAGGCAAAAAAATGTAAAGCAGCAAGGAGCTTGACTAAACCTGGTATTGCATGGGACCGATCAGTCAGGGGCTCGAGGTCAGGTCTTAAATCCTCATAAAGCTCCCTAATAGCCCTTGTGCTCAGTCGGTACAGGGAGATGACCTGGTCCTCACGCATGCCCTGGAGCTGTGCCCTGGGCCTGTAGAGGCGTGGCTGCCGAGCCTGCATCTCGGCACGCCTTCTGTGCCGTGAACGCACAGCACATGGCTGGACCACCTCCACAGCTGCAGGTCTGAGTTGCTGCGGGACTACACCCATGCCCTGTGCTGCAGCCCCGTGGACACCATCTCCCCTGTCCGGCAACCGCAGCATCTGCCCACCACTCAGGACACATGCATAAGCATATATTGCTGCCATAAACTCCTCCCGTCCCACTACCGAAACACACTCTAACAACCACACAAACTCTAACAAACACACACAACACACTATACAGTATCCAAAAGTAAAAACAACAACTGACAATACACACAACACAATATAATAAGCAATACAAACACCAATACAATCCGCTAGTACAACTGCTTAGACTTTCGTTCTTCTCCACACCAACCACACTCCTCCTGCTCTTCCTCTACAACCCTCAACGTGGGTAGTGTTGTGATGGTAATATATGTTATTATGGGGTGTGTGGTTTGCGCACACTGCGCATGCGCAGTTGATCGCATGCGATGCCCGTTGGTGGCGTGCATGCGCCTCTCTACGCATGGGCGTCAGTCAGTGCGTGCCCACACGTATGTGCGCCGGCGTGAACATGCGCACAAAACACAGACACCCATGCGGTAGTCGTTGTAGTGCGCATGCGTACTGCGACACATGCGCAGTACAGTGTCTCAGGGCGCATGTGCGTTTGTCCGCGTACGGCCACCCATGCGTTGGCGAGCACGCGCCCAACGCACGAGCGTCACGCCCGCCCAATTGCACATGTGCAATGGAAGACACATGGCAATACACTATAAATAGGCCTGCACACGTGCAGCACGTTGAGGGTTGATAAAGGAGTCACAGTTAGAGAGAGAGGGTGTCATAGATAAAGTCTGAAACAGAGACAGTGGTGGGACCACTGCACAGGAAAGAAGCACAGTGAGGGATAACAAAATCTATAGGTAGAGAGGCTGTGGTGGGAGTAGTCCAGAGGAAGGAGGGAGAGAGTCAGTCCAGGGAGTACGGCAGCGGAGAGAGGCAGAGAAAGATAGTCAGGAGCAGAGTAGATTCCTCACCTTGTGCTAAGATAATATTTCTGTTCCCTTTGTTATTGTGTCCTTTACTGTGTCCTGTACTGTAACATTTTGTAAGTCTGTATTGCATGCTGTGTATTGTTCTGTTTTGTTTAAGTGAGTGCTGTTCTGTTGAAAGGAGCATTTAAAACATACAGAGATGGAGAGAGAGAGGGAGAGAGACGGTGAGGGTGAGGGTGAGGGTGAGGGTGTGGAGGATGTGTCCCAACCTGTGGTGGGTGATACACCGACGCTACAGACTGCACATCCTAGGGAGGGACATGCAGGACCATCTTTTGGGCCACAGCCTGCACAATATGTCCAAACTGGGAAGAGAAAAAGGGTACCTGTGCCTGGTCCACAGCGAAAAAGAGCTCTACGCTTCAGTGATAGAGAGAACTATATCCTACTCTCGCATGTAATTGAAAACTATGACCTCTTATTTGGCAGGCTCAGCAGTCGCACAACAGTGGCCACCCGAATGGCAGTATGGGAGGAGGTGCGTGCTGCAATGTCAGAGGCAGGGGCCCCACAAGGGATGTTGAAAGCCTCAAAAAGAGGTACTCGGATATAAAAAGAGGGGTGCGCCAGCACATGGTGGCTGAAAGACAACATGCGCATGGCACAGGTGGTGGGGGCCCTTTTATCCCATCACTCACACCATTGGAACAAGAGCTGGCAACACGTTTGGGCCACATCTATCTCCGTGGACTGCCGGAGGCCCTTGACACGGCACATCCTGACGCAGGTATGTATAGTAATTGCCAGGTATACAGTCATGTTCACAATGTCCCTTCAGTACACATCATTCAGCTGCACAGACACTCCCATACCTGTGACCCAATCCACACCATGTTTAAAAAGTGGTGTCACATGTGTGTGTTATGGCCATGCACAAACTGTGTTGTTGCCATGCCCTGTCACAATATTACATATGTGTCCCTCGAAAACAGCAACCTCCCCATCTGTTTCCAAAACTACACACAACAATTCCTATCCAACCTGCACATCTGTGATTGCAAAGCACCATATGATTTTGTGGCACACTAATCAGGTAACGTGTGTGTGACATACTATTTGCACAGTGCTACATGTGCTTCTCAGTGGGCCACAGTTGCTGGCTACTTGGGATCCACGGCACAATGGGTCACAGCCAAACATATCCAACAATGAGCATATAGTATGTCTAGAGACAATATTTCAAAGTCATAATTAAACATAAACAGGCAATGTATGGTCAAAACAAGTGTAAGGGTGATGTATTCTCACACATGTGTGGACATATGTTGTACAGATAGGGGAAGGGATGTGATGGGGGACACATGTGGCATGGCACTCCAAATATACACATGGAAAATATGCAACATGTGCATGGCCACACGACACACATGTGCCCCAGAAACAGCTGAATGACGTCGACAAACATGTATGGGAAGGTGTCATGGGTCGGGTATGCAGCACACACACACATACCCACCCCATCATCTCTGTGGTGTCTGTGCCACACATATATAGATATGATTATGTTGAAACATATGTGTTTTCTTTGTTATTGTTCAATATGCAGGTGACTACAGTAAAATGGAGAGGAGAGGAAGAGGAGGAGGAGGAGGAGGAGGAGGAGGCGGAGGAAGAGGGTGACTTTGACATCACAGTGCCAATGAGTGTGTTGGAGGATGAACCTGCTGTCTCAGGGGGCAGCACAAGTGCTGTTGATGAGCCCATAGAGCCACCTGTACCCTGTATATCACCACTAGGGGCAGCATCAAGGGAGAACATCCAAGGACCCAGGCCGCAAGTATACACCGAGAGCCCTGACCCTCAGGTGATGATGGCGGAGTTAAGGTCCCATGGCGTATCTGCACGTCGCGATGCTGAAGGTGGGTGACATACGACAGTCATAATTCCAAAATAAACACCAATAGTCACTAGTTGGTGTTTGTGTGGTGAATGTTGCAACATAACCACCACATATATCACATGTATGGCTCATGTTGTTGGGATATTGTTTCGTGAAAGAATGGTGTGGGGTATAATATATGGTGTTACTATGACGCAAAACAGAATCACCGAAGGTCAGTTGACACCCACAGATGCAGGCCTAAAAGGAATGTTGTATAAGGGCCACCATGTTGTTGTCATGAGAAAGATCAACACTTGCCCTTGCAACAGTCTACCTCATTGCAGACACCCAGATGTCTGGTAAACCACAGCATGACATCTAAATGATAGTTAAAGAAACAAACATACCATATATAAAGCAATGCAACCCTCCTCTGTGATGTAACAGCACAAAGACCGCATTCCCCACAGTCTGCATCTGCAGGTGTCAAATTACATAGCATATGGAGAGAGGTGCGAAAATATGTCAGGTCAACCATAGATACGGATCTACAGAGGGGTCTCAAACATACAGTATGAACCTGATGGCTTGTTTGGAGAGAACATTCCTCAATTTCCTCTGTACATAAAGACATAACATAGACTGTAATCCAGACAGAAAAGGAAAACACCATGTCCCCTTACTGTAAGGCCAACAATCCCTCAACAGATTGCATAGGCTGTGAGCATGTGTGTCCCAGTTAAATTGTGGGCCTATGTCCCCATACCGTGTGATGGTCCCCAGTATCATAAGTGTCATACCTGCAATATGTGTTGTATGCAACCATACAGTAATGAGTATGACGCATGTCTATTTCTCAACAAATGGTTAAACAAGGACCAAAACCGTGAACAATTACTGTGCTGCAAAAAAAACCTAAACACATATGACTAACTACAACAAAAGCTTGCCATGTTGAGACCATATCATACACCACGTATCCACACAACATTACCAGAATTGGCACATCACCCTACCCCTCCTTTCCGAATGCAAACATTAGAGCATTACACAAAGACCTCACATAACATACTGGTGGATGATAGCAATTGTCAAGCCCAATGAGAAATAACATAAACTGAAGACCTCATCTCCTTTACAAAATAACCAGATACATCATCATAGAGCAAGCAACCAAAGAAAAACATTACCTAGTCGAAAAGTGTTATTGGAGCCACAAAAGGCAACTAGGGAATTTGACACAACACTGTATAGGTACTGGCCAGTGGGTAGATAGAGATATCTGACCAATCTGTACAGTGATACATACATTATCCCTTACAGCAAGGTAAAAAATAAACATACTGAAGCTCAGCCTGTAAGGATCCATATGCTATGTCAAATGAGAAAGCGGAAAACATATGTTGTCTAGTTGTTATGACTGTTTTCCATGTCCTAATTGCTGCATCCACGTTCACAATGCCTGTGCAAGAGTTCTGCTCACTCACCATAGTCTGATGTTTATGTGTCCAGACAGCTCTATTGTACTGTGTTATCCACTCTACATTGTCACATTTGCTTTAACATAACCATTTTTTTCCGTGTAGTAGGTCTCTGACATCCCACACTATCAATGACGTATTCAGAATGCCAATGTCTATCCTCAACTACACTCACATAAGCAGCTATGTTCATAAGGTATCACCCACTCCCACAAAACACGTAAATGCTTCACGGGATTAACGTCTGTCAGCACCATCACATTCTAGTCATTCCCCAACATCAGCTCACGTACATTTTGTACACCACCAAGCATACATATCAGTTTAGTCCTTGCATCAGGCAATTCCAAGGACCAGCACATACAGATAATGTGTACATCCCCACATCCAGCCCTTATACTGACAATGTAACCCATCAGACCATACATTGTCATGTCATAAAACAATCATTAGGGCAGGCCAAACCTGATTTGCCGTCACACAGTCTGACACAAATATATGGCATCCCATGAGGCTACATCCAGTACAAACATCTCATGGAGAATAGCAAATTCCATACACACATAGCACACAGTTCCTGTCATAACATGCCCCAACAGCTCATGTGCATCTCTATGCCACATATAGCAAAACCCTGGACCCATACATGACCTGTGCAGACATTCCCAAACACACCTCGGTACAACAATGCTTCTGGCCATCTGAGGTGTTTATGGCTGCTGCATGCTGCACCTGACCTAAATAATGGATATGAGATGACTGTCCTTGCCCAATTCTGTTGCCACGTCAGTAGTATGTGGGTGTGTATGCAGAAGCTATTGTATGACTGTTGTGTTGTCCTCCCACATCTTCTTCCTGTATAGTGTTCTCTGTGTTTCTATTAGTTGTAGTACACTGCGATATATGTGTTATACCCCTAACCATGTTCCCATATGACTCAGCACTATCACATTAGCATTAGTGTGGTATGTGTATGACATGTTGCTTTATGAAGGTGTTTTCGTGGAGAGGTAGTTCATTGACCACCCTGTGTCCCATTCACAGCCAATCGACGTGTTCTGGAGCGGATTCGCTGTGCTGTGGAGCAGAACACCAGGGATGTTTGTGCTGAGCTCCGGACATTACATGAGGGGGTCGTAGCCATGCCACTAACTCGCATGTGTGAGGCCCTTGAGGGCATACGTGATGTTCTGATCCGAGCTGCACCTGCACCACCAATGTATCCGGAGGAGGATATAGCCTTGCCAGGGAGAGGGGCCCGACGTGGCAGGCGTGGCCGACCACGCCGTCAGTAACCTATGATAATATAGAAATGTACAGCACGAAACCAAAGGTTTCTCTTTGTTGCACTGTTCATTTTTAGCAACTATGTACATAGTATGTTCTGTTATTGCGGCTTGGTTTGGGTTATATGTGAAAGTAGACATATGTGATTAGTATGTTGTGTTTGTGTTATGTAATTGGCTTGGGGGGATCTTTGATATGTCTTACACACATGTTTGTAACAATAGTTTTATATGAGAGAATTGCTGTGATAATAAACAGCTGTCCAAAAATAGATACATTGTCTCTTTCCAAAGAGTGTCCATTTGGTCCCATGTGTATCTCTGAGAGGGGGGTGGGAGGACCATAGGATCTGCAACCATGTCCACTGCATAAGCTACTTTGCCACACACATACTATTTCCATGATCCACACATATGTAATGTTTCACTAGCACAATGTGTCACCACAGCCTCTGAGCTGCAGCGGCACAGTGTGCACAGACATCCATGTACGACATGGGTGTGGAACCGTGATACTGTGGAGCCGCAGACCAGTCAGGTTCTGAGCATATCCCTAATGTATATGCTGGCGATATATATCTCACCATTACAATTATCATGACCACCTTACTGGTTTGTGTCCCTCCAAGACTGGATTTTGAGAGCGCTGCCTTACACCTCTGTCATGTACGAGTTATTTTGGGCTGGGTGCAGATGTCACAGACATCGGATGGTTATTTGGAATGCGTAACATTGCTCCCTGTTTCTCACCAGCAGTAACGGGTGGTGGCAATGGCAATATGTTGGTGTTGGGGAGAGGTGAGGAGGAATATGACACACTCTAGGTAACATGTTTGATGTCGGGGACATCTGCGCCTTGCCCACTCACATTCCAAAATGGCAGAGGTGTAATCCAGGTCTCTCAAAAGCGAGCCCTGGAGGGCCGAAAAATCAGTCACGCTGACAGGATATCTCCAATTCATATATATCTCTGCCACACTCATTAGGAATATTTCCAACACCTGACTGCCCTGCGGCTCTACAGAACCATGGTTCACCACCCTTGATGTGGACACAGGGGTACTGTGTTATAAATGGCCTGTTTATGTTCCATACACATCACCATCTGCAACCCGTCATACACGACACATTGGTGCCATATGTGTGACCTGTGCCCTCACCTATATTAGTGGTCACATGCACCCCAACCCACCATAGGGATGCATGTTACAGGGGCAGACATTTGTGTGCCGCATATTGTGCCGGCTCATATATGTGAGAACATGTTGGTCATGTATATACATCCCTGTGGCAAGTACGTCTGTGGGGCAGCCACTACATGGTAACATGTAATGCAGCACCCTGCTATCACACACCTACACACATGAGTTTCCCGACACACTGCATGTGGTGCCAATTGAGGTATCACACGCATGTTTACCCATCAGGAATGTATGTGGCTGCACACATATGACATGCTGGCATCTATAGTCATATGCTACGTGAGACACGTGACCATTACAGGGTTCAGAAAAAATACTTTAATATGTACAAACAAAAATAAAACTATATACATATCTAGGGTAGGGGGAAAATGCCATCACCCACCCACCAAAACAAACCCTCCCCCCCCCCCCACACACACCCGCAATAAACACACTCCCACACACTAACCCCGAACCCCCACATGACCCCACCCTCCCTCAGCCTGCCCCGTGATGGCAGACAGGGCAGCACAGGGCACATGTGTGGACGTCACAGGCACCATCAATGATGCCTGTGACGCCCTTCAGGGGGTGGCTGCCGACATGGCAGATGCTCAATGTCAGCAACCACCCTCTCCATGGCTCCCGCCATCCATTCCTGCAGGTGCACCAACCGGTGCACCCGCTGCTCCAGTGCATCCAGAGTCTCACACAGATGTACAACACATCTGCCACCACACACACACATTGTTCCTGGTGTTTGTGTGGTGGCATCTGCATGCACTGTGTGTGGGGCCCTGGATGTTGGAGCCACCTGCCCTTGATGGCGGGAGCCAACAGTGCCCTGTGCTGCACTGTCCTCTATGTCACTCTCCCATACACCCTGCGGCCACTCTTCCCCCCCTGACTCCTCCCCAACACCCCCCACCACCTCCCCCCCACCAACATCACCTGCGCCCTCACCCCCCCTTGTGACCCTGGCACCCACACCTTCCGTCCCAGCATCCCCCATGACCCCCTCCGCTGTGTCTTCCGCAGGACCCTCTGCCTCCTCCCCACTGGTGTCCAGGACTACCACCTCCACGGCAACGTGGGAGGTGGGCCTTCGGAGGGCATAGGCAGAGGTACGGGGGTCTTCGTCACTGTCATCATGATCTGTGGAAGATGACAGTCATCAGCACACGTAGATGTGTGTGACACATCACATGTACCCATGCAGGTACCATGCACACTGATGGGCCACTGTGACCTCTGATGGTGGGCAGCCATGTCATCAATACGCACCATCACCATGTGATGATTCAGCATTCCTCACGCGCTCAAGGTATGCGCCATGGTGCAGGCGCAGCTCCCTCCCTTTCTTTCTCAGATCCTCGACCTGTGTGTGTGAGAAAATATGGGTGGGAGCATGAGTGAGCACTTACGTCTGGTGGGTGGGCAACAGAAACATAGAACAGTGTGTCCTGGGTCTGGACACTTCAGCTACACTGATGTGTGTTTCATGTATAGCATAGTTCAACACCTGTCACAGGGGATCATCATGGGCACATGGAATGTGTTATCACATGTGGACAACACCATTACCAACTGAGCCTACTCACCAATGTTGGTCATCGTCACATATGTCAGTCTCTGGAGCCATGCCATGGTGCTTGCGTGATGCTACTTGCTGTCCAATATTTGCATCTCTTGTTGTGTATGTTTTGCACACCAGGAGCGGGTGAAGGGATACATTGGAGCAGTTGTTGAATGCGACAGAACCCAAGGGGGACAGGGATGTTTGTTAATTTGTGCATCCTGCTGTGTCTGGCGACCACCTGTTACAGGCAATGAACTATGCTATCAGCAGCTAACAACATGGCTAAGTCACACATGTGGGAAACAGTGGGATGAGGAGGGCAGGAAAGGGTTACAAAACTGATCATGTGCTGTGGAGGGTCTGTACCTCCACCCATGTTGGCTGGCCATCCTGTGTGAGAGTCAGGTTGGGGTGTAGTATGTATGGGGTATGTTTGGTAGAGCAGCCTAAACAAACATACAACAACTGCAGGTGCCCTTATCTGAGCTTACCGTGCCCATGTAGGCTGGCCTATATCTTGTAGAAATGGCACTATGACCTATGACCTGTATGATGACAGCAGGTGTATTTTGATAAACCATGGACAGACACCAAACAAACACACTACGCAATTGCCACCTGTGCTCATGTGTCTGCTTGTATCTGTGGTGTCCAACCACAAGAGGTGACTGTAGCTTTCCTACAACATCAGTTCTGTTCACCTGCTACAAGGTAATGGATTTGTAGGAGGTGTGAGGATGGGTAACCTAACTATGCATAAAGTGAGGGGAATATGGCTCTGTTACAGCCTTTGGGAATATCTTTGCCTAGGTCATGGAGATGTTGTACCTATACACACATCAACATGTGCACATAGCTTTTCATCGTGATACATCACAGACATGTGTGATGAGATAGTGACCTCACAGACTATGTGAGAGGTGCAACTTACCTGTCATAAACTACCACAACATGTGACTGCTATACCCACCAATTCAATGTGGCGTACGGCCCCATGGGGGTTGCGTGTTGTGCCACACATCATCAGCTGCATATCCCATTGCAGTGGGATCATAGACAAGTGACCTTACACAGGTCATAGGACTCCTGGAGATAGGGAGAATGTATTGAACTGGTTAGGCACACACAACCATATCACCAGGGTGCGTGATAGACCACTGTGATGGCCTCACTTAACTCCTGGGGAAAGGGATGCTCTATTAAACTCTTTATTCACACACAACCATATCAACAGGGTACGTGATTGCCAAGTGTGGTGGCCTCACTTAACTCCTGGGGAACGGGAGGATCTATTTAACTCTTTATTCTCACACTAACCTATAATCAGGGTACGTGATAGCCGACTGTGATGGCCTCACTTAACTCCTGGGGAAAGGGAGGATCTATTACACTCTTTATGCACACACAACCATATCTCCAGGATGAGTGAAAGGCCACTGGGATGGCCTTTGAGGGCTCCTGGAAATAGGGTAGATGTAATGAACTGTTTGAGCACACAAAACCATATCTCCAGGATACATGAAAGGCCACTGGGATGGCCTTTCAGGACTCCTGGAAATAGGGAAGATGTAATGAACTGTTTCAGCACACTAAACCATATCTCCAGGATACATGAAAGGCCACTGGGATGGCCTTTCAGGACTCCTGGAAATAGGGAAGATGTAATGAACTGTTTCAGCACACAGAACCATATCTCCAGGATACATGAAAGGCCACTGGGATGGCCTTTCAGGACTCCTGGAAATAGGGAAGATGTAATGAACTGTTTGAGCACACATAACCATAGCTCCAGGATACATGAAAGGCCACTGGGATGGCCTTTCAGGACTCCTGGAAATAGGGGAGATGTTTTAAACTGTTTCAGCACACAGAACCATATCTCCAGAATACATGAAAGGCCACTGGGATGGCCTTTCAGGACTCCTGGAAATAGGGAAGATGTAATGAACTGTTTCAGCACACTAAACCATAGCTCCAGGATACATGAAAGGCCACTGGGATGGCCTTTCAGGACTCCTGGAAATAGGGAAGATGTAATGAACTGTTTCAGCACACAGAACCATATCTCCAGGATACATGAAAGGCCACTGGGATGGCCTTTCAGGACTCCTGGAAATAGGGAAGATGTAATGAACTGTTTCAGCACACTAAACCATATCTCCAGGATACATGAAAGGCCACTGGGATGGCCTTTCAGGACTCCTGGAAATAGGGAAGATGTAATGAACTGTTTCAGCACACTAAACCATAGCTCCAGGATATATGAAAGGCCACTGGGATGGCCTTTCAGGACTCCTGGAAATAGGGAAGATGTAATGAACTGTTTCAGCACACAGAACCATATCTCCAGGATACATGAAAGGCCACTGGGATGGCCTTTCAGGACTCCTGGAAATAGGGAAGATGTAATGAACTGTTTCAGCACACTAAACCATATCTCCAGGATACATGAAAGGCCACTGGGATGGCCTTTCAGGACTCCTGGAAATAGGGAAGATGTAATGAACTGTTTGAGCACACATAACGATTCAAGCATTTCGACAGGGACGAATTCATACAGGACACAATACAACACCTGAACATTACTACAGACGACCTGGAGGAACAAGTTTCCAGCTGGAACAGCATTTTAGCGAACGCCGCCAAAACATCTGATGGCAGGACCGAGAAACAGCATCACAACAAGAGACAAAACAAACCATGGTACTCAGCAAAAATACGACAGGAAAAGAGGGAGCTCAGGAAGATCGAACGGAGATGGAGAAAAAACAAAGCAACCGCCGACCAGCATCTTTACCTAACAAAGCAAAAACAATACAATGACCACATCAACCAATCAAAGAGGGAATACCACACAAACATGATAAATACTTCCATCAACAAACCCAGAGAGCTGTTCGAAATAGTAAAGATCCTCACAAAAGAGCAAACAACAGAAGGGGAAGTACAAGTTGATCCACAGGAATTCGCCAACCACATCAAAGAAAAATTTCACTCCACAGAGCGAACAACACCTAGTGGGACCACCCTGACGGACGTACACCCCAGAACCTGGGGCACATTCTACTCACCCTCAACAGAACAGATATCCCACATCATCTCTACAATCAACACAAGCACTGCTCCTACAGACCCATGCCCAGTGTCATGGGTCAAAGCCACCAAATCAAGCTTCATCCCCACCATACAAAAAATAGTACACAACTCACTCACTCAAGGACTCATGCCAAAGCAGCTAAAACTTGCCTCAGTAAGACCAATCGCAAAGAAAACAACACTCGACAAAAAAGATCCAGCAGCATACCGACCAATCTCCAGCATACCCTTCCTCGCAAAAATCATCGAAAAGACGGTTCAACTTCAACTTCAGGAACACATCGACAAACACGAAACACTTGACGACAACCAACACGGATTTCGCCCCAACCATGGAGTCGAAACACTACTGATATACCTCTTCGACAGCATCCTGAGAATAATTGACAACACCAGGAATGGAATCATAATGATCTTCATCGACATCTCCTCTGCTTTCGACACAGTGGACCACAACACGCTCCTGGAAAGACTAAAGATCACCGGTATACACAGTATCACACTGAAATGGTTCCACTCGTACCTAACGGAAAGACAACTGCAGGTCAAGGTGGGACACAACACCTCCCGACCCATAAAGGTCCAACAAGGAGTACCTCAAGGATCCGCACTCTCAGCACTCCTATTTAACATATACATCCAACCAATATGCAACATCATGAAAGAGAACAACATCCAATACACAATTTATGCAGACGACATCATGATATACACCCCGATATCAATCGACAACCCGGACTTCTCTAAGATAACAGACTGCCTCACCCAGATGACTAGTTGGTGTCAAAACAACAACCTCGCAATAAACTACAACAAGACCGAAGCTTTAATCATCACCCGGAACCAAAGCTTCATACACCCACCAAATATAAAGATACAAAGCACCACAATACCAATAAGGTCAGAGGTGAGATACCTCGAAGTTACTCTGGACAATCAACTCAATCTCAAGCCACACATAGACAAAACAATCCAGAAGGCCTACTACAAGATGCGAATCATCAGGAGACTGAAACCACTCCTCGCCCCAGATCACTTCCGAACCGTTTGTCAAGCCCTGATAACCCCACTACTGGACTTCTGCAATCCAATATACCTCGGACTTCCGAAACAAGCCCTCAAACCACTCCAACTGGCACAAAACACCGCAGCACGAATCATATCCGGAACCGCAAGACAGGAGCACATCACACCCACCTTAAAGGACTTACACTGGCTCCCAATCGGTGCACGCATCAGATACAAAACCATCATAAACCTATTTAAGATAAAACAGCACACATCAGCCAACAGCCTGCACACCCTCATACAACCAGACACCAGCACTCGTCCTAGAAGAAAACAAACACACAACCGAGTCAGCACCCCAAGTGAATACAAAAACACACGCAAAGATACAACGGACAGAGCACTCTCCATGGCTGCTCCAACAATATGGAACAAACTACCAGACGATTTGAGGGCAACCACAGACCTCAAGGACTTTAGAAAACAGTTGAAAACCATGCTGTTTATAGAACACTATGGACACATCACATAACCCCAGAGAATGTATAACAGCACATAACCCCGCCTAAACAATGTATGTATGGAAAATGTATTTAGAACCACTGTATATAGCCCACTTTGTACATAGCTCAGACCAAGCTAGCACACACAATACAACACCCACCCAACTAAATTTCACCCTCACTGCATGTATAACACACTCACCTTACCCGATTGTTTGCTGTGATACCACCTTGATTATTAAGATAAGGCGGTTTAGAAATACTGTTAAATAAATAAATAAATAAATAAATAAAATAACCATAGCTCCAGGATACATGAAAGGCCACTGGGATGGCCTTTCAGGACTCCTGGAAATAGGGGGGATGTTTTGAACTAGTTCAGCACACAAATCCATAGCTCCAGGATACATGAAAGGCCACTGGGATGGCCTTTCAGGACTCCTGGAAATAGGGGAGATGTAATGAACTGTTTCAGCACACTAAACCATATCGCCAGGATACATGACAGGCCACTGTGATGATCTTACAGCACCCCTGGGGATAGGGATATTGTTTTGTACTTTGACAGCACACAGACCAATATCACCATGATGACAGGTGAGCCAGTGTGATGGCCTCTCTAGTCCCCTGGTGATAGGGTGTATGTATTACAGTGCTTGAGCACACACAACCGTATCTCCAGGGTGACTGATAGACCACTGTGGTGAGCTCTCAGGACCACTGGGGATAGGGGGGCATATTGCACAACATTGGCAAAAACAACCAGATCACCTGGGTGATTGACATACCATTAATGCTTTGCTTCACATACCCTTTCTGTGGACGGAAAGGTTATTTGCTGCAGCTACACATTTCACCATATTCATATGATGTGATTTGGATATAATTAAGCTGATCTATTGGTTTGCTTTCTTACAGTATGTGTTGGCACGTCCACAGCAGCAAATGCCAGGTAATAGGGCTAGCATCATGACCTGTGTGACCATATCCATCACCACCTGGGTACAGGTCAAACCTGTCACATATTATACAAAGACAATATGGGATGTATGTTCAGCTGCAGCACATTACTGACACACAATACCTGACCCCAACAGCATGAGGATCTGCAATGCACATAGCCTCTAGATATATATGTCTATTTCTAATGACCTGTCCCCATCCACTTACCTCCCTTGGGAAGTCAGCTTCTCTATTGAATCGTCTCTGTAGCCGTTCCCAGGCCATGCGGACCTTTCTGCTGTCCCTGTACCTGTTTTGCCCGGGGAACAGCTTCTCCTGCCTTGTGGCAATCAGGCGAGACAGGATGCGGAGCTCCCGAGGAGTGAATGCAGGCTTTCTTGTTCTGGACGCCATTTTGAGATATTATCACCTGATTGCACGCAGCGTCATTGACGCGCATGCGCCCCGCAAATGCCACACATTTCCAATGTTTTACGTGCAACTGTGCCCCGCAAATGGCGCAGTTTAGCGACGTATGACGTCCAACTGCGCCCCAGAAATTGGCACACTTTGGCGACGTAACACGTCTCATTGCGCTCCGCATCTGCTGCATGTTTTATAAATATTTTGTCCCACAGCGTCCCGCAACTGGCGCAATTTATACACATATGACGTTCAACTGCGCCCCGCACATTGTTTTGCGGAACGAGTTGCGCACATGCGCACAACAACTGCAATATACAGTGCTGTGTGTCTCTTATATAAAACACATAACTATTTCATGACCTCATGGTGTTGACACATTTGGGACTTGAACTTATCATCACTTGCACACTGGTTCTTAGGCATTTGTTTGATGTGATGTGCTACGCCTTTCACATTGCACTGACTGCCACTACAACTGCTACTTCAACAAGGTGTTTTGAGGGACCATCAGATTGGCCTATCAGGCACCCTGGTGATATGGGGATATGTGTCGCAATAGATGATATTCACTACTCCATCTCAGTCAACCCATAAATTATGTATGTGATGGCATGGGGGGGGGGGTTTGCATCTGCACATGCTACATCCACATTAGGTTGCATAGCACACATATTGAGCTTATTGAGATTGCCATGCGATGGACATGGATGTAGCTGTTAGGTGGATGTGCTGACATACAGAGTGAGTGGCTGGGGTGTGCGACACATTCACTGTCATACCTACCTATGTTACAGACGTCGTGTTTGCCTTCACACCATCAGCCTAATCTATATAACTTGCTGGCACATTACTATCTACTATCAACAGTGGTTTGTGTGGCCTTTGCGTTTTGGATTTGTTTTTTGAACAAACACACTGTGACATTGCAATAACCTAGTGTGGCACATCAGGTACCCTATGAGTCACTTCAGAGAGGACAATATGAGGTGCAGTGTCCACACCAGCAACTTCTAATGTTCAAATAAACGAACCTTGTAAGGTACCTTTGAGGGACCTTCATGCTACAGCATTGAGGGTGTTGTTGGTGGCACCACCAAATGACATTACAAAGGGAAGAGGCCTCAGAGAGCCATATTAGATTAGACCACTGTAGAATCAGAGGCATTACCTATGTCTGTACACGTTGTGACGTCACAGGGGGCGAAATCTCCATAGCTCTGTGTATGAGAGACACTCCTCCTTGAACCCCTAGGCCAGTCTGCTGATCAGTATAGCCCTAATTAATATGCATGAGATCTATAGGCATCAGAGCTACCCTGGCAACCTCACAGATTTGTGGCCCTACAGGTCTGTATTTTTAGACCCCTGTCTTACACCTCTGTCATTTAGGTGTGTGACTGTACAAAGTGCAGATGTCAGTGACATGAAAAGCATATATACTCACTGTGACATACTTCCTCAATTCTCATGCCCACCATGCAGTTCTATAATCTATAAGATGTTGGTTGTGGTGAGAGGCAGAGAAGCATGTTACACAGTTTATGTGAACATTTTGATGTCTTGCACATCAGCACCTTGCCCACTTACAAACGTTAATGACAGAGATGTTTGTCAGGGTTGTTGATGGCCAGCCCTGGAGGGCCACACTCCACTCCGTTTGGCAAGACATCTGTAATGCATATATATCTCATGCATCTTCATTTGTACTAACATAAACACACGTCATGGCTAGACTTTCACGGAGGACTGCTTCAGAACCACTGCCATAGCTGCTAACACACCCCTGGCTGGCTACAGTTTGAGTATGGGCCAACACATGACCTGTTTGCTTTCTTTACCAAGATAGACTTCAATCACACATACCCATGATGCACTGCACATGTAAATAAGCAGTCTACAAATATAAGCACTATGGTTTATGCAGCCACTGAAACACCTACGTATGAACATGATTAATGAGCGTGTAGGTTAATGACACAGAGTTAGTCTTGGACATCACATTGTGCGGCTCCTGTGCTCACCCTGAATGTGAGAGGGGAGACCCAGAACCATGACCACAGCACCTGGCTCAGCTAAGATAGCCTATGGTGTGAGTCCACATCAGTCACAGTGTCTGATGAGTAGCACTTGTTGATGCACATGCACATACACTTCTGTGCATCTGTTATTTCCCTGTGATGTGTAGCCCTTTAAGCAATTTGCTGCAACCACATCAGTCATATCCTGTGTGGTGGCCATTGTCATCGCCACATTAGTTATGTGAGGGGAGGGGGAGAAGTGTGTTAGACAGACGGATTATGTGACAACACCCAAACGTAACATTCAGACTCATCACTGCAATGGTGCTGCTGGTGGGAAGTGATAACCTCTGTCCAGCAGAGGAAAATACAACTTACAGTATGGGGCATGCATTTATGTGAACATCAATAAGGTGACAGCAGACAGATGGCATGCCTGGACATGCTCAGCAGCCCACCACCACTATCTGACATTGTCCAGCAGCAAACACAGATAAGCTGCAGCTGCTACACCCTTCAAAGTGTGGCACCCTTACACATACTAGGTGCAAGCAGTCTGATAGCTAATCCATACTGCATACTACTGGTGACAATGTGTGCAACCCAAACTGGGACGTCTGCACACTCACCGAGCAGTTACGTTCGTGATTGGGCTCCAAAAGGCAACCCATAGATATCACTTGCAAAAGATGTTGTTGCCACTACAGCTGACCTAGCCATGCTATGGTAACTACTCAGTCAGGGTGAGACTGACCTTCCAGGAGGACATGCTTGGGCTACCTTGTCCATGCTACTGATGACCACACACTGCAATTTCACTTACATTGCCCTACGTTCTGTCCTCATGCATCCTGCCGAGACCAGCCTGTCGGGGGTATGACCACAATACCTAGCACCTCATTATGCACAATGGCAAGCTAACACTGCACACAGTACAAACATTGTGCGCTGAGTAAGGTGTTGCATACATCACACACTGGATGTACAGCCACACAATCCCACAGCTATGCCATCACTGTGCTACTATAGATAGTTTTTCCAGTCTATGCCAAATCAGCAGTCGTGGACACAGTGCATGCATGGCTAGGCTATGAAATAGTGCTACTGTCACACCCCATGGTGGGGAACATCGTCAAACAACAGACCTGAGACACACTCCACAAACATCAGACATATTGGTGTGATACCACTCAATAACCATATTGTGGTGTACGTAGACATTGATATCTGCCACTGATCAGATCAACATGTTGCTATATGTGTGGTGTATGTCAAGGTTTATGGTGACAGTGCTACAGTGCGCACATACTAGTTTTATGAGATGGACGCAACGCACACTATCATGACTGTCCAATTGGCTTTGGGTCCTGAAGCCTGTGTGTCTGGTCATTTCGCCTCCTGTTGATCGGTAATCTCTGGCACAGGTCCCCAACTCCAGTCCTGTTGTAACAGACACTGCTACATTTTCACAAATGTGCCTCAGATATATGCATGAGATATATCTGCATACCATGGACCGGCACATGCAGATGAACAGAGACATCTTTATTTACAACATCATAACATGTGAATAAATTGTGTCCCTACAGGACTGCATTTGAGGAAATCTGATCTATGTGATGCACATTTCTCTCTTATATGTCCACCTTGAGAGACAATATACATGTACTGTCCCTGTTTGCACTTTTCCCACTACAGGTGGTTTGTTTTTTGAGAAAAATTAGGGGATGTGACAATTGCGGGGATTGGTTCGGCAGACCTGACACACGTGATTTGAACTTGTGACCTTCACCTCCTGCAGGCAGTGCCTGTGTGCTTTGCACCACCTTCTTGACACAGAGACAGTGCATTTCCAGGTACATCCATGTCTGTTTGTCAGACTAACCCTGTCTGTTGCACTACACAGCACCCACCTAAAAACAGATAGGCCATGGTGTGATGTGGACAGGTGTCACCAGTTCCCCTGCCGTCAACATGTTCACATGGCCTTATATTGGAGTCTGCATTACCCTTTAATGATGTGGGGCACTCCAGGACTGCTTTTGTTTGACTCTGCTGTAGGTGATGCACATGTTTATGTGGTGGGTACTGTTGATGATAACATAAACATATGCCAAAATATCTTGGGTTCTCAGCAGAAAAGTATCAGTCTTTAATGCCTGGTTTTTTCAGGGTACACTTATGTGCACTAGTTGCAAGGAGCCACAGACAGGATTTGAACCTGTGACCTTCTGTTGTTGCACATACTGTCTGTGTACACTGCACCACTGTTTCTAAACATATATTCTGCATTCCGAGGGAAGTCCATGACTTTACATCTGACAGTGCCTGTCTGTTGTTGTGTACGGTGCCAGGCTACACACGCCTACGGCACTGTCTGCTGTGGCTTGCAGTCCTTATCTGGCAAACCCATATAACCTGATTGCGTTGTGGCACTCCAGGACGGAATTTGAGGGACTCGCCTGTACATAATGGCCATTGCTCTGGTTTGTGTGCGGTGTGGGGTAAAATGTAGGTGTTGAGCCCATGCTTATGTTCTCTGCAGTACAGCAGTGTGTGCACTCTCACTGTTTAGTGGTGGTTAAAAATATGGGTACTGGGTTGCCAGGAACCTCAGCTGTGATTTGAACCTGTGAACCTCTCGTCATACAGTCACTGGCTGTGTCCGCTGCACCACACTGTGCCCACAGAGACTGTGCAGTATCTGGAGATAGGAAACCTGGCTGCACAAGCCTGACACCCTGCTCTGCATAGGTTTACTGTGGGCACGTTTTCTTTGTATGGGGACAGAGGTGCAGGACACACACAAATATGCCCTCCAAATAGGTGCAGTCACAGAAATAAACCGAACAGTGCATCAGTGATATCACTGGATGACCTGATATGCACTCCCAGGACAGTTCCATTACATTGCAGTGCTTTTGAATGTGTCCACGGACCATGGACCCTTCCAATATTCATTTCAATTCTGTGGAGCTTTCCTGGGAGTGTTTATTATTGTTGCCCATTAATAGCAGTGTTGCCCAGCAGACTTAAGATTTTCGCATACTTGGTTGTGGTTATTTTCATGTTAAATTTGCGAGTTTGTTCTGTGCACATGTTTCACACTGCTCACGTTTTTTGGGTTTCCACGATGTTGCTGTACATTGCTGACGGAAATGGTTTCTCTTCCCTTTAAATCACCTCTAACGCGTGTGTTTCACTGGCGGTATTTTTTCCTTGTAAATTCGGGCACGCTCCTGTGCGGGGAGTCTCTCCCCTCCCACATTCCACCCATTGACCCCATCTCTCCGCCCCTCGGGGGCCTTCCTCCGCCCTCATTTCACCTTTCCACGCCTCTATCGCACATGAGCGCCCCGCAAACGTGCGCGTTTTCGGCGCACGCGTGCGGGACCCATTAATGTGCCACGCACGTGTACGGGGTGCTTAAGAGCACTTAAATGCATCATTTTAGGGCGCTCAGGTGCGCCCCGCACAAGTGCCCCGTTTAGTAAACATGCCCCTATGTTTCCTGATCTTACTCGGGAGACTCAGAAGCGTCATAAACAGTTTTTGTTACTGAAAGCTGGAGTATTGCAAATTGGAGGCTCCTTTTTCCTGCGATATCCTTGTAGATGCCTAGTTATATATAAATCCATTCATTATTTTTTTACTAATCCTTCTGATTTAGCTACTTTTATCAATGCTAGAATTTCTGCTGATGATGCTCCAGAATAGTTGTTCTCTGCTTAATGTAGTAGTCTGGGGTACCTCACGGCCACTTGTGTTCTTCATGATATGATTTCTTAAGTTTAGTAGACCATTTCTTCTTGTTTTGGTCTTTTCCTTTTCCCTCCTCCCCCTCTTGCATATGTTGGCCTGTATGGGGTTATAGGATTATTTCTTTTTGACTGTGTTTTGCTTAAGTTTATGCTCCTGTGTAAGTCTCATTTTCTTCCAAGATAATGTGTTGCTTTTCTTGTGTGCTTATGTAAAAATCTATTAAAAAAAAAAAAAGATCCTCACTGTCACCCTGAGATCTCTCTTCTGGTCTATCAGATAGAGCTCCTTTAGATTTCTGCATCCCCAGTGTAACATTCTGAATGTCTTCACATTAAATCTTAACTGCCAAGCATTAGAACATTTTTCTAATTTTTGTAGATATTTTTTTATGTTGTGTACTCCTTCCAAGGTATCCACTCTGCTGCAAATGTTCATGCGATCCAGAAAAAGCCAATCCTTTGTCAAAAGCATTCACAAACATATTTATGTATGTATTTATTTATTTAGCTAGTTTTATATACTCCAATCTAATAGTTTAGGCAGTTTACAATAAGCAAAGGCTATATAGAAAACATTACAACAAAGGTATATTAAATTAAAATTAAAAGTTAAAGAGCTAGGAAATAAGCATTAGCATTTAAGAAATGTTCTAAAAATAGACGCGTCTTTAATTTCTTTTTAAAATCAGTCAAGTCATTGGTGGTATGGAGATCATCCAGGAGAAGATTCCAGAGAGTCAGAGCAAAGAGGGTGAAGGCTGTCTTTGAAGTTGTGGAGGCAACCTTAGTGTTGAATGATGGCATGAGTAGCATGTTTAGAAAATTAGACCTTCTGCTTCTGCTGTGCGGAGTTCTTTGGATAAGAGATTGAAGATACATAGCATATAAACTGAAAGCATGTTTGTTTGTACAGGGTACTGTACACTATTAGACTGACTAAACCTGAGAAAGAGTTAATTCTGTTCAGAACCTTGCTTAGAAATAAAACTTCATATATTTGCTTACTAAGTGAAGGTTCACATAAATAAAGAAAAGGGCAGGTTGTACTCTAGCCTCTCTGTCTCAGGGTTATTAGCTAAAATACTCTCAGGGTTAGCAGATATCAAGCAGTACTCAGGGTTATTAGATATCAAGCTGTCAACAGTAAACAATTATGTCAATTATGTCCTGGAATCCTGTATGTCTCCTCATAATGATCTATGTAGCAGTAAACAGTTATGTCTTGGACCCCATGTATGTCTCCACATACTGACCTACAGTGATTAGACATTGACCTATGATATGATGAATACGTATATCTGACGTGTAATAATAAAGTGAAATTATGCTGTATCATCTAAAAGAGCCTTATAAATAAAGTGAACCATGGCTAGTAAGTTAGAGTAAACAGGGAGAACGTGTTTCTCTCAGTTTCTCTCCACTAAAGCTTTGGTGTATTTCTGTATAGATGTGTGTATTTTATTGCTGTCTTTTGATTAACCTTCCCATTGTTTTGAATGTAGTTTTCTGTAGCTTCAAGAGCCCAGTAGGTTGCTGGTGAGGAGAGGGTTAAGTAAGCTCTTCATAAACCATGTAAAATCTTGAAGGTAGTAAGTAGGGCTTTGAATTTGATCCATTGGTACATAGGTAGCCAATGTAGTGACTTAAGGAGTGGAGAAATATGATATGAATTCAAAGCATTATAGAACAGACAAGCAGCTGTATTCCTGGCTAATTAGGGTGATTGATGGAGTATTTGGGTTAGCATTGAACAGTATCAGTCTCAAGACTGATCACTGAGGCACTCTACTACTCATTTTCCTTTCTTCTCAGTGAATTCCTTTGACCACCATCTCTGTGGTCTATTCGTCAATCAATTTCTGATCCATTTCACCGACCATAAAACCTATCCCCAGGCTGCTTAGTTTATTCGTAAGTCTCTGATGAGGAACAGTATCAAAGGCTTTGCTGAAATCCAAGTAAATCATATCCATTGCATGCCCATGATCCAGTTCTTCGGTCACCTAATCCAAGAAGTAGATCAGAATTTTTTGGTAAAACCATGTTGCCTCGGATCCTGCAATCCATTGGATTCCAGAAAGTTCACTATCGTTTCTTTCAGCAGCATCTGTATTACCTTTCCCACCAGCAAGGTGTCTTCAGCTGTCCTGAATGAACCTGCTCTTGGCTGATCTCTGAAGTTAAGCAGAGTTGGGCCTGGTTAGTATTTAGATCAGTGATCCATTTGGAATACCAGGGACTGTAAATTCACTGTGCCGAAGAAAGACCTGGCAATCTACTTCCAGTTGCACCTGCCAAGAAAACACAGGGGCTGAGTCACCAGGAATCAACATTGGCTTGATGGCACGCTTTGTTCTAAGATAAGATTTTGCCACTTCTTCTTAAATCCCCTGTTCCTTGTATATTGTTCTCTTTGAGGTTTGAGTATGGGTATAAAAATGTTGAGTACCTGGAAAGATGTATTCAGCTATTCAATTATAAAATGAAAAGAATTATTAAGCAGTCCATCACTTATGGAAACTGGTGAATTTACGCCATCAGCTTGGACAGGTACTTTTTATTTCCATAAAAAATCAGTTTGGCTGGAGCTTCATGGAGCTACTTTAGCAGAATATTGCAAGACTGGATACATCCCAAGGGGTCTGAAGATATTTAAGGAACCTAAATTCTTCATAGAAGATTGAAGATTGAATTTTTGAAGAAGTGTAATAATTTTTTGAATAAATGTGCATTGGATTTAATGTTATTGATTATAGAAACATCCCAAAAGGAACAGGTTGGAGTACAAAAGGCAACAGATGATGAGATAAAATTTGAAAACAAGATATTTTTGATAAACAATATAATGAGTTGCCAGTGTCAGCAGACAAATTTAAATTGAGATTAAAGTAGCAGAAAAAAAATCAAAGGAGTTTGAAGGAGTACAAAGAAGTGAGCATATATAAGGAGTGCATCAGAATAAAACATTCAGACCAAGATGAAAAATCACCTTGGATATATCTATAAATAACGCCTTAGTTAGTGAAGAAGTATATTGATTAGATCCTTCTTCTTCTTTTTTTTTTTTTAATGAGAGAAAAGTGGAGAGGCTGGCAAAATTGAAGAGGTCCACCGTGGTCTCATCAATTTACCAGGTTGTAAAGAAAACTCAGTAGTTATAAACTTCTCAGACAAGATACTGAGGGATGTACAAGTGTCACTAATCTCTCAGGGGACATTTTAGAAATCCTGTTCATGCTTTGGACATCGGAAAAAGTTCATAGAGACATCCAATGCACATAGACGTCTTCAGAGACATTTTAGAAGCCAGCTCTGGGGACATCCCCAGTGTGAGGATGTTCAAATCTGAACAGGGGCATGTAGAAGGCATTCCCAGGATCACTGAGACATGGTCAGGGCATTCATAGGAACCTGAACATCTACTACTAACTACTACTACTAATCATTTGTATAGCACTACAAGGCATACACAGTGCTGTACGGAGATATGTAAGAGACAGTCCCTGCTCATAAGAGCTTACACCCTAATCAATACAGACAACACAACAGTCAAGACAGACAACACAAGTGTGGACTAGGATATATTTAGGGGCATGGTAAGGAAACACATAGGATATGAATAGGAGACTAGGGGTATCAGAATCCAAAAGCAGTCAGAAAGAAGTGAGTTTTTAGTCTGGATTTGAACAGGGCCACAGATGGAGTCTGATATACCAACTCAGGTAGTTTGTTCCAGGCATAAAGGGCAGCAAGGTAGAAAGATCAAAGTCTGGCATTGGCAATGGAAGAGAAGGGCACAGATAGAAGGGATCTGCCATAAGAGTTGAGTTCCTGAGGATGGGTGTAGGGAGAGATAAGAGAGGAAAGGTAGTGACAAGCAGCCAAATGAAGGCACTTATAGGTCAGTACTAGAAGTTTGAACTGGATGTGGAATGGATAGGGAAAAAATGAATTGACTTGAGAAGAGGTGTGACACGAGCATAGTAACACTGGTGGAAAATTAGCCACGCAGCTGTGTTTTGAACAGATTGAAGTGGGGAGAGATGAACCAGAGGAAGACTAGCAAAGAGGAGAGTGCAAAAGTCTAGACGGGACAAGAGAATGGATGAGGGTTTTAGTAGTGTATTCAGAAAGGAAGAGATTAATTTTGCCAGGGCTATAAAGAAAGAAGCAACAGGTTTTAGCTATCTGTTGGATGTGTGTGGCAAAGGAGAGGGGGGAGTCATAGTAACATAGTAACATAGTAAATGATGGCAGATAAAGACCAGCATGGTCCATCTAGTCTGCCCAGCAAGATGGCAAGAGTAGGTGCACCTGTCGCTCTGTGCAGGCCACCCCTCCCCATGTCTTTGTTTAGACACTCCATGTAGGACACCCCTATTTGTTGAGAGGTTAGATGGTTCAGAAGTTAGATGGTACCATTTATTTTGTTTTTATCCTATTGCTGTAAAGGGATCCTCTGTGTTTGTCCCATGCCTTTTTGAATTCCGTCACCGTGTTCGCCCCTACCACTTCCATCGGGAGGGCATTCCAAGCATCCACCACCCTTTCAGTGAAAAGATATTTCCTGAGTCAAATATGACCTCAGGTTTGTGAGCCAAGGAAAAAGGGAGGAGTAGAGTGTTATACACAGAAATAGAGAAGGGAGGAAGGGGAGATGTGGGTTTAGAGGGAAAAATAAGGAGCTCAGTTTTGGCCATGTTCAATTTCAGATGGTGTGCGACATCCAGGCACTAATGTTATATAAGCAGGCAGAGATCCAGTCCCGGATACCCGGACTAATGTTATATAAGCAGGCAGAGATCCATTCCCGGATACCCGGAGAGATGTCAGGTACAGAGAGATAGATCTGGGAATCATCATCTTAGAGATGGTATTAAAAACTGTGGGAGATGAGTGCAACAAAGGAATTTGTGTAGAAATAGAAAAGGAGAGGTCCCAAAACAGAGCCCTCGGGTACACTGACTGAAAGCAGTATCCAACAGAACGTACCCTAAAAGTGCGGTGGGAGAGATAGAAAGAAAACCAAGACAGGACAGAACCCCCAAAATCAAAGTGAGGACAGGGTATCGAGGAGAAGATAGGTCAAAAGCATCAGAAAGGTTAAGAAGGATAAAGATTGAGTAAAATCCATTGGATTTGGCGAGGAACAAGTCATTGGACACTTTAGCAAGAGCCGTCTCAGTAGGATATAGAGGGCAACTCAGAAGGTACTGAGAGGAGAGAAAGTCAAGATAGTGACAATGAACTGCATGTTCAAGTAGATTAGAAATAAAGGGGAGGGTGGAGATGGGTTGATAATTAGAAGAACAGGTAGGATCAAGGGATTGCTTCTTGAGGAGAGGTGTTACCACAGCATGCTTGAAGGCTACAGGAACAATTATAATAGAAAGTGATAGGTTGAGGATATGAAAAATGGAAGGGACAATAGTAGAGGAGGTAGAGTTTAGTAGATAGGTGTGGATGGGATCAGAGAAGCAGGTAGTAAGTTTAGAGGATAAGATGTGTGGTTTCTTCCTCAGTGATATTAGAAAAGGAAGAGAGGGTGCAGAGGTTGAGGAAATAATTAGAGAGTGAAGAAGAGGAAGGGGGCATGGAGAAGACCCCAGGAAGAATTCAAGAATAATTGTGGACTTCGTCATGGAAGTAGTCAGTCAAGGTCTGGGCAGAAAGAGAAGGAGGGACTGGAGGTGGAGACATTTTGAGAGAGTTGAGAGTTGTTATCAGAAGGCGAGGGTCAGAGGCAAGAAAATTAGTCAGATGGACGTAGCTCAGAGGTGCTCAGCTCAGCGGGCACAGGAACATAGCTAGCAGGTTTTAGAAGACAGTCAGGGCTGAGCTACAGTATGTCCCATAGGATGTGAAGTGGGAGGAGCAAGAACAGCCAGAGCAGAGGAGAGTACAGTGTTATTGGAAAATACAGCCTCATCAATGGACTTAGATGGCATACTGGAGGAAAGAGATGGTGAGACAGTAGTGAAAAGAGCTGATGGGTTGATAGCATGAAGATTTCTAAAGAAGTTGGAAGAGATTGGGTGAGATTGAAGTTGGGGGTGATGAAGAGTGAAACTTAATAGGTGATGGTCAGATAAGGGAAGAATTAAGGTGCAGAAATTTGAAGGAAAACAGTTAGAGAAGAAGACAAGGTCAAGGCAATGGCCTAGCTGGTGAGAAAGGGCAGTAGAGCATAACTGGAGAGTGAATGAGGTGGTAAGGTATAGGAACTTTAAGGCATGAGGATCAGAGGGGTTTTTAACATGAATATTAAAAACCCCAATGATAAGTAAGGGGGAAGATGCATCCATAAAGAAGGACAGCCATGAGTCAAAGTCAATGAGAAAGGTAGATGTGGACTTATCAGGGGGTTGATAACTAACAGCAATCTGGAGAGATAGTGGAATAAAGAGACAGATGGAGTAGACTTCAAAGAAAGGAAAGGAATGAAACTGAAACAGAAGGAGAGGCTGAAATTGGCAGAAACGGAGAGTAGAAATCCAACACCACTGCCACACCCAATGGTGTTAGATATATGGGAGAATTGGTAGCCCTATGACAGAGGCAACAGCTGAAGTAGAGTCTTCAGAGAGAAGCCATATCTCAGAACAAGAAAATACAGAGTATTAGAGATAAAGATCCCTGCTTGATCACAGAAACTTCATGGACTTTAGACCTGCTCTGAGGCATGAACAGTGACAAACAGGCATCTGAAAAATGCTTGTTTAGCTAAAAAACATCCAGAGGATGTAGAGAAGAATGCATTCAATCATCCCTAGTACTCAGCACAGTGTCAACCCTGGCTGCCTGGTTCCTAGCCAACTAGTGTAACCATTAGGCTATCCTAGATATCTAGTTTCTGTAATATCATTTAGGGGATGTCTATGTAGACACCCCTATTGTTGTTGTTGTTAAGTGCCATTTAGTTGGTGTCGACTCATGGCGACCCTCTGGATAGTTGCCTTAAATTGTGTTCGGTCTTCAGTCAGGTAGCTCATTGTTGACAGACTGGTACCCGTAGCTGCTGTTATTGTATCGATCCATCTCATTGCTGGCCTTCCTCTTTTGTGTTGTCCTTCTATCTTGCCAAACATGATGTCTTTCTCTAATCACCCTCTTCGCATGATGTGTCCAAAGTATGAAAGTTGAAGTCTTGTCATCTGAGCTTCTAAAGAAAGCTTAGGTTTGATCTCCTCTAGTACTGACTGGTTTGTTCTTCGGGCAGTCCATGGTATACACAGTATTCCGCCGCCAGCACCATAATTCAAAAGCATCAATTTTCTTCCTATTTTTTTCACTGTCCAGCTTTCACATCCATATGATATTATTAAAAATACCATAACTTGAATGAGTTGAATCTTTGTATGGAGAGAAACATCTCTGCTCTTGAGAATCTTGTCTAGGTCTTTCATAGCCATTCTGCCAAGAGAAATGTGTCGTTGGATTTCTTGACTGCTTGTTGCTTCTTTATTGATAGTTGATCCAAGTAGGTTAAAATTGTCCACAATTTAAATTTCTTCTCCTTCAATGGTGAACTTGTTGATTTTGCCAGTTGTCGTGATCTTTGTTTTCTTTACATTAAGGTGCAGACACATTTTGAGACTATGTTCTTTGATCGTGAGAAGCAAATGTTTCAGATTATCTTCACTTTCAGCCAGTAATGAGGTATCATCAGCTTTGGGGATATCGTTGATGAATCTTCACACCTTTGTTGTCTTCATACAATCCTTATTCTCAAATGATTTGTTCTGCATATAAATTAAACAGGTAGAGGAAAAGTATGCAGCCTTGTCTTACACCTTTACTTATTTTAAACCATTCTGTTTCTCCTTGTTCCGTTTGAACTGTTGCTTCTTGATAAATGTACAGATTGTGCAAAAGAACGATTGAGTGTTTTGGTATACCCATGCTTCATAATATGGCCCAGAGTTTCTCATGGTTTACACAGTAAAAAGCCTTGCTATAGTCAATAAAGCACAAATAGATATCCTTTGGGTATTCTTTAGTCTTTTCAAGGATCCATTTCACACCCGCGATGATGTCCCTCGTTATTCTCCCTTTCCTAAACCCTGTTTGCACTTCAGGTAGTTCTTGTTCCAGGTATGGTTTTAGTCTCTGTTGAATAATCTTCAGTAGAATCTTGCTGGCATATGGGATCAGAGAGATTGTGCGATAATTTCCACAGCCAGTTGGATCACCTTTCTTTAGCATTGGTATAAGCACAGATCTTTTCCAGACTGTTGGCCATGATGTTGTCTTCCAAATTTCTTAGCAGAGCCTTGTAAGTACAGTAACAGCTGCATCAGATTACTGTAATAGTTATATGGGAATGCCATAAATGCCTGGTGCTTTGTTCTTTGATAAGACTTTCAATGCTGCTTTGACTTCTTCTTTCATCACCAATGGTTCCAGAACATAAGGCACAGGTTGAAATGGCTGTTGGTCCACTTGATCTTTATCATATAAAAACTCTATATATTCTTTTCACCTTTTTTTGATCTTCTCAGCATCATTCACCATAGAGCCTTGAGCATCTTGTAACATTCCAATTCAAGGCTGAAATTTTTTCTTTAACTCTTGTAGTTTTAGGAAAGCCAATCTTGTTCTTCCTCTAATAGTTTCTGCTTTTATTTCCTTGCATGTGTCATTGTAGTACTTTTCCTTATCCTGTCTTGCTGCACGTTGGAAATCTCTGTTGAGTTCTGCAATTGTCTTTCTTTCTTCTCTGCATTTCTGGGCAGTTTTCAGAATTTCTTCTGTCAACTATTTAAGACTAATAAAAGAAAATATTTTTTCACTCAACGTGTAATCAAACTCTGGAATTTGTTACCGGAGGATGTAGTAAAGGCTGTTAGTGTAGCTGGGTTTAAAAAAGGTTTGGACAAGTTCCTGGAGGAAAGGTCCATAAACCATTATTAAGAAGGGACCCAGGATATCAATGCTTGAACCAATACAAGCATTGTGGAACCTGTGTCCCTTGGGGAAACTGCTAGGTACATATGACCTAGATTGGCCACTGTTGGAAACAGAATACTGGGCATGATGGACCTTGGTCTGACCCAGTATGGCATATCTTATGTTCTTATGTTATCCATTTTGGCCATTTTTGCTTTTTCACCTTTTGTAGAGCCTTCTCGCTTTCTTCCAACACAAACGTCTTGATGTCATTCCATAACTCTTCTGGAGCTCTGTCATTTGTATCTAAAACAGCAAATCAATTTTGCAGGCAGTCTTTAAATTCAAGTGGTATATTCTCAAGGTCATATTTTGCTGCATTCATGAGTGGTTTGTTCTTTTTCAACTTTAGCTTGAGTTTGCATACTAGTAGTTGATGATCTGTACCACAGTCAGCTCCAGGTTTTGTCTTTGTCAATGTTATAGAGTTTTTCCATCATTGACTTCCACAGATGTAGTCAATTTGATTTTTGTACAATCCATTGGGTGAAGTCCATGTGTACTGTTACCGCTTTTGTTGCTGGAAGAAGGTGTTTGAGATGAATAGATTGTTGGTCTTGCAGAATTCTATCAGTCTTTCTCCAGTTTCATTTCTGTTGCCAAGTCCATATTTTCCAACCACTTTGCCTTCTTATTTATTGCCAACTTTTGCGTTCCACTCACCCATGACTATCAGGATATCCTGTTTACATGTTCTGTCAATTTCAGCTTGAACTTGTTCATAGAACGCTTCAATTTCATCCTCTTCCGCATATACTTTAATTATAGTTGTGTTAATAGGCATTCCTCGTAGACAAATAGAAATTAAGCGTTCGCGAGTTTCTTCTTTATTATAAATGCAACACCATTTCTTCTTTGCCTTTCATTTCCAGCATAGTAGACCATGTGATCATCTGATGCATAGTGCCCAATGCCAGTCCATTTCAGTTCGCTGACACCCAATAGATCTAGTTGTACATGCTCCATTTCATTCCTGACCACCTCAATCTTCCTTTGGTTCATGCTTTGTACATTCCATGTTCCAATATGTAAGACATCTTTGCAGCTTCTTTCCTCTGTGCAGTTTAAGGTTTGTGTTGTTGCCGTTGTCACAGAAATGTGATCCTCCGCTGTCAGCATTGTCCCATTCTGCTGCTGCACAGATGGGTGGTTTGTCTTGATCTGGCACCTCAGCTGAGACCTGTCCATCTTAGGAGACCCTGCCAGTAGTTAAGCTACAGATAGCTTTGCCCTCAGTATCACTGATGCACATAAGCCCTCACAGCATGACAAGCTGCAAACTAAGTGAGGGGTAGACACCCCTGCAGACATCCATATCAGGCAAGTTCAGGTTTGTGAAATCACATCTGCACCTGGATGTGTCTGCATTTTTTTCAGATGTTCTGGTTTAGACGTCCCAAATTTCATTTGGATATCCCTTCTACTACTACTACTTCTACTACTATAAATCATTTATACAGTGCTACAAGGCTTACGCAGCGCTGTATATATACATGAAAAAAGATGGTCCTTGCTCAACAGAGCTTGCAATCTAAACAAAACAGACAATACAATAAATGAGAATAAGGGTGCAAATAGGGAAGGGTAAGGTCTATCCTTTCTGACTTGGAAGAGATATGATCCTTTTCAATTCCAAATAGACCTATAAAGATTAATCTAGAAATTACAATTGAGTCTATTTTTTTATGATAAGGCCACAGCACTGGATCAATCAATGGTTCAATTAAAATTATCCTGGATTCTACCAGCACCTTTATATACAGCTTTAAAAATATTTAAACATTTAGTTATGAAAGATGTTGAAAATATGGAACATCAGTATATTATTAAGTGTTACAATAAGACATACAGGGCCCAATATTGAACAAGGCGGTGATGCAAGCCTTACCCGGCTAAAGATACCTCAGTAAAATTGCAAGAATTGTGAGTCAGGAGGCGCCTAAACAGGCAAGCACTGAAAATGAGAGCCAAACCTAGCATGGTGGCAGACATGTAACACACCATAGGCGAGTAAGCACAAGAAGAGGATATTGGAATACCAGTGTAAGAGGCCACCCGCTGTAATCACCCAGAACAATGCAATACCCAGGCAGATGAGTGGAGAAAAGAAAACACCCAACAATGAGACCATACATGGGTGGCATGGTAATCTACCCATTGAGTGCCGTTCTGATGCATCATAGAAGCGATGACAACACAAGCAGGCAGGCCCTACCAGCTGCCTGTGCAGGAGCCTCCTCTGGCTGGGCAGTTAGACAGCAGCAGCATAGCATCCAGGAGGATAGTGAACTTCAGCCCTGATGAGGCAGAAGACTTGGTATGATCAATACTGAAGTATGATGGGGTGCTCTATCCAAGAGAGGGGATGAGGCCTAACCTTAAGTTGTCAATGGCCATATGGAGAAGGATCCAGATCCATCTGTGCAGGTGATTAGCCAGGGAGGGGCATGGAGCACAGAGAGTGTGTGTGTGTGTGTGGGGGGGGGGGGTGGCACTGAGCTGCAGACCAGTGTAAACACACTGGCAAAGGAGGAGATGTGGGTCTGCACATGCAGACAGGGATGGGGAGGGGGACATATCACATGTTGGTGTCAGAACCTATCTGTTGTGGACATGAGGCAGGTAGGGGCAGTACCACATATAGTACAACCCTGCCAGCCCTGTCTGCCAACAGTAGTAGCCAGGCCCAGACACAGCATGTATGGAAGCAAGAGCTCCCCCTGGTGGGGGATGCAAGCTACAGTAAGGCCCACAAATTTACCCACACTTCATGCAAAAGGTAGTAGACTCATGGTCCTATGCAGGGGAATCTGTTGCTGCCATCAGACACCACCCACTGTAGATGCCCAACACTCACAGCACAGCACAGGCACAACAGGTAAATAATTGCAGAAATGGAGATGCCACAAACCTGAAGAGATGTGCAATGGCCAGCATGCACATACCATGGCTCCTTGTGCCCCACCAAGTTGAACAATCCATGCAGCAGTGAGTCATGCACATGGACAGAGTGCTAGCCCTATGCCACCAGAATACATCCAGATCCGAACAATGCCACCAACCATGTACTGTGCCAACATGCCCTGACAGTGGTGCTGCAGGTGGGAGGAACAGAAGGGGTGGGGGGATGACCTAGGTAGAACATGGGATCCAGAGGCATGACATAGGAGGTGGTAGGACTGAGGTACCCGGGGGGAGTGGCCATGTAGCATGTGGCATGGTCCCGGGAGTGTCAACAGGGGGCAAGCAGGGGCTGGATGCTGAGGGGATACAGGCTGATGAGGTTCACAGGGGTGACACTGACAAATTTCCTAGTTTCCAGGGCAGCCTGCCCATCTGGCACCAGCAGGATATACAAATGCACATGTGGGGAACTGAGCATGTACAAATGACCTCATATGGACCCCTCACCTCTCCTCCACAGTGATTTTGGTGTGCAGCACACGCTGGAGGCACTGAAATGCCACTACAGGACAATATGACACCAGCGGCACAACATGTTCCAGTGTCTTCACAGACATCAGTAGCAAAGTGAACAGCGGCCATGCCTGAATGTACAGCTGACACATATAGCTCCCCACCACAATGGTGCATGCACAGCCCAAGAGACCAGATGCAGGACCATGGCCCACCACAGATGCACAAACCCACATACTGATCATAGAGGGCCAGACAGCATGCTGGGCATATGCCCAATAGATACCCCTGTCCACATGCTGTCAGAGTTCATGCTGTACACATATGACACACCCCCACAACAGTGCTCAATATAGTGCACATAGTGAGTCTACCCTGTCCCCAGGGCCTGTGCACAGGTAGACGAGCTGGTGTGAAACTATCTGCAGTCCATGGGGGGACGGTGCTGGATGGTGTTTGGGTATACCCCAATGATGCACTGTATGGGGTGCACTCACAGGCCCCTACCACACCCAGTAGAGCACACATAAGACCATAATGCACTATGGAATGGGTAAACAGGGTCACACACCACAAGTAGTGATACCTCATACACGTAGCATACATGCCCACCCAGCCATCTGTGGGAGGTCTGTTGTCCTGAGAGGGGCTCCACCAACCACAGCAAGACATTTATTGGGAGACATATGCACTGTCTGCAGGGATGCACAGGGGTGGGAGAGTTAGGGGCTGGAGCCGGGGACATCTCCTGTAGGCTGCATGTGGGTGTGCATATGCATGTGTGCATCTCTTGCTGACACCAATGGACCCATGGGCCCAGCAGGCATCACCCATACCAGGCTGTCAACCCACCTTGTGACCGACGATAGAATGCTGGCTGCCCTCGTGGCAGAGGTGTGTCTCCTCAGGGAGGAGGTGTGTGATGCAGTGCAAGCCATCTGCAGGGGCCTGGATACCATTGTAGCTGCACTCTGGCCCCACAGACATGGTCCATCAGCACAATAGGGTCCCCCGGGCAGAAATGGGACAACTCTGGGTCACCAGCATGGGCATGGGTCCCCTGGGGCTGTAGGTTGTTCACACACTGTTGGGGTATATGCCAGTGCATGCAGTGCCAGCCAGTGTAGCCTGCCACACCCAGGTTAATGTTGCATTGATTGTTTAAAGTGTGTGCATTGTTACAATAAACTGCTTTCTGGTTTGCAATCCTACTGTGTCATCACAGTAGTCAGCAACATAGCTGTGTATATTTCATGGAGGTGCTACATGACATGTGTTACGGGGATAGCAGAGGTGCCATGTCTGTGGGGTAGTCGTGGGCCTTCACAAATGGCTTGGTTGCCTTCCCAGGCCAGGCATACATACATGCAGCAATACATATGGTGGGAGGCATGTGGCGGGTGTCTAGTGGGCGGCGTGGGTAGGTGTATGACTACAGGTGTATAGTCCCCCAAATACCAACAGGGGCAGGGGAGGCATGAGATGGGGTAGCCACACTGGCCACCACCACCATCCCCATAGTACATTTCCTGCTGTATGTCAGGCTAGCCCATGGCGTGCATGGGTACCACGTTAGGACCAGTGATGTGCCAGCATGCATGGGTATGATGGTATGGCACACCAGTGCATGACAGCAGTATACTATGCCAGGGTTCCAACAACTATGGGTAGCATGGTCTGCCTGTGGACATCACCATATGACTGTACCCGGTTAGCATGACAAACATGGCCACATGGTTCAAGTGGCCGACATGCCTGGGTAGCATGATGGGGGCACAGGACATGTGATGTGTATGACAGCGAGATGACAAACTGGGTTACCAGTCTGCAAGCTCATGTATGTTGGCAATAGATGACTCACGTGCTGGCAATAGATGGCTCGCAGTTCAGCTTACCCGGTTTGGATTGTCTGCCTGTGTATGTCCCAGTATCCCCATTTAAGCATCTTCCACTCCTATGGCAGCCCACAGCGGCATGTCCTGATGACAATATATGAAGGTACGGTGGCCGCAATGTTACATGGGTAGCGGATATAGTTTTAGATGGGGCGTGGCTTGACTGGGCATCATGTCTGTGCATGTATAAAGAACCTACGCAGGTAACCTACCTCTGCCATTGCTCCTGAGCAGCACCATGGTGAACCATAGAGACCTCCATGGCCCTGGGGCTCATCATATAGTGGCATGCCATCCTCTTTGCAGTGGAAGATGCTGGCACACAGCTGTAGGCATGGCAGGACATAGTACAGAGGGTAAATGCCATCCAACACCACAACAGAGATGTGGAAGACATCAAAAAGAAGTGGTGGATGGTCCGGCAGGCTGCTAAGGAGAAAATGACTACCAATAACAAGTCGCCACCTGAGCACCAGCACAGGCTCAGCCCCCTGGAAGAACAGATCCTTCAGTTTGTGAATGATGATGTCATCTCCGGAGTTGCCGGCTTCAATAGCTCCGCCCTTGTCACACAGGATGGCGAGTACAGGTTGCTTCCTTGCTTGTGTGTTTGTGGGTTAGTGCTGTGTGGGGCCTGCTACAGTCATCAGTGGATTGATGTCGTGCCATCCCTGCCATACCTCCCATGGTCGCAAGTCCCTGGCCTGCTGTTTCATGGATCCCCTGATGACCCTGCTTCTCATGCACACTCATGTCCTGTCATGCAGTCACATATGTGGACTACAGGGCCATTGCAGGGTATCTGGGTGCCACTGTACTGGAGTGTCCGTGCACAGACAGTCTTTTTTGCGGTGTGTCCCTGCTGTGGTAGTCCTATACCTTCCTCGGCAGACATGGTGGTATCACTGAGACAGGATCTGTGCACAGCCAACATGTTTGTATCAGTTCTCAGGTGGCTTATTCCTGTGCTCTGGTAGTGTGGGCACTCTTGGTACGGCATTCGGTGGGGCAGCCAGTGGGGGGGGGGTACAGGCCACCTGACATTGGCGATGGTGCCGGCACCTGGGCAGTCTGCCATACCCTCATCATGGCAGTCAGTCCATGGGGGTTGTGCTTGGCAGTGCTGCAGTTGGCCATCGGTAACAGCCACGGCTGGTTGGTGCAGCATCCTGGGCAGCCATGGACTGATCAGGCAAGTCTGTCATGGCATTGGTGATGCATACGAGCACTGTGTGGAGAAAGGGAAATCTGTTAGGGTTCCTCACATCCACAGTGGTGAACATAGCATAAATTAAGTAGCACAGCTGTCAGGCCTTATTACAGCATGCATGCACCCTGCCTTGTTGCCTGAGAACCCTGCACTATTTAAGACAAATAAGAGAAAATATTTTTTCACTCAACGTGTAATCAAACTCTGGAATTTGTTACCGGAGGATGTAGTAAGAGCTGTTAGTGTAGCTGGGTTTAAAAAAGGTTTGGACAAGGTCCTGGAGAAAAGGTCCATAAACCATTATTAAAAAGGGACCCAGGATATCAATGCTTGACCCAATACAAGCATTGTGGAACCTGTGTCTTTTGGGGATACTGCTAGGTACGTATGACCTAGATTGGCCACTGTTGGAAACAGGATACTGGGCTTGATGGACCTTGGTCTGACCTAGTATGGCATATCTTATGTTCTTATGTTCTTAAAAGGAGGAGGAAATAGCCAATGCAATAAAATGGGGGGGGGGGGGGGGGATAAGACATTTTTTAGATATGTTAGTGAGAAGAGGAAGGGCAAAAGCGGTATTATCAAACTCAAGGGTGCAGGGGAGGAATATGTAGAAGCTGATAAGGATAAAGCGGAATTGCTTAACAAATATTTCTGTTCTGTGTTCACAGATGAAGAACCAGGAACAGGACCTCAGAAAACACCCATAAACAGGAACAGAAGCGAGGGACATCTTGAACATTTTTCAGAAGACTGTGTTTGTGAGAAACTAGCTCAACTTAAAGTAGACAAAGCGATGTGACCAGATGGGATACACCCTAGAATACTGAGGGAACTTGGGGACGTTCTAGCAGCTCCACTGACTGACCTTTTCAATGCCTCGTTGGAGTCGGGAGTGGTGCCAAAGGACTGGGGAGAGGCTTATGTGGTGCCTTTACACAAAAGCGGAAGTAAGGATGTGGTTGAAAACTACAGGCTGGTTAATTTAACTTCGGTGGTGAGTAAATTATTGGAAACACTGCTGAAAGAGAAAATAGTGAGGTTTCTGGAGTCCAGTGGATTACAGGATTCGAGGCAGCATGGATTCACCAGAGGCAGGTCTTGTCAGACAAATCTGATTGATTTCTTTGACTGGGTGACCAGGGAGTCGGACCGAGGGATCGCCCTAGATGTGGTGTATTTGGATTTCAGTAAAGCCTTTGACACTGTTCCTCACAGGCAACTTATAAACAAACTGAGCACCCTAGGGATGGACCCTAAAGTTACTGCTTGGGTTAGAAATTGGCTGGGTGGGAGGCAACAAAGTGTACAGGTAAATGGAGCTCACTCTGAGGAGAAGGATGTTACCAGTGCTGTTCCCCAGGGATCTGTCCTTGGTCCGATTCTTTTTAACATCTTTGTTAGTGATATAGCAGAACGGCTGTCGGATAAGGTTTGCCTCTTTGCGGATGATACCAAAATCTGCAACAGAGTAGACATCCAGGAAGGTATAGATAAGATGAGGAGGGATCTAGCTAAGCTTGAAGAATGGTCTAGAATTTGGCAGTTGGGATTTAATGTTAAAAAATGTAAGGTCATGCATTTGGGCTGCAGCAATCCAAGGGAGCAATATAGTATAGTGGGTGAAGTACTTTTGTCCACTAAAGAAGAGCGGGACCTAGGCGTGGTTGTGTCTGATGACCTTAAAGTAGCTAAGCAGGTAGAAAAGGCAACGGCAAAAGCTAGAAGGATGCCTGGGTGCATATGGGGAGGAATGTCTAGCAGAAAAAAGGAGGTGATTATGCCTCTGTATAAGTCTTTGGTGTGACCTCATTTGGAGTATAGTGTGCAATTCTGGAGACCGCACCTTCAAAAGGATGTGAACAGGATGGAGTCAGTGCAGAGGGGGTTACTAAAATGATTAGTGGGCTTCATTATAAAGCATATGAGGGCAGACTTAAGGATCTTAATATGTACACTTTAGAGGAAAGGTGGGATAGAGGTGATATGACTGAAATGTTCAAATACCTCCGTGGCATAAATGTTCAGGGAGAGAGCCTCTTTCAATTGAAAGCAAGTTCTGCTACGAGGTGACATGGGATGAGGGTGAAGGTAGATAGATTCAGGAGTGATATGTGGAAATATTTCTTTATGGAAAGAGTAGTGGATCCGTGGGATAGTCTCCCAGTGAAGGTGGTAGAGATGAGGACATTAAATGAATTCAAAAAAGCATGGGACAAACATTGAGGATCTCTACAGGTAAAAAGGGGACTGTTGTAGTTATTGATATGGAAGGACAGACTAGATAGGCCATGTGGTCTTTTTTCTTTCATCATATTTCAATGTTTCTATGTTTCTCCTGCCTTTTCTCCAAAGTATACATATTAAGATCTTTGTTTGTCCCCATATGCCTTATGATGAAGTCTACTGACCATTTTGGTAGCCACCCACTGCATAGACTCCATCCTGTTTATATCCTTTAGAAGGTGCTGTCTCCAGAATTGCATGCAATACTCCAAATGAGATCTCACCAAAGACTTATGCAGAGGCACTATTACTTCCTCCTTCTTCCTGCTAACCATTCCTCGCCCTATGTATCCAAGCATCCTTCAGGCTTTTGCTGTAGCCTTTTCTATTTGTTTAGCCACCTTAAGATCATCAGATACAATCACCCCCAGGTCCCACTCTTCTGTGAACATACTTCACCCTTATACTATACCATTTCTTTGGATTTTTGCAGCTCAAATTCATGACTCTGCATTTTTTAGCATTAAATTTCAGTTGCCAAATTCTTGACCATTCTTCAAGACTGGTGAGATCCCTCCTCATCCCTACTCCTTCCTGGGTGTCTATTGCAGATTTTGGTATCATCTGCAAAGAGGCAAACCTTATCCGACAACCCTTTCGCAATATCACTAACAAAGATGTTAAAAAGAATAGGATCAATGAGAGATGCCTGTGGTACACCACTGATTACATCCTTCTCCTCAGAGTAAGCTCCATTTATCTGTACTGTTTGTCGCCTCCCATTAAACCTATTTCTTTTTTGTTAATTGAGTTTTCAAAACAACCAAGATGTATTCATGTACAGAAAAGGGATCCCTATTAAGCAATATTAAATACATAGAAATGAACTTCAAGCAAAAGTCACACAACTAACATAGGTTACCCACTAATACACAATTAACCAGGGGAGTGGGTAGAATTAAAGTAGGATAAAAAAAAAGTTTACGCATACAGAATGAAAAGTCAGCTACTGCGATCGGGAGCAAACAGTGCATGGTCATACATTCTCTACCAAATTAACGGAGGCAGACATTTATAACAATTTTGCTTTTATAAAGGTTGTCAGATCTCATGGCTGAAAAAAAAATAACGAGTAGACCTATAGGTTATCAAACACTTACAGGGAAATTTCAAATAATGCGTCATTCCAATCTGGAGTGCACCAGATTTTAACAACATAAATTGTTTGTGATCAGGAAACATTGCTACATTTAAACCACAAACGGTTATCATTTTCTTTTTGAAATGTATCCAAAATAATGAGTCTCTTTCAGACACAAGGGCAAAAGATACCAACAATGTTGCTGGAAGGTGAACTTCTAAAGCTGAAGACTCCAAAAGTTGTTAAACGTTTAACACATCCATTGCTTGTTCAGAGGACGAAACCAAAGGTTCTTTCTTAGATGTCGGCAAATAACATTCTTGAAATAGGAGGAATTAACTCTGTGATACCTGAAGTGCTTTAGTTAGGTACCTTCTAAACATATCACGAGGTAATACTCAAGTACATCTTGGAAAATTAATTAAATTAAAAGTCTCAACATCACTTGCAATTAATCCAATCTTTCAAAGTTCTGTTCCACCTTTAGAGAAAGAACCATGATTTGTTTAGAAATAGTATCTGTAAGCAGGATGATATATGGATTCAAACGTGAACCTCTTTGGCCTCAGTCTGAATAGAAAATTGCTTATCCGCCATACTGGCAGGAAGAGAGGCTCTCACTACAGATTTCCCTTCTGCCAGGCCTGCACTCAACCAATTTCTAAACTAGTCAGTCATTTTACAGTCCATTCCTAGGATGCTCAATTTATTTATAAGTCATCTGTGCAGAACAGTGTCAAAAGCTTTACTCTAATCTAAGTACACCACATCTTTATTTATCCAGATTTATATACCTCCTTTTCCTTCAATCAAAGTGGTTTACATCTAGGTCTCTTCCTTCATTCAACTCTCTGGTTGCTCAGAAAGAGAAATGAATTAGATTTGCCTGATAAGACCTGCTTCTAGTAAACCTATACTGCCTGGGATCCTGAAATCCACTGGACTCTAGGAAACTCAGTATCCTCTTTTTTTAGCAGTATTTCCATTATCTTACTCAACACAGAAGTCAGACTAACCAGCCTGTAGTTCTCAACCTCATCCTTAATTCTGTTTTTGTGTAAAGGGACCACATGTGCTTTTGGGACCACTTCCAACTCTAATGAAGCATTCAAAAAATCAGTCAGTGGAGCTGCTAGAACTCCCCCAAGTTCCTTCAGTACTCTAGGAAGTATCCTATCCAGCCCCATCACGTTGACTGTTTTTAGTTTAGTGGGTTCCTCACAAACACAGTGTTCTGAAAATCGTTGAAGATCCTCTTCACTACTGTTCCAATTTGTGGATGTTTACTGAGGTCCTGCTCCTAGTCCTTCATCTGTGAGCACAGAAGAAAAATATTTATTAAGCAATTCTGCTTTGTCCTCCCCTTCACCCTTGAGTCTGATAATACTTCTTTCGTATTTCCTCTCCTCATTAACATACAGTATCTGAAGTGTTCCTCCCCCCCCCCTCCCCATTTTACTGCACTGGCTATTTTTTCTTCTATTTGTATCTTCCTTTTCCTGACTACTTTCCTAGCTTCTCTACATTTTTCCAAAAATTGATGCTTGCCTTCCTCTTTCAGTTATTTCTTGTATTTTATGAAGGTCACCCTTTTTCTTCTCCTTGTCAACTACTTCTTTTGAGAACCATAGTGGCCTCCTTATCCTTCTACATTTAATTACTTTACTAACCAAAAGGTTTGTTGCCCTTAAAATATCCTCTAAGATTTTCCCATTGCTTTTCTACATCCTCCAGCTATTCCCATCCTACTAACAACTCCTTGAGGTATTGTCCCATCTTGCAAAGTTAGTTTTCATAAAGCTTAGGACCTTCACTTTGGAATGGACTTTATCAGCCCTAGTTCTATTACTGAGCCACACCATCAGGTGATCACTGGATGCGAGATTATCTCCCATTATAACATCAGAAACACTTTTCCCATTAGCAAGCACAAGGTCCAGTATGGCCCCTTCATGTGTTGGTTCTGTTACCATTTGCTGGAATGATTTGTCCTGTAGAGAATCCAGAATCTCCTTACTTCTAGATGACACTGCAGCAGCCATGCAACAATCAACATGGTGATGCCAATTTAGTAATTATCTAAAGACGATTTTGTTGGCCTCAACATGATTATTTGATAATAGTAAGTGGTCTGTAGCAGCTTCCAAATAGAATATGAGCACAAGGTTCAGTCACTTAAGCTTTAACAAAAGCTCAGGTGGTATGCTATGTAAGGTATCAACTGGGGTTTTTTGGGGGGGTGGGGGGAGGGTGTGTGTGTATAGTAAGATGCTGAAGAGCTGGGATTGAACCCGCTATGTGGCCTTTTGATTTTTTCCCACAATATAGCACAATTAATAAATGTTTATATTAATCATAAAATGCAATATTATAGTTAAAAAGTTAAAAAATTGTGGGATGAGTATGAATCTCAGTCTGCGATCCCAAGCAAAAGAGCTGATGCATAACATGGATTTTAAAATTAAAACTAATCTCTTTGGGACCAGATGTTACCATAGATCTGGTAACTATCTAAAAGAAGTTTTATTTTTTTAGCCTCAATATAAAGATTATTTGGCAATATCAAGTTGCTTGTGGAGAGCTGATTGGCTCATTCAAATTTTGATGGATTGTTTTAAGTTTGAGTGCTAGAGTAATTAACATTTTAATTCTATCAAAACAACCTAAACTCTTGAAGAAGCCTTGTGAAACAAAGGCCGCCATAGTTTTTGTTGGGTTTATTTGAGTGTGTGAAAATGCAAAAAGTGTAAAACAGGGGGTTTTGGATCAATGAATGCTGTCTAGCTTTATTTCCCAAAATGTTGACTAACAACAAGTGATACGTTTCCACTGTGAGACTGAATTCCTTTCCCCCGTTAGTAAAATGGCAAAATTGGACATTTGAATTTAGCATTGAAGATTCACAGGCACTGCGGTATGAATGAAAAAGATAATTAGGAGAAAGGATACTTTTCCATGTAAGGGCTTTTGTGACTGATTTTCTGAAGTATAGGGGTATGTTTACTAAACTGCAGTAATCGTGAATAACGCACGTTACGTACAGGTAATGATCGTTCGCACATCATAACGCGCGTTCTGACGTGCGAACGATCGTTAACCGTATGTTACGCGCATTAACCGCAGTTAACGATCGTAAACCCCGGCGGCGCGTTAAAACAGCGCAGAAGGTGGAGAGTGGGCGGACAGAAGGGGTCAATGGGCGGAGAGTGGGCGGGGAGAGGCTCCCCTCACACTAACGCGCTGAATTTCAGAGCTCAATTCCAACGCGAATGAAAACCTGTCGTTAAAGGCATATTAAAGGGAAGAGAAACCATTTCCGTCAGCAATGTACAGCAAAACCGGGGAAACCAACAAAACGTGAGCAGTGTGATTCATGTGCACTGAACAAAATAGCAAATAGAAATGGGAAAAGACCACAACAACATCCTAACAAACTATAATCCAGCTGGTCAACAGTGATATTAATGGGAAACCATACAAAACACTCCCAGGAAAGCTCCGTAGACCCTTTCAAAAAGCATTTCATCTTATTGGAGCTTTCCTGGGAGTGTTTTTTAATGTTGCCCAATGATATCATTGTTGCCCAGCTTGGTTATGAGTGTTCGCCCCTTTTTCCGAGGTCTTTTTTGAGGTTTATTTGCACTTTTGTCTCCATACAAGGTAAATGAGCCCACAGTAAAATTGTGCAGAGCAGGGTTTCTGACTCGTCAGGCCAGGTTTCCTATCTCCAGGGACTGCACTGTCTCTGTGGCCACAGTGTGGTGCAACAGACACAGCCAGTGCCTGTAAGACCAGAGGGTCACCGGTTCAAATCCCAGCTTGAGCTCCTGCCAACCCAATCCCCATAGTTTTACCCACCACTAAACAGTGATAGTAAAGACACTCCTTTATTGCAGAGAACATACGCATGGTTACTACGCCTATATTTTACCACACCAAACACAGACACCAGAAACAGGCGCATTACCTAGAGCAGAGTCTCCCAAATGCAGTCCTTGAGGGCCCCACACCATTCAAGTTCCATGCTGCCTCTAATAAAGATGCCTGTGCTGCATATCTATGCACCACCCCCATGGTATGCAGATGTAGCTCATGCATATTTATGAGGGACAGCATGAAAACCCGAACAGTGTTTGCAACACCAGGACTGCAGTTGGGAAACCCTGCCGTAAAGCAGCAGCCAACAGGGCCAGACACACCCACACACACACACACAGGCCCCATTGGCCAATGCCGCCTGGAGAGGCAGGACATTGGGCCCTGCCTGTATCTCCCAATACTAGCAGTTACATACCTTAGCAATGCCACCCGACACCTGGGTATATGGTACACAGCTATCAAACGTCTCCTATGATAACTGGCAGATATCAATTCCTACGTTAAGCACATTTTGCTCATTGAGCTCCACCATAACAATCATTCTGATGTCTGCAGTGTGTGCTGCAGGTCTGTTCTCTGATAGTGTTTACCACCCTGGGGAGTGACCCCCAACAGTATTGCGTACAATATCCATGCCTGTACTGTGCCCAGGACTGGTGTGGTGGGTATGGCTGCTGAACACCTCTATAGTAGCACAATGCTGGCATAGGTGTGGGGGTGGCTGTCTGTCTATCCAATGTGTGGTGGCTGCAAACACCTTCCACAGCCCACACTGCCAGCAATGTTGCCAGTATTGGGCTGCCAATGTGCATAATGAGGAGCAAGGTACCATGGGTATAGGCTGGACAGGGTGGCCTGGCCAGGGTGCATCTGCACAGGGCATAGGGCACTGACTGGGACATTTTAGTGCCCGGCCACCACCTGCACAGACAGGGTGACCTCAGTATGTCCTGCTGAGAGATCACTCTCACCCTGACTGTGCAGTGACCACAGCATGGCTAGGCACCCCCATAGTGTTATATAGTATTTTTCTCATGTGATAGATATGGGTTTTCTTTTGGGGCCCAGTCACTGATTTATCTGCTTGCTGTGTATGCTGACATCCCAGTTCTGGGTGCATGCATCTCCACTGGGCACATGCACTATGGACTGACTAGCAGACTGTTTGCAGCTGGTATGTGTCTTGATGGAGTGGCGTGCAGTGGCTGATGGCTTGCTGCAGGAGAATATTAGATAGTGGTGGTTTGCAGCTTACCATATCCAGGCCTCATGTCTGTCTGCTGTTGTGTTATGGATGTGTATAGAGCTGCTTTGACTGCCCTGTGGGGTGTCTGTTCCTCAGCAGGACCGGGGTTCATGTTCCTTCTCTACTGCCACCTTTGCAGGGAAGTAGAATGTGGATCTATTGATAGGAGACCCTGTTTGCCGCCCTGGGAGAGGGGGTCCATGGGGGCTACACCTGACTGAAGCAGACAGAGATATCCAAGGTGTTTGTGCAGAAACTACCTATCTCACACATTAACCCTGCTTTGGACCTCTGCCATGGCCTCTTTCAGCCATGGACAGTGCTGTGGACCTGGTGCTGGGCGCCTTACTGCACCCTCAGGGTGAGCACAGTACCCGCACAATGTGACGGTGTGTAGCTACTCTGTGCCAGTACAACACATGGTCAGTACCCTCTACCAGGCCGAGGTGCTGTGGGGGTGCACATGGTCACTTCCCCCTACCAGGCCGAGGTGCTGTGGGAGTGCACATGGTCACTTCCCCCTACCAGGCCGAGGTGCTGTGGGGGTGCATTCCCCATGGTGTGTATCTGTGGACAGCTGATTTGCATGTGCAGTGCATCATGGGTGTGACTGGCACAATCCAACCCTGTGAAAATCCAGAACCTGCTCACAGGCTCTGATAAACCATAGGCCATCACACTTACATCTGTTAGCATAATGCATAGGTGCAAGACACCCTACAGAGTCTGTAATATAAAGTGCCCACGCTGGTAAAAACACACGTACCCACGCACGATTTTACGTGCGCACCAACGCATGTGGCCACGCACGCTGTGAGGGTGTGTTTCTAACAACACTACTAAACGTAAAGAAAAACTTGTCCCCTCATTCCTTGTGTAATGTACAGGGTGATGCCTGGGCCAGCCTTCTGCGTTAGGCACACTGGGGACTCGAACCCATGCTGCCTGTAACAGCGGTCAGTGCAGTAACCATTGTGCTACAGCTCTGTTTCAGTGATTTGTGTCTGTACGCCTTCTTATGATTAACGCGCAGTAACGCGCCATGGCGCCCTGTAACGCTCGTTGGTTTTTGGAATGCGCGTTAGTGGTAACGATGTACCGCCCATGTCCTTATTTGGGGTTTCTGTCTCTACCGCGGCTCCTAACGCGAATTGCACTAACGCACTTTAGTAAACATACCCCATAGACTCTTAATCCCTTTTATTGTATATAAACCTTCTCTTTTGTAAAGAGGCAACACATCAGCCCTTTTGCAATCCCATAGAACCTCCCCCATCCCCGGGATCTATCACACACATCCTTTAAAGATCATGCCAGAGCCTCTCTGAGCTCTCTCAGTATCCTGGGGCGTATCTCATCCTGTCCTGTGGCCTTGTCCACTTTCAGTTTTGGAAGTTGTTCATGAACACCTATGAATGGTTTTGTACTGCATCTGCTCCATTCTCGTTAGTATCTTTGTCAGTCATATGTGGTCCTTCTCCAGGATTTTCTTTTATGAACATGGAACAGAAATGTTTGTTCAGCCCTTCCGCTTCATTCTTATCACTTTCCATGAATTGTTCCTCAGTGCTTTCGTGTCTTGTAATTCCACATCTGGAATATAGTTTAAAAAAGTCTTGTCACCTTGTTTCACATCTTTAGCCATCTTTTTCTTCTGTGTGCAATTTTGCCATCCTGCTTTCTCTCTTTGCCTCTTTCAGCTTTATATGGTATTCTTTCCTGTGTTCCTCTGTGAATGCTTCCTTTTTTGCCTTTATTTTTGCAGCCACTTCTTTGGAGAACCATATCGATTTCCTTTTCCTCTTGTTTTATTTACATTCGCTTCAGACAGATCCATCGCTCTTTGTATAGCCCCTTGAAGTTTAGCCCACCGTCTTTCAACTTTCCCTATAACCGCCCATCCTCCCTCAGGACAAATGTGAGTTTGGGTAAGTGTGTAAAAGTACACACAATGTGCATCTAGGGGCATCTTTGCTAAAACCCGTGTTGGACTATACTATTAACATGGGGAGATGGCACTAACCAGAGGGCATTTGCTTCCATCCACCTGCAGTTAGCATGCGTCCAGGATGAAGCACCGTGCAAGCCAGCATGTAGGGGGACAACGCCACTCATTGAGGCTGCATTAACTGCACTCGCAATAAGAGCATCAATCGCAGTTAGCGCAGGACATTAATGCCCACACTAGCTGTGATGTACTGGCAATGCCTACATTCCACTCCTGTCCTATCCAGTCCCTGTCCCGGCATGTACTACCAAGAGGAGCACTATGGTCCGTGCTACTTTTTAGTGTGGTGCCCAAACCACACACTCAACTCCATGCTTCTGGGTAGCTCAGTTTAGTAAACATGCCCCTTAGTGAAGGAATTCATGGAGGTAGGGTGCTTTGCTTTAGTTGGTAAAAGTGTGCTCAGGAAAAATGTCTGTGTGTCCTTTTTTTTTTCAGTGACTCTTCGGTGATTTTCAAAGGACATGCCTACTTTCACATTGAAAATTGGCAGTGGGTAAAATGGAACCACAGATTTTGCAGTTATGTTAACGGTTTAAACATCTCCCCCACAGGAACTCCAGTAATAATGCTATATCAATACAGATTAGGAAGTTTATTGGTCTTGATACTTGAGCAAAAATACAGAAGTTTCTTTAGGATGCCCTTCTGATGTCTAACAGCCCGATAGAAATGATAATGATACTATTGGTTGTAGTCTCCTTAAATAGTTAAAACCCCAACATCTTATTTGATAAAAATCAAAATCATTCAATGAACCCCACTTATAACCACCTACCTGAAACCTTCTCTGTCATGCTCTTTCCTAACTCAAAACCCCTTAATTAATTTAGGTTGTATGTCTTTGTTTTCTTGACTAGACTGTTAAGGGATAACTTTTATAATTTTTTCCAGCGTGTAAGCCATTTGTTAATAAGATTATCCCATGGAGCATAGCTTACTTGTATGCATCCTGCATGTAAGTATGTTCTGGGGTGGAGTTTAGATGAAGTATAAATGGAGTTGCAATGCACATAACTTCTTTATAAAATACGTACAGCCATGCAGATTGTATGTATGCATATCTATCCTAGCTCTAAGATGGTGTGCATATCTGCAACTTCAATCTAGCTCTAAAATCTGCCATTTTATCCTCAGTATTTTATAAAGACACTTAGGTGCCTTTGGGGGTCATTTTAGTAGCTCTGCTCATGAGTTGAATGTCTAAAAATGGTTACGTAGATGTACAAATCATGAAGACATCTATAGAGTCCTTTTGGAAAGCTGGGTATAAAGACGTCCCTGGCGCAAGAACGTCTATGTAGCATGGGGATGTTGTGGAGGCATGCCATGGGCGAAACAAGGGAGATGAACACTGCAGCGCAATTTCAGAGTGGCACAAGCGCATCAGGCCCTGGTTGTTGAGGGCTCCATCCTATACCTGCTCCTGATCACAAATATGTGCAAACAAGTGCTCATTTCATGGCTGCAATGCTTCCGGAGGAAAGAGCAAAGTGTACGTTCATTGCCACGGTTAATATTTCCTGCCTGAAGAAGCCTGCATGTAAATACGTGCTACAAACATATTACAGGTCTGCTACCCCACATCTGAATAGCAGGCCAGAACATGCTAGTCTCCCCTTCTGAACTACATGGGCTGAGATGTACAAGAACCCAGTTATGCAGGCATCCAAGTTGGGGATGTCCACATTTGTGACATGGCCTACACCCATGCGCATGCCCAGATTTGCTATCTGCACGGGACCCATCTTCCCCACTAGTTACTGGGCTATTCATTTTTCGGGTTGGAGATAGAATGATTTCAGATGGCACTTATATGTGTCTCCATTCACTGCTGCCGCTCCCCTGGATTTTGGGATGTTCTGCTCTGGATGTCCTAGAAACAAAGAAGAAAATGGCCATTTTGGGAATTTGGCATCAGAGCTTGAGTGAAAGAGAACTGTTTCCAAACTCTTTAGTTGGGAGGAAATAGCTTGTGACTAAATACAAAATAGACTAGAAATAGGCACTTTTCTGCCTTCTCAATCTAAGTGATCTGCAATAAAATTACCCCCATGAGGACAATTTTGAACAGCAACTCGCAGACCCCTGGATCCCTACCCACAGAGTTTTCCCTTGAAAATCCACCAGTGGGCTTGTATCGCAAAGAGTATTTAACCCACATAATTTATATATGCAAGATACATTGGTTAAGTTAATAAAAAGCAAGCATAGGAATTTTAGAATGGAATGCTTTTTTGGGCCCACACCAGCCAAATCCGCAGCACTTCCCCTAAATTCTATGTCCTTTTTCCTGCAGAGGTCATGGTCTTATATACTGAGATGCTTTTTCTCTTTGTAAAAAACATTTACCCAAGACATTCCTTCGACATGTGCTCCAAATACATCTGCATAGTGCTATGTACATTCAGGGAGTCATGTTAGAAGCCCTATTAGTGATTTCCATATCTGAAAATGTCCATTCGGACATGGAAATCCCATGGATGTCTCCAGAGCCATTTCAGAAAGCCCTGACTATATATGTCCAAGTTGCACAGGGGCATGCCATGGTGAGCTAAAAAACAACCCACCTGTGCACCAGAGTTTAGACGGGTGCTGCACATCTCAATTCACTGTCATAGACATCCATGGCGATACCTGCTCCAAGGGCACCAATAGGACTCTGAAAAGTGCTTGGTTTGGCGAATCAGCAACTGTAAGCAAAAGAAGGGAACGCCCCTTCATTCCCCTAATACTTTTCACTCCTTGAGATGCAGAGATTCGTTCTGAAATAGGGCTGCGGGAACATCTGTGCTCCCAGAATGGCAGATGTCTATAACTGACAACAGCACATTTCTAAAATTGGGCAAAAACCTTAATATATCTGGCTGTTATACTGCTCTCCTGTTTCCTCTTGTATTTTGTGGACGTGTGGATCTTTCAGGGTGGAGAATGACCCATTTTACAAGGCACTTATTTGTGCTCACTTACTCTGCTGCACTTTCCACTGATTTGAGATGTTTTGACTTGGACATCACAGATTTCACCTACACAACCTTTCTAAAATGTGCCTTTATGTATGTGCTATATAAATCTTGGTGATAAAAATAATAATATTCTGAGCTTTTTTTTTCCAAAACATATGGTTTGCTGCCATCTACTGGAAGCTATTTTCATTGTTTAGTGCTCAAAATTATCCACACAATTATTCACCTGAAAGGAATTAATATTTAGCAAAATAAAATAACATCCAGGGTGGACTTCACAAAAATATTCATTGATGTTTTCATGGATACTGCATAATGTGGACAAGTGTAAAGTTATGCACCTAGGAAAGGACAATCCAAACTATGGTTATACGCTGCAAGGTACCACCTTAGAGACCACCACCCAGGAAAAAGATTTAGACTTCATTATGGATAATACGTTGAAACCCTTTGCCCAATGTGCAGCGGTGACCAAGAAAGCAAATAAAATGCTAGGAATCATAGGGAAAGGAATGGAGAATAAAACCAAGAATATTATATTGCCTCTCTATCGTTAACTCTTCTTTCCTTAAATTTTTAAAAGCATTTTTAGACTTTGCCCTCATCAGTTCATCTGTCTGATATGAGTGATTTTGAATTCTCCTTCACTCTGGTTCAGGGAACTCTGGATTACTGCAATGTGCTCTATGTTGGGTTGCCAAAGACGTCCTTATGTAGGTTTCAGGTACTGCAGAAAACAGCTGTTAAACTTTGTCTGCCATTTGAACTATCTTGCCTCTGAGATCATTTTTTATTAGCAGCATGATGATGAGATAGTTCACACCTGTTATTGGTGTGTTTGCACTGGCTCCCTATTCAGGTGCTCTTTTGGTTTAAGTTCTTGATCATTGCCTGTTGGGTTCTACATAACTTTAGTCCAGAGTACCTGCAGGGTCTTTTGGGGTGATATGTCCCCATTGACAGCTGCATTCTTTGCAAGGGCAGTTGTTGGCAGTTTCCACTTGGACAAGGTCCTTAAGCTGCACTGGAGATCTCAGGGTCCACTACATGCTGTTGTGCAAATTCTAAATGTGTTTTCTTATTTCTCTTTAAGCAATGATGTTTTTTCTGGCCACTCTTCCATAAACTTGCAATCTGTGGGGTGTACTGCTTAAAGTGGTCCTATGGACAGATACTCCCATCTCTGCAGTTCATTCAGTGTTATCCTTGGTGTCTTTGTAGTATTTCTGATTAATGCCCTCCTTGCCTGGTCTGTGAGTTTTGGTGGGTGGCCTTCTGTTAGGTTTGTAATAGTGCCATATTTATTTAACAGGTTTTATACATTGCTTTATCATTTCAATCAAAGTGGTTTACATTGAAACTTAGTAATGTATTTTAAAGAGGGACATTGATAACTTGGATTTTTCTGAGACAGTGGAGTGTGAAGTGACTTGCCCAAGGCCACAAGGAGTGCTAGTGGGAATTGAACCCCAATCTCTGGATTTCCAAGCCAGTGTTCTTAACCATTAGACCACTCCTCCATTCACATTTTTTTTCATGTTGTTATAATGGATTTAATGGTGCTCCGTGGGATATTCAGTATTTGATATATTTTTTTATAACCTAATCCTGATACATACTTCTCCACCACTTTGTCTGATCTGTTTGAAATGCTCCTTGGTCTTCATGTTGCTTGCTTAGTGGTGTTGCAGAGTCATGGGTTTTTCAGAACAGGCATACTGTATTTATATAGGCATCATGTGACAGATCATGTGACACTGATTGTACACAGGTGGATCCTAATTAACTAATTATGTGACTTCTGAGGTTAATTGGTTGGACCAGATCTTATTTGGGGGTCTCACAGCAAAAGGGATGATTACATTTATAACTCACAACTTTTCAGTTTTTACTTGCTTTTTTATAAATACAAGGTATTTTACCGTCATTCCACCTCACCAATTTGGACTATATTGATAGGTCCATTACCTAACATCGAAATGAACCTCCATTTTCATTCCAGGTTGTAATGCAACAAAACAGGATAAAAACTGAGGGAATGAATACTTTCACAGGGCACTGTAGGGCCAGATAGTCGAAAGGCATTTACACGGTTGATAGTCCAGTAAATCATGTAAATGCCTTAACTGGGACTATTCAGTGGCACCTACATGGTTAGTGCTATTGAATATTCTCAAATATGTCCCCTACATGCCCCAATGCTATCCAGGTAGCATTGGGGTGTGTTGGGGGAGCTCCCGGATGGAGCGGAGGCAGGGAATCCCGATAAGTGGGTAGCGGTGATGTTAGACCACTACTCAGTTAGCCCTCCATGGCTAAAACTAGGCAAGCTTTTGGCTCACCTAGTTCTAGCCATGGTTGCTAACCGGGTAGTGGTCCAATATCACCGCTACTTGGTTAGTCTCTGCGACTGACTCCACGTGGCACCTAACCTGGATATCCAATGCCGTCATCATGACATTGAATATCTGGGTTTAGAGGTCAGTAGACAGGGCTATGAGCCAATGCAGCGCATAGCCTACCCAACAGAATATCAGGCCAATAGTAAATGGTGATCTTATCTCAGCTTGTCATTCAGACACAGGACACTACCTGTTATTCTGAGTCCAGCTGGCAAGATAGTACCATATTATTCAGTCTGACACTCACATACCATTTTTGTGCTTTTGTTCACACTTTTGAGAAATTTGCCTCAGTACTGTACAAGCCTGTATCATCTGACTCTGATATCTCTTCCAAAACATGCAGCTTACTTGTTGTGTTCTGTTTCCTTCTTGATGGGCACACCTATGCAGAACGATTTTGGGCCAGTACATAGCCAACATCACCTCAGATTATGATCACCTGGGACATTCCATTTCCAAAAGATAAGAAACTGGATTCGAGGAAACCCGACATTGTGGTAAAGGAGAAAAACACCAGAACGGCACTGATAGAGTTGTCAATTCCAAGTGATTATTCTGTGAACTGTGTTTAGAGGGAGAAGATCCTGAAGTACCAAGAAAAGTAGCCAGAGACCAAGAAAATGTGGCAGAAAGATATTGAGTTATTTCCCTTCATTTTGGGTTCCACAAGCTTGAATGAGAAGAATTTTTAAGCATACCTTGATAAATTACCAATACATGTTGCATCTTACAAATTCTAGGAGACTCTCTTTGTCATGATGCATTTACTATGCCGAGTGTTAGCAGTAAATTTGAGAGAGTGAGATCATACTCCACATCCCCTGGCTTAGAAGTGAGGTTCATGACACTCGGGGTATGCGCAAAACTAACCCATTTGGAGAAATTGCCACAACATGTTTACAAGTCATTAGTCAGCTGGCAATTCCTCTACTCTCACATAGCTTTAGGACTGTAGATGAACCTTTTAAAGATCTTGAGAAACTGGACATATGAAAGAGAAAACCCCTCCATGCCCATGAAGTAATTTATAAGAAACAGTGTATGCTGGGACTGCAGAGCCCTAGAGCCGAAGGAGGACTGAGCTTCATAGAAATTGATTATACATACAGAGCCATCATCAAAAGCCTTTCAGACCTGCTTAGCAGCATCATCAGATCCAAATATGCAAACAGTGCTGAAATATAAAAATAAATGTCTAAAATCTGTCTCCACCATTAAACTTGGACAAGCATTCCAAAGAATAGAAGGGATGGATGAGAATCCACCAACATACTTAGGGAAGGAAACAACAGAATTTCTGAAACAAGAGAAAACGACTACTACTATTAATCATTTATATAATGCTACGAGGTATGTGCAGTGCTGTACATACACATATAAAGACAATCCCTGCTCATCAGAGCTGACAATCTAATTAAGACAGACAAAACAAAAGGATTCAAGGAACAGCATGGAATTGGTGCAAATCTTACCTGGAAGATCGCTGGCAACAGGTACGGATTGGTAACACTACATCTCAGCCTTTCCATCAGAAACAAGGAGTACCGCAGGGCTCCTCCCTCTCAGCTCTGCTATTTAACATCTATATGCAGCCCATCTGCAACATCTCCCGCTCATTCGGAATACCATGTCTCATCTACACGGATGATGTGCTCTTATTCACTCCAATCAATGTGCTAAAACCTGACTACACTACACTAATCAACTGCTTCAACTCAATCTCAGACTGGTTGCTCTCACAAAATCTCAGAATTAATTTCAAAAAAACTGAAGTCCTGATTGTCACAAGGAACAGGGACTTCTCTCCCCCATCAACTCTAAGAACAAGAGATGCCGATCTACCACTTAAAACCTCAATACGGTACCTGGGTGTTATACTTGACCAGCGGCTTGAATTCAAAGAACATATAAAAATACTGTAAAAGCCATCTACCATAAGATCAGGACTCTCCGACACCTCAGACCTATGCTTGAACCATGTGACTTCCGCACAACCTTCCAGGCATTAGTCACTCCTCACTTTGACTATGCAAATATCGTACTACACGGCCTACCCAAGAGCACGCTGAATCCCCTTCAATTGGCCATGAATACAGCTGCCAGGGTTCTCCATGGAGCATCAAGGAGTCAACATATTACTCCTATCCTATTCTAACTTCACTGGCTCCCGATATCATGCAGGATTCTATATAAAGCCCTCATTTTGACCTTCAAAGCATTCCATCAAATCTCACCTTCCTCGTTATCTGACCTTCTTCATCACACGCAGAACACCAGATCCAGACGATCTACAACGGAGAACATGCTAACAGTCCCAAAAGACCTTACAAAACTCACTCAGATAACTACTACAAGAGCATTCTCCTCCTTTGCCCCCAGATGTTGGAATGCGCTACCACCCAGCATCAGATCTCAGCAAGACCTGCCCCAATTTAGAAAATCTCTAAAAACATACCTCTTCCTAAAACACTTCTCACATTGCAATGGTTCCCCTCCCCCTCCTACACAAATCAACGACCATGGCTAGTCAAATAAGTTCCCGAAACTTCATTACCCGTTCTAGATCAAAACCTCATAGACCCCATCTTAAGAGCTCATACATTTGAGAATCTATTGTAAATAGTTTTGAATATATGTTATCTATTTATCCCCTGTTATCCATGTTCTCATTTCCTGTTACTTGCAAACTTAACATACGTTTTTTATGATTAAGTACAACATTGTTAAAATGTAAACCGCGCTGATGATAAAAGTGCGGTATATAAAAGCTGTTAAATAAATAAATAAAATAAAATAAAAGATAAGAATAAGGTCAGAATAGAGAAGGGTGAGAAGACACAAGGGAAACAAGGGATCAGGATGCAAAAGCAGCCTCAAAGAGGTGAGCCTTTAGCATTGATATGAAAAGGGGAAGAGATGAGGCCTGACATGCAGATTCAGGTAGCTTGTTCCAGGCATAATGAGCAGCAAGATGAAAGGATGAAAGTCTGCAGTTGGCAGTGGAAGAAAAGGGCAAAGAGAGAAGCAAGTCAGTAGAAGAGCGGAGTTTATCAGCAGGGGTGTAGGGAGAGAGGAGAGAGGAAAGGTAGTGAGGGGCAGAAGAATAAAAAGTCAGAAATAGAAGTTTGAAATGGAATCAGAAAAGGTACAGAGAAGAGCCACCAAAATGGCAAAGGGAATGGAAAGACACCCCTATGAGGAGAGGCTAAAAAGGTTAGGACTCTTCAACCTGGAAAAGAGACGGCTGAAGGGAGATATGATAGAAGTCTATAAATTAATGAATGGAGTGGAACGGGTAAACGTAGATCGATTCTTTACACCATTAAAATATAGAAAGACTAGGAGACATGCAATGAAGCTACAGTGTAACCTATTTAAGACTAATAAGAGAAAATATTTTTTTGCTCAATGTGTAATCAAACTCTGGAATTTGTTACCAGAGGATGTAGTAAAACCTGTTAGTATAGCTGGGTTTAAAAAAGGTTTGGACAAGTTCCTGGAGGAAAGATCCATAAACCATTATTAGGGAACTTAGGAAATCCACTGCTTGCCCCAGTAAATCATTGTGGAACATGTGTCCTTTAGGGAAACTGCTAGGAACCTGTGACCTAGTCTGGCCACTGTTGGAAACAGGATACTGGGCTTGATGGACCTTGGTCTGATCCAGTGGGCATATCTTATATTCTTATGGAAACCTGTAAAGTGATTTGAGAAGAGGGGTTTTATGATTATATTGTGTCTGGTGAAAGATTAGTCGGACAGCAGATTTCTGAACAGATTGAAGGGGAGAGAGGTGACTCAGAGGGAGACCAGCAAGAAGGAGGTTGTAATAGTCAAGACAGGAAGTAATTAGTGAGTGGACAAGAGTTTTAGTAGTATGTTCAGAAAGGAAGGGGCAAATTTTGTTAATGTTATAGATAAAGAAACGAGAGGTTTTAGCGATCTGTTGAATATGTGATGAGAAGGAAAGGGAGGATTCAAGGATGACACCAAGGATACAGGCTGAGGAAAGAGGAAGTAGAAGAATGATATCTAGAGAGATAGAGAAAGGAGGAAGGGGGGAAGTTTAGGGGAAAAATACAAAGTTAGTTTTTGGCCATGTTTAATTTCAAATGGTGATCCCAGACAGGCAGGCAGAGATGCAGGCCTGGAATGACAGAGAAATATCAGGTGTAGAAAGATAGATCTGAGAATCATCAGCATAAAAATGATACTGAGATCCATGGGAGGAGATGAGAGCCCCAAGGGACTGGGTGTAGAGAGAGAAAAGGAGAGGGCCCAAAACATACCCTTGGGGTACACCAATTGAGAGATGGATAGCAGTAGAAGAGGACCCATCAGAACAAACACTTAAAGAGCAATGGGAGAGATAAGAAGGGAACCAGGACAGTACAGAGTCTCTAAAACCGAGTTAGGACAATATATCAAGGAGAAGGTGGTGATCAACAGTGCCAAAACAGCAGAAAGGTCAAGAAGGATGAGGACCTTGGATTTATCCAGGAATAAGTCACTGGAAACTTTGGCAAGTGCAGTCTCAGTAGAATGTAAGGGACGAAAGTCAGATTGAAGTGGATCTAGCAGGGCTTAAGAGGAAAGAAATTCAAGATAATGGTGGAGGACTGCACACTCAAGAAGTTTAGAAATGAAGGGAAGAAGGGCAATGGGTCAATAATTAGAAGGACAACTAAGGTCAAGTGAAGATATCTTGAGGAGAGTTGTGACCACAGCATGCTTGAAGGCTGCAGAAACAGTAGCAGTGGAGAGTGAGAGGTTGATAATATGTGAGATGGAAGGGATGACAGAGGAGGAAATGAAGTTAAGGAGATGGGTGGAGATAGGATCAGAAAATGAGATGTTTTCTCATTAGAGATCTTAGAAAAGGATGAAAGAGTAACAGAGATTGAAGGGAAAAGTTTGTATTGAGGTGGGGAAAGAGGGGATGAAGCTGATCTAGTGGGGAATTGGAGTGTAACCTTGTGGATTTTGTCATGGAAATAGTTGGTAAGGGTTTTGGCAGAAAGAGAAAGAGAGGTAGGAGGGGGAGGTGCCTTGAGGAGAATGTTATGAGTTGAGAAGAGATGGCAGGGGTCAGTGGCAAGAGTTAATCAGATGGACATAGTAATTTTGCTTGGTGAGTACTAAGGCTGACTGGAAGGAAGGAAGCATAAATTTGAAGTGAAGCAACTCAGAAAGGGAACAGGATTTGAGTCACATGCACTCAGTTGAGCGGGCACAGGAGCATAGAAAGTGGGTAGTTGAGGACAACCATGGTTAAGGTATAGTACATCTCACAGGACATGGGATGGGTGGAGCAAGAGAATCCAGAGCAGAGGAAAGGGCAGCATTATAGGAGACTATAACCTCATCAACAGATTTAGAAGACAAGGTGGAAGAAAGAGCTAATGAGACAACAGTGGAGAAAGCCAATGGATCAATGGCATGAAGATTCCTAAAAAGGTAGGAGGAGACTGTGCGTGTTTGAAGTGGGGAATGATGAAGGGTGAAGCTTAGAAGGTGATGATCAGATAAGGGAAGAACTGAGGTACGGGAATTGGAGGGTAAACAGTTAGAGAAGAAAAACAGGTCAAGGCAGTGACTACACTGATGTGTGGGAGCAGAAGAGCAAAGTTGGAGGTTGAATGAGGATGTAAGGGAAAGGAGTTTAAAGGTATAGGGGTCAGAAGTGTTATCAACATGAATATTAAAGACACTGAGAATAAGGGAGGGGGAATAAAAATCCCGAAATAGAGAAAGCCAGAAGTCAAAGTCAGTGAAAAAGATAGAGGTGGACTTATCAGGGGGTCTATAAATATCAGCTATCCAGAGATGTAAGAGATTAAAGAGGCGGATGGAATGGACTTCAAAGGAGGAAAAGAAGTGAGACTGAGGAAGAAGTAGTGGTTGGAATTGGCAGGAATGAGAAAGCAGAAACCTAACACCACCATTGTGGTTATTACAGAAACATGAATTAACGAGTCACATGAATGGGATATAGCCATAGCTGGTTATAATCTATTTAGAAGAGATAGAGAGGGTAGAAAAGGAGGAGGAGTAGACCTGTATGTCAAAAGCAATATTAAAGCTGCTGAAATGCAGGGGACGTGGGGAAAAGAAGAAGTGCTGTGGATTGTGTTGGAGAGAGGAGATGGCACTATCATCCATACTGGTGTGGTCTACAGGCCTCCTACTCAAACCGAAGAAATGGATAGAAAATTGATTGTTGATATTGCAAGGATCGCCATGAAGGGGGAAGTAATCATTTTGGGTGATTTTAATCTACCCAATGTGGATTGGAGTGTTTCTTCTGCAAATCTGGAAAGAAGTAAAACAATTGTGGATGCCTTCCAAGATGCGTTACTTAAACAAATGGTGATGGAACCAACCAGGGAGAGCTCCATGCTGGATTTAGTGCTCATCAACAGAGATAGCATGTCAACTATGCAGGTGGGTGGCCATGTGAGTACCAGCGGTCATCACATGGTGTGGTTTGAGATAAAAGCCAAGGTGGAATCCAATCACAACAAACTCAAAGTCTAGACTTAAAAAATGCTGACTTTAGTAAAATGGCCAAGTACCCGAAGGATTTTTATACAATCCATTGGGTGAAGTCCATGTGTACAGTCGCCGCTTGTGTTGCTGGAAGAAGGTGTTTGAGATGAATAGATCATTGGTCTTGCAGAATTCTATCAATCTTTCTCCAGCTTCATTTCTGTTGCCAAGTCCATATTTTCCAACTACTTTGTATAAAAATCAAATTGACTACATCTGTGGAAGTCAACGATGGAAAAGCTCTGTAACATCAACAAAGACAAAACCTGGAGCTGACTGTGGTACAGATCATCAACTACTAGTATGCAAACTCAAGCTAAAGTTGAAAAAGAGCAAACCACTCATGAATGCAGCAAAATATGACCTTGAGAATATACCACTGGAATTTAAAGACTGCCTGCAAAATCAATTTGCTGCTTTAGATACAAATGACAGAGCTCCGGAAGAGTTATGGAATGACGTCAAGAAGGTTTTGCTGGAAGAAAGCGAGAAGTCTCTACAAAAGGTGAAAAAGCAAAAACGGCCAAAATGGATGACGGAAGAAACTCTGAAAATTGCCCAGAAACGCAGAGAAGCTAAAGCCAAAGGAGAAAGAAAGACAATCTCAGAACTCAACAGAGATTTCCAACGTGCAGCAAGACAGGACAAGGAAAAGTACTACAATGACACTTGCAAGGAAATAGAACCAGAAACTATTAGAGGAAGAACAAGATCGGCTTTCCTAAAGCTGCGAGAGCTAAAGAAAAAGTTCCAGCCTCGAATTGGAATGTTACAAGATGCTCAAGGTTCTATATTGAATGATGCTGAGAAGATCAAGAAAAGGTGGAAGGAATATACAGAGTTTTTATATGATAAAGATCAAGTGGACCAACAGCCGTTTCAACCTATACCTTATGATCAGGAACCATTGGTGATGAAAGAAGAAGTTGAAGTAGCATTGAAAGCCTTATCAAAGAACAAAGCACCAGGCATTGATGGCATTCCCATAGAAGTATTGCAGCAATCTGATGCAGCTGTTACCGTACTTACAAGGCTCTGCCAAGAAATATGGAAGACAACATCATGGCCAACTGACTGGAAAAGATCTGTGTTTATACCAATACTAAAGAAAGGTGATCCAACTGACTGTGGAAATTATCGCACAATCGCTCTGATCCCACATGCCAGCAAGATTCTACTGAAGATTATTCAAAAGAGACTACAGCCATACCTAGAACAAGAACTACCTGAAGTGCAAGCAGGGTTCAGGAAAGGACGAGGAACGAGAGACATCATTGCGGATGTGAGATGGATCCTTGAAAAGACTAAAGAATACCAAAAGGATATATATTTGTGCTTTATCGACTATAGCAAGGCTTTTGACTGTGTAAACCATGAGAAACTCTGGGCCACGTTAAGAAGCATGGGTATACCAGAACACCTGATCGTTCTCTTGCGCAATCTGTACATTGATCAAGAAGCAACAGTTCGAACGGAACAAGGAGAAACAGAATGGTTTAAAATAAGCAAAGGTGTAAGACAAGGCTGCATACTTTCCCCCTACCTGTTTAATTTATATGCAGAACAAATCATCAGAGAAGCAGGACTGTATGAAGACCACAGAGGTGTGAAGATTGGTGGAAGACTCATCAACAACCTTCGCTATGCTGATGATACCACATTACTGGCTGAAAGTGAAGATGATCTGAAACATTTGCTTCTCACAGTCAAAGAACATAGTCTCAAAATGGGCCTGCACCTTAATGTAAAGAAGACAAAGATCATGACAACTGGCATAATCAACAGGTTCATCGTTGAAGGAGAAGAAATTGAAATCGTGAACAACTTTAACCTACTTGGATCAACTATCAATAAAGAAGCAACAAGCAGTCAAGAAATCAGACGACGCATTGCTCTTGGCAGAATGGCTATGAAAGACCTAGATAAGATTCTCAAGAGCAGAGATGTCTCTCTCCATACAAAGATTCGACTTGTTCAAGCCATGGTATTTTCAATAACATCATATGGATGTGAAAGCTGGACAGTGAAAAAGACAGACAGGAAGAAAATTGATGCCTTTGAATTATGGTGCTGGCGGCGAATACTGTGTATACCATGGACTGCCCGAAGAACAAACCAGTCGGTACTAGAGGAGATCAAACCTAAGCTTTCTTTAGAAGCTCAGATGACAAGACTTCGACTTTCATACTTCGGACACATCATGCGAAGAGAGAGATCATTAGAGAAAGACATCATGCTTGGCAAGATAGAAGGTCAACGCAAAAGAGGAAGGCCAGCAATGAGATGGATCGCTACAATAACAGCAGCTACGGGTACCAGTCTGTCAACAATGAGCCGCCTGACTGAAGACCGAACACAATTTAGGATAGCTATCCAGAGGGTCGCCATGAGTCGACTCCGACTCGACGGCACTTAACAACAACAACAACACCCGAAGGAGGAGTTGATAGGGTGGGATAGGTTAAGGGAAAAGGAATTGCAATGGGCTAAACTAAAGAAAGCAATAAAAGGTGCAACATATACATACATAAGGAAAGTAAATAAAAACAAGAGGAAAAAGGTAACCTATTTGGTTCTCCAAAGAAGTGGCTGCACAATAAAGGCAAAAAACACAGCTTTCACAAAATTCAGAAGCTCGCAAACAGAGGAACACGGAAAAGAATACAAGATTAAACTAAAAGAGACAAAATGAGAAATAAGAATAGCAAAATCAAAGACAGAAGAAAAGATGGCTAAAGATGTGAAGTGTGGTGACAAGACTTTTTCAGGTATATTCGGGAGAGGAGGAAAATCAGAGGTGGAATTGCAGGACTCAAAAGTGCTAGAAACGGATTGACATTGAAAAAGTGACAATGCTAAATTAATACTTCTGCTCTGTTTTCACTAGAGAAAATCCTGGAGAAGGACCACCTGTGACTGACAAATATACAAATAGGAATGGTATAGATACCACACCATTCACAAAAGATGATGTGTTAGAACAGCTTGCAAAACTGAAAGTGGATAAGTCTATGGGACCAGATGGGATACACCCCAGGATACTGAAAGAGCTCAGAGAAGTTTTTGCAGGGCCTTTAAAGGATATTTTTAATAGCTCCTTGGAGACAGGAGAAGTTCCACGGAACTGGAGAAAGGCTGAAGGCTGATGTGGTACCCTTCTCCACAAAAGTGGTAATAGGGAAGAAGTGACAAACTACAGTCCAGTAAGCCTTACGTCTGTGGCGGGAAAAGTAATGGAGGTGCTCCTGAAAGAGTGAATAGTGGACTTTCTCGAAACCAACAGGTTGCATGATCCAAGGCAACATAGTTTTACCAAAGGACGATCTTGCCAAACAAATCTGATTGAGTTCTTTGACTGGGTGACCAGAGAACTAGATCAAGGGCATGCGATGGATGCAATCTACCTTGATTCCAGCAAAGCCTTTGATACTGTTCCTCATAGGAGGCTTATCAATAAACTCAACAGCTTGGGGATGGGTGAAATGGATCAGAAATTGGTTGACTGACAGACAACAGCGGGCAATGGTAACGGAACCCACTCGGATGAAAGGAAGGTGATTAGCGGTGTGCCCCAGGGTTCAGCCTTGGGACCGGTACTGTTCAATACATTTGCAAGTGATATTGCCGAAGGGCTGAACAGAAAAGTCTGTCTTTTTGCAGATGACATGAAAATTTTCAACTGAGTGGACCCCCCTCAGGGAGTGGAGAACATGAAGAAAGATCTACAAAAGCTGGAAGAATGGTCTAATGCTTGGCAGTTAAGATTTAATGTGAATAAGTGCAGTATTATGCAATTGGGAAGCAGAAATCCAAGGGAAATGTATGTGAGAGGGGGCAAGAGATTGATGTGCACGGACCAGGAGAAAGACCTCGGTATGATTGTTTCTGAGGATCTCAAGGTGGTGAAACAAGGCGGTGGCAAAAGCCAGAAGGATGCTGGGTTGCATACAGAGAGGAATTACCAGCAGAAAGGAAAGGGTACTAATGCCACTGTATAAGTCATTGGTGAGACCTCACTTGGAATATTGTGTTCAGTTCTGGAGACTGTATCTCGCAAAGGATATAAAAATGCTGGAAGCAGTTCAGAGGAAGGTGACCAAAATGATTTGGAGCCTGCATCATAAGACTTATGACAAGAGACTTGAAGACCTAAATATGTACACTCTGGATGAGAGGAGGGACAGGGGAGATATGATTCAGACCTTTAAATACTTAAAGAGTATTAATGGACAAACAAATCTCTTCCAAAGATGGGGAAGCTGTAAAACTAGAAAGCATAACATGAAGCTGCAAGGGGGTAAACTGAAAGGCAATGTCAGGAAATACTTTTTCACTGAAAGGGTGGTGGATGCTTGGAATGCACTCTCAATAGAAGTGGTGGGGGCAAATACAGTGACAGAATTCAAAATGGCATTGGACAGACATAGTGGATCCCTTTATAGCAACAGGATAAAATCAAAATAAACATAACTATCTCTTATATCTGAACAAATAGGGGTGACCTACATGGAGCGGTGAGTACACCCCTAAATAAAGGCATGGGGAATGGTGACCTGCACGGAGCGGCAAGTGCACCTACTCTTGCCGCCTTCCTGAGCAGACTAAATAGACCATACTGGTCTTTATCTGCCATCATTTACTATGTTACTATGGTACCACCATGACCATTGGTTCGAGGACTGCTGGAAAATTGGTAGCAGCTGTGAAAGAGGGCAGAGACCAAAGCAGGGAGGAACCATTGGTAAATGCATAAATATAGAGGGAAATACAATGTATTACTCCAGGAACCATTTGTTGATCAAGACCAGGCACACAAATGGTTAAAAGAGGCAAACTGCAATCTAAGGAAAATATATTGAAAGTTACAGCCCAAGATAGGAGGTTACGGACAAGATGGTTTGCAGTGAGCATAGAGAAAACTGGTAAAACAGACATATGCAGATTTTGTAAGAAAGAGGTGGTTGTGAAATTCTGATGGTAGAAAATGTCTATACAGAAAGGCACAACAAGTTGGCACATCTCATCCATTGGAAACTTTGTAAAAGCTATAATATCATTGTATTAGAATAGCACTGGGATCATGGCCCTAAAAGAATTCTGGAGAATGAAGAAGTTATGATAACTTGAGACATTCCCATTGATAAGAAGCCTGAAGTGAGGAAACCTGACATTTATTTATTTAGGAATGCTTATACACTGCTATCACCTGGTCAAAGCAGTGTACATTCAGATACTGTATATATATTTCCTTTGACCCCAAAGGGCTCATAATCTGTTTTTGTACCTGAGGCAACAGAGAGTTAAGTGGTCTGCCCAAGGCCTTAAGGGGCGTCTGTGGGACCAGAAACCACAGTCTCTTCAGCCTGAGATTGCTGCCCTCGTGTGGGATGCAAACCCATGACCCTCCAGCCTGACGCAACTTACCCCAACCACTAGACCATTCCTCCCCTGGTACTAGTAATGGAGAAAAAGAAGAGACAGGAAGTGTAATCTTAGGCTGATCAGTATCAGTGCAAACCTTGCTATGTTTTCCTATGTCTTCTACCCACTGCACTCTAGAAACTCTCTGTCATAGTCAGGAAAATGGCACAGGTTCGGAATCTTTTGACACCATATTTCAGAGTTGAAATAAGGACACATTAAATACATCTGGAACACAAGAACCATCATGTATTACATCAGAACAGCAAGGAAGTAGGAAAACAGTGGCATATAGCAATGGGATACTAGGTGTCATCAGTTGTAAGTTAACATCTGCAACAAAATTCACTAAGGAGCTTAGACGTCCATTGGTGATAGATAAACAAAACTTCAAAATAAGCAAAACCCTCGGGTAAGTAAAACATTAAATACCTCAGTAGAAATGAGAAAAGGAGCAACATCTACAAAGTAGTGTGCACTAATGTCCAGCGCAGAAGGAATACGATTTTGGATCTAGAGGGTGTAGTGAAAGAAGATGACTTGGGTTTAGTGGCAGTCATGTTGACATGGTTCACAGTGAACCATGACCGGGATAATAATTCTATAGGACCATAATTTATTTAGGAAGGACAGAGTAGGAAGAAATGGAAAAGAAGAAGCACTATATATAAAAAATATTATAAAAACAGAGGAATTGTAGGGCTTATGATGTAAGGAGAACATAAGAACATAAGATATGCATGAACATAACACTGTCACTGAGAGGAGCAGCTTAGGGGATGTACATTTTAACATGGGAGGCGGAGGTGGACAGCATCGTAGACATTCATCTTTTCAGAATATCACGAGGGTGGGAATGTCCAAGCTGTTTAATGCATCTACGTTTCCAATTCTGGACATGCGTCCATACCTGAATCAGATTTAAAATGTTCCTGTCTCTGATTTGGACGTGCCCGTGGCCTGGACATGAGTGTTATGGAATCAGCCTCCACGTGCATAACTTTGCACTTATCCATATTAAATTCCATCTGCCATTTGGAAGCCCAATCTTCCATCTTATCAAGTTCTTCTTGCAAATTTTCACAATTCTCTTGTATTTTAACAACTTAAACATCTGCAGAATGTCTGAAAAAAAAGCAGACACATGCAAGTTCAGGTACAATGTCAGAAATGTGGATGTGCCCCATATGGATGTCTATAGAGATCTCTGCATAGACATCCCCAGAAAGACAATGTAGAACATGGGTGTCTAATAACATAATGGTTAAAGTAGTGGTTTGGGTTCAGGGTGGTCAGTGTTAAATACCCCCCTGTGAATCTTTTGTGATCTTATACTAGTCACTTAACTCACCATCTTTTCTACACTCTCTGGATGTTTTAAGGCCAAAACAGGCACTTTCCTAATGCCTATTCATGCCTGCAGCAAGTGTAAACATGGAGGTCCCTGCAGACGTCCCCATTGCTCCTGAAATCAAACAGAGACATGTAAGTCCATTGTACCTCCCTGACATGCCACTACCATACCCCCTTGCCTACTTGGACATCCCTGCACTGGAGACGTCAGTAAATGTCATTTGTGTAATGCTTCAGACATCCTAAATCACAACTAAGGGGTATGTTTACTAAAGCCCCGGTAATGTGCGGGCCGCGCTAGTGTGCGGGTGCCATATAAGGAGTGGGCGTTTCTTTCTGAAAAAGAAAAAAGGGGATTTAAATATGCGCTAAAGTGCGCGGTGCCCAAGTGTGCCCCGCACATTAGCGCATGAGAAAGCTGTGCGGGAGGCATAAGTGGTGCGCTGATGTACAAGGAGAAGAACAGAGCCACAGCGCAATGGTTAAGACACTGACTAGTGGTGCAGGGATCAGGGGTTCAATCCCCCACAGTACCAATGAAGACAGCTGGCTGAGGCATTACTTTAGGAGCCAGTTTAATATTGGGCGGCATAAGGCGGTGCGCTATTGCTTTAGGAGGCATTTTAATATTGGACGGCATAAGGCGGCGCGCTGATGTACAAGCATAGGAACAGAACCACAGCACAATGGTTAAGACACCAACCAATGGTGCAGGGATCAGGGGTTCAATCTCCCACAGTGCCCAATGAACAAGGCTGGCTGAGACGTTATGGGGAAGATTGCTTTAGGCAGCATTTTATTTTTATTTTAATTATCACTACTAGCAAACGCACTCTCAAAGCGTGTTAACATAAGGCGCCCCATAAGGCACATTTTAAAGTGCACTGTCCGCCAAGGCACCCTAGAATGTTGCTTATAGGGCGATTTATAGGGTGTCGTATGAGGTACCGCAAGGTCAGAGTACTGTTTTTGATGGCAGCACTGTGCAGTTTAAGGAATGAAAAGCATAAGTAGGTGCGCTGACATACAAGGAGGAGCAGCAGTGGAGCACAATGGTTAAGGCACTGACTGCTAATACAGGGGTCATGAGTTTGCTCCCCAGTGTGCCTAATACGTAAGGATGGCTGAGGCATCAACATTGCAATGTACATTTTGTTTCCTGCAGCACTTTATTTTTATTTTATTAATTGCTGCCAGCAAACACGCCCTCACGTGCCGTAATTAAAGGTGCCGTATAAGGCACCCTATAAGGCACTCCATAGGGCACATTATAAAGTGCTCTGTCTGCCACGGCACCCTAAAATGTCCCCTAAAGGGCACCCTATAAGTTCCATCACAGGATAATGTATAGTGCACCTTACATGGATGGGAACCATAAGGTGCCCTATAGGGCGCCCTATAAAGTGCCCTCAGAGGCACCTTATGGGTACAGTACGCTGAGGGTGTTTTTGCTGGCAGCAAAAATGTACATTAAAAAGAGATAATGCTTTGGGCAGCCATATCAAACAACCCCTCTGTGGGTTTGAACCCATGACCTCTGACTTCACAGGCAATAAAGTAACCATTGGGCTACAGCTCTATAGCTAGTAGCAAGCCCCAGGCTGGCTGCAGAGAGCCTGCACGTCACCACACAGAGTCTGTTGTGGTCACCAGGATAGAATTAGCACACCCGTACCCATGATGCACTGCACATGCAAATCAGCTGTCCACAGATGAACACAAGATGAGGTATGCACCCCCACAACACCTCGGCCTGGTAGGGGGAACTGACCATGTGCACCCCCACAGCACCTCGGCCTTGTAGGGGTACAGACCGTGTGTTTTACTGGCACAGAGTAGCTACACACCATCACATTGTGCGGGTACTGTGCTCACCCTGATGGTGCGGTGAGGCACCCAGCACCAGGTCCACAGTACCTTCCATGACAGAAGTAGGCCATGATGCAGGTCCAAAGCAGTGTTAATGTGTGAGATAGGTAGTTTCTGCAGAAGCACCTTGGATATATCTGTCTGTCTCAGTCAGGTGTAGTCCCTATGGACCCTTAGGAGGATTATGTACCACCACCCTCTTTCTCCAGGGCTGAGGGTGATAAACAGGGTCTTGCATCAACAGATCCACATTCTACCTCCCTGCAATGATGGCAGTAGAGGGGACCACCAAGCCCAGTCCTACTATGGAAAAGACACCCTTCAGGGTAGTCAATGCTGCTCTGTACATATCCATAACACAATAGCAGACAGACATTATGCCTGTATATGCTAAGCTGCACCCCACCACTATCTGATATTCTCCTGCAGCAAGCCTTCAGCCACTGCACCCTGCAAGGCGCTCCATCAAGAAACATACCAGCTGCAAACAGTCTGCTAGTTAGTCCATAGTGCATGTTCCTGGTGGAAATGCATGCACCCAGAACTGGGATGGCAGCACACACAACAAGCAGATAAGTCATTGACTGGCCCTCAAAAGAAAACCCATAAATATCACATGACAAAAATACTATATAGCACTATGGGGGTGCCTAGCCATGCTGTCGTCACTGCACAGTCAGGGTGAGAGTGTTCTCCCAGCAGGACATACTGAGGTCACCCTGTCTGTGTAGGTGGTGGCCGGGCACTAAAATGGCCCAGCCAGTGCCCTATGCCCTGTGCAGATGCACCCTGGCCAGGCCACCTTGTCTGGCCTATACCCATGGTACCTTGCTCCTCATTATGCACATTGGCAGGCCAATACTGGCAACATTGCTGGCAGTGTGGGCTGTAGAAGGTGTTTGCAGCCACCACACACTGGATAGACAGACACACACTCCCACACCTAGGCCAGCATTTTGCTACTATAGAGGAGTCTAGCAGCCCTGGCCACCACACCAGTCCTGGGCACAGTACAGGCATGGATATGCTACGCAATACTGTTGGGGGTCACTCCCCAGGGTGGTAAACACTGTCAGAGACCAGACCTGAAGCACACACCGCAGACATCCGAAAGATTGTTATAATGGAGCTCAATCAGCAAACTGTGCTTAACGTAGAAATCGCTATCTGGCAGTAATCATAACAAACGTTTGATAGCTGTGTACCGTATACCCAGATGTATGGTGGCATTGCTAAGGTATGCAAGTGCTAGTATTGGGGGATGCACACAGGGCCCAATGTCCTGCCTCTCCAGGAGGCATTGGCTAATGGGGCCTGTGGGTGTGGGTGTGTCTGCCCTTGTTGGCTGCTGCTTTACGGCAGAGGTTCCCAACTCCAGTCCTGGTGTGCCAAACACTGTTCGGGTTTTCATGCTGTCCCTCATGAATATGCATGAGCTAAATCTGCATACCATGGGGGTGGCGCATAGATATGCAGCACAGGCATCTTTATTAGAGGCAGCATGGAACCTGAATGGTGTTTGGCCCTCCAGGACTGCATTTGGGAGACTCTGCTCTAGGTAATGCACATTTCTATGATGTTTGCGCTGTGTGGGGTAAAATATAGGTGTTTGACCCATGCTTATGTTTTCAGCAATAAAGGTTCAGTCTTTACTACCATGTTTTCTTCATAGGTAAAATAAAGGGACTGGGTTGGTAGGAGCCCCTGCTGGGATTTGAACCTGTGACCTTCTGGTTCTAAAGGCACTGGCTGTATCTGTTGCACCACAACAGTGCATTCCCTGGGGAGTCCATGGCTGTTTATCAGACAGGGCCTGTCTGTTGGAGTGCACTGCACCCAGGTGAAGGGGGCTAGGCCACCGTCTGCTGTGGGCAGCAGCCACTGCCCCCTCCACCAACGGTACCCCTCTGCCACCATGCTGACATGGCCTTATATTGGTGACAGCATCACAGCTGAATGATATGTGGCCCTCCAGGACTGCATTGAGGGGACTGTGGTCTAGGTAATGCACATGTTTCTGGTGTCTGTGCTCTGTAGGGTAAAATAGAGGTGTTTGGACCATGCTTATGTTCTCTGCAAAAAAGGTTGGTCTTTACTATCATGGTTTAGTGGTGGGTAAAATATGGGGATTGGGTTTGCAGTGGCCCCAGCTGGGACTTGAGCTGCTGACCTTTGGCTCCTGAACACATTGTCTGTGTTCACTGCACCACACTGTGGCCACAGAGACAGTGCAGTCCTTGGAGATAGGAAACCTGGCCAAGGAAATCAGAAACCCTGCTCTGCACAATTTCACTGTGGGCTCATTCACCTTGTATGGAGACAATAGGGCAAATAAACATTAGAAATGGCCTCAAAAAAAAAGGGAAATAAAACATAACCAAGCTGGGCAACAGTGATATCAATGGGCAACAGTAAAAAACACTCCCAGGACAGCTCCAAAAAAAAGTGATTTTTGGAAGCGTCTACGGAGCGTAGACCCTTCCAAAAATCATTTCCTTTTTTTGGAGCTTTTTTGGAGCTTTTTTACTGTTGCCCATCCCTCCGCCCCTCGGGAGCCTTCCTCAGCCCTCAGAATGCCTTTCCACGCCTCTATCGCACATCAGCGTGCCGCGCACTTGTGCGGGCCCGTTAGTGCAGCGCGCACGTGTGCGGGGCACAAAAACGCACTATTAGCGTGCGCTAAGGTACCTTAGCGCACGCTCAAGTGCGCTCTGCACAATTGCGCGGTTTAGTAAACATACCCCTAAGCCTTTTAAAATGACCCCCATAGTGTATCTAGATTTTCTGAAAGCCTTTGACAAAGTCCCTCCTGGGGAAATTAAAAAGCCATAAGATAGGAGGCAATGTACTACTGTGGATTAGGAACCTGTTGAAGGATACAAAACAGAGAGTAGGGCTGAATGGACACATTTTTCATTGGAGAAAGGTGAATAGTGTAGTACCCTAGGAATCTGTGCTGGGCCTGCTGCTTTTAACATACAGTATTTATAAATTACCTGAGTTGATCAAATTTTCAGATGACACCAAATTATTCAAAGTTGTTAAAACACAGGAGGATTGTGAAAAATTGCAAGAGGACCTTAATAAATTGGGAGACTGGGCATCTAAATGGAAGATGACATTTAACGTGAACAAATGCAAAGTTATACACTTAGGGAAGAACAACCGAAACTACAGTTACACGGTGCAAGGTTCCACATTAGGAACCACCACCCAGGAAAAGGATTTAGGCATTGTGATAAGGAAGCTTATCAAAGCTCAGGGAGTAATGACAAAAGAGGATAATTTACTCTGATTAAGGGACCTGTGCTGGCAGGTTATAGAAATAAGACAATTTGTTTCCCTAAAAGACTACATGTTCCAGAATGCACCAGTATGCAGAAAGTCCCTAGGGGAGCTAGAGTGGAAAAGCATCTAATCAGAGAAAGCATTATGTCATCCCTAATCAAACAGCCTATGGGAGAGAGTTTAATCCACAACACCTGAAGAATGCAAGGGAGGAGTTGCAATCTAAGCCCTTTAAAACTAGAGGGGAATCTTTAGGAAGGCAGAAGGGGGTGGAGACCAGGAACCAGGAGACCAGGAGGAACAGAAGCAGGAGGAACAACCTGAACCTGAAGGAACAAGGACAAGGAAGCAGACGGTCCAAGAGAGGAGCTCAGAGAGGTACGTATGCCTGGAGAGATTCCTGGGGGAAACAACCTTCAGAGGACTGGAGAAAGCCAGAGGTCTGGAGATCCACAGCCAGGGACCCTCAAGCAGCATCTAAGAAGAGGTCTGTTGCAGCTAAGGAGAAAGGGAGCCCAAATACCTCTTGGAGGACTTCTGGAGAAAAGATCCTGAGGTCCAGAGATACCAACTGGAGGACAGGACACAGAAGCTCTATTGCATACTGGCCAGAATACCAGAAGAAGCAGCCTGATGCTTGCCTGGATTCAGGTGTGAACTGTGAATGTTTCTCTAGTTTTGAGCAATACAAACAGCAGGGAAACAGTTTCTCTCCGTATAGAGGTCAGTTCATAAAACCCTCTGAGCCAGACAGTGAAAGTGAATCTATGCAATTTCAGGAGCAAGGTTTAATATCAGATGAAGAGAATGTTTATATGGACTGTTCTTTGAGTAGGTTGTTATTTTAGGAAAATCCTAAAAATAAGAGTAAACATCAAAAGGAAACATTCTAAATACTGGCTTCCCATAAAGTTTTGTTGGAAAGAAAAAGCTTTTGGGAAAGTTTGCACGTGTGCTGAAAACAAGCTACTAATTGCAGCTAATTGTCACCTGTTGGTAGAGCAGAGCAGAGCACAAGCTGTGCACACATGGGATTTAAAAGTTCTTTTCTATGTGGAGAAAGAAAGATATGTTTTTGTAAAAAGAAGTTTTCCTTTTTGGTTTGTTTCCACCTCAGCACTGCTAAGGAGTTGATTAGCAGAGGCTGTAAGAAAGCCTTTCTGTTCCATAAAGGACTTTGATACTTAAATAAGCATTTTCAGTTGCCTTGTTTATATTGAATAAACCCTGGAGAAGTTATCTGGATGGTGTTACCAAGTATATCTGTGTGTGGAATATTCACCCCCATAAATAAACTCTAATTTTGCCTTACACTCGACCAACTACAAGTTTCTTCATTTATTTAAAAGGCAAGCTTTGTGTGAATTGACTTCAATAACCACAATCCTTTGCAAGACAGTTAATTTACATACTTGCCAAGGTGATGGTACCTTCATAACAAGCACCCCCTTTTACAGCATCATCGTAGATAATACGTTGAAACCCTCTGCCCAGTGTGCAGCGGTGGCCAAGTAAGCAAATAGAATGCTAGGAATCATAAGGAAAGGAATAGAGAATAAAAGAAAGGTCACATTCATTGAAGCTACAATGTAGCACATCTAAGACTAATCAGAGAAAATATTTTTTCACTCAATGCATAATCAAACTCTGGAATTCGTTACCAGAGGGTATAGTTAAAGCTGTTGGTGTAGCTGGATTTAAGAGGCTTGGAGACGTTTCTGGATGAAAAGTCCATAAACCATCATTAAAGAGGATCGAGGACAAGCACTGTGGAATCTGTGTACCTTTTGGGATCCTGCAAGGTACTTGTGACCTGGATTGACCACTGTTGGTAACAGGATACTGGGCTTGATGGACCTTTTGGTCTGACCCAGTATGGCCTATCTTTTGTTCTCATGTTTACCCTGGGGATAACCAGCATGGAATTTGTGTACCTCTTTGGGAACCTGACAGGTACTTGTGACCTGGATTGACCACTATTGGAAACAGGATACAGGGTTTGATGGGCCTTTGGTCTGACTCAATATGGCATCTCTTGCGTTCTTATGTTACATAAGACTGCTAGTTCAATTTAACATTTTCAGTCTTATCTTGATTTTGCCAAGACCTCTTATAAAACCATTTTAAGGCCATTAATACAAACGTTTGTCTATAAGTAAGAATACTGCTAATTTATATTAAAATGAAATATAAATGTTCCAAGGACAATATTAGAGATGTTGCAATCAGATTATCTTTAATAAGCAAGAACAGATATATCAGATTAAACAAACAGCCCTAAAATATTTAAAATGCTGGTACAAGCTGCTTTATGTATAAAGGACATTAAAGGTACATTCAAAATATGATCACAGAGTCTCTGCAACCTTTCAGCCGTAGAAGCATTAAGCAACTGGCAGTTTTGCGACATTGGAGCAGAGCTAATCATTTAACAAAATTATAGCAAAAGAACAATCTCAATAGTACTTCCTCGAACCGTCAGAGAGCACTCACTTCAAAGTAATAGCGGCAACATTTCTGCAGCATATAATACAGTGTACTAGAGTTCAAATGCCATCTTAAGGAGAGACTTCCCGCCAAAAATCCACGATGGACGCTTATCATAGAAACCCAGATGCCGATGTAAAAAATCTAATGAGGAGATAATCTCATGCACGTTCAGCCACTATTTCAAAAAAACATCATGGGCCTTAGACAAATATGATACAGGGTGATTGTGCATACATATTTAACAATGACACTGAAAACTATTAAAATTAACCACATAATAAAAACACATTACAATACTATAAATAACAAATTATTGAAAAAGTTGTTGCTAAAAGATAATAATAAATGATATTAAATAATGCATACTAAACCAACCCACAAGAAAAATGCCGCATTATAGAGAATATATTTCCATATTATTAAACTTTGCTCAGTAAGGACAACACAATACAATCTGTTCGTCAAGAGAACCTATAAATTGCTCTGTAAAAAAAATTAATCCAACAATTCATATATAAAGAGAGAACTGGTAAAGAAATATATGAAAATCAAGGGAAGAACACTTTAAAACTATGAACAATGCAAATGTAAATAATTGTCATAATGATAAATAAAAAACAAATGGTAATCAATAAAAAAAACCTCAGATGGTGAATAAAAAACTAATTGACAAACATAAAACAGAAGGACAAAGAGATCATCATTAAAACACCCTGTAATCCATTTTTTATTGTGTTTTGTAGGAACTACAGTGTTCATGTTGAAAAAATATTGCTGTTCTATTTTTAAAAGTAGTTGATAGATATTCCCACCTCTCCAAGAAACTCTTGTTTTCATTTTTTAAACAAAGAACCTCAGATCTTCAAATTTGTGATCTAAAGCATAATAATGCTCTACCTGAGTTTTTTCAGCAATACCTCTTTTGATACAACTCCTGTGTTCAATAACTCTCATTTTAAAGATTCTCTTTGCTTTTTCCCCATATAAAAGTCTCAAGAGCATATGCAGACATAAACCACATGTACAGTGTTTCCATTTGGGAAAGCTTCTAATTTGCATCTGATTTTAGTTTTGGGGTGTTTGGCAGAACCTTTGACTTCCATAGGAGAAAAACAAATGCTGCAGTGGCCACATTTAAAGTGTCATCTAGGTTTTGAATTTAATTGAAGTCTGCCAAGGTTTTGCACTTAACATATTTTCCTAATGAATTTTAAGTGCAAAGAATCCAGTTTAAGTGTCATGGGCATGACTAGTGTTTTCCTGGCGCTAACATGTGACTGAGTACTGTGATGAGTGGCTCAATTAACACAAATGTGCCTAATAGCACCCATAGAGGTGCTGTTAGGTGTAACCAAACTAATTGCCACATTAACTGCACCTACATGCTAATGTGCTCTCCATGCCCAACCAACCCACTCTCTACATTAGTGCATGAGCACCAGTTAACCTGAGTTTTACCATTCAGTAGCTGGCATGTTACTGTTCACCATGGCCAGTTACTGCACGCCATAACTCATGGTAACCGAGTGTAGCAAAAGCTTTGCCTCTCTTTTGATTTCTTAAGGTAGAGAGACAGGTACTGGTGAGAGACAAAAGGAATAAGAAAGGTTACAACAAGGCGGCCATGCCAGTCATCAAAAGAGCAGAAGAACCACCCATACTACAGCAGCACAACTAGATCCCCAAAGACATATGAAGCCCCTTTATTGCTTCTGGGGCCATGGGGGAGTAGCCTAGTGGTTAGAACACTGGCTTAGTAACCCAGTAACCAGGGTTCAATTCCAACTAGCACTCCTTATGGCCTTGGAAGAAAGGCCTGGCAACCTACTTCCAGTGACACTGCCAAGAAAACCCAGGAGCTTCTAGGTCATCAGGAGGCAGGACTGACTCAAAGACACACATTGCATTTTATTGCTTCTGGACACTATGGGCGGCATTTTCAGAAGGTGTTTACATGGTTTACAGCCTGTGTAGTGCCTTTGAAAATCCCCTCCAAAGTCCCCTACACTCCCTGCTTCTATCCAGGGTGTGCTGGGGGTGTTCTGGGGTGGAGCGGGGCAGACACAAGTGCTAACTGAGCAGCAGTGATTTTCCATGCTGCCTGGTTAGCGCTCTGCACCCAGTGCAAAATCGGGCTCTCTCCTACTTTGGGATACACCAGCACACTGGGTATGTGTATGTTTCAGGGTTAACCCTAACAGGGGATTGAGATATGGTGCCAGTGCACACAAGATATACAGACTTATGTTTGAAGTTAAAGGTTATAGTACAAAAAGCATTAACAGTGTAACGCCGCCCCCACTATTTAGCCCCTTTTCCGACCCTGACTAGCTTCCTTAAACGTTGAATGGGAAGTTAAATGGGGGCATGAAAGGAGCAATTTGGGGGCGGAGTTAGGGCAGGCAGTGGGCGGTCAGTGGCCCTGGATGTAGAGGGCTGATTCCAATGTCAGCCCTGTACGTCCAGGGTCGGTGGCCTGACCGGTGAACTTATTCCACCTCTGAGGTGGAATAAGTTCCCCTAGTTGGATGGATCAGGCAGGCCCAGGGTTCAAAAGAGGTGGAAGGGAGCAGAGGAAATTCCCTGCAGCTCAACCCTGGCCTTGAGAGGCCAGATCAGGGGTCAGACTGCAGGGAATGAACATTTTGATCTGGTGGCTAGGGATCACAATTTTGAATGGAGCCACGGTGCCATGGCAACCGGACGCCATAGCGCCACGGCTCCATTCAAAAGCCCTGACTGAGTTAGCTGGGGAAGGCCTATACGTGCAGGCCAGCATGAATCGAAGTCCTGGCCAGCATGTACAGGCCTGGACGCAATTCTAATCCCATGAGGCTAGCCGTGCCCCGTGGGATCAGAATCCAGGTTCACTCTGTGCATCCAGCTCCGACCGGGCACACAGAGGGCCGGCACATCCAAAATGGAATCTGGCCCTAAAGTAATAAAGAAAACAGTTGGTGTTTATTGCTAGATGGAATAGTGTTATACCAATTGTGAAGTTTGGGCTTAAAGTCACTGTTGCAGAACTTTAAAGAGTTAAAAAAATATTGCACTGTTTGAATTTATGTTCTTTAAACCTGCTTTTATGCCTTTTATTCTCGCCCCTACCTCCTGAAGTAACCATTTGTGGTGGCTCTCTGGCCATATCTCTGAGGAATGGTGTCTTTCTGTACCCCGCCCATGGGACAGTTGATGCGAAGAGGTCCTGGCTCAGCACTGGGGTTACAAGGGAGCCTGCGTGAACGAGCGCTCTTGTGCAGGCATGTGGGTCACATAAGCATTGTTCTGAATATCCCAGGGTTTCCTGCTGAGGCCTTACTTCTGGCATTGTGTCCAGTTCTGCATGCTCTACCTTGGAAAAGACTTAGGGGACAATAAACTGACACATACCAACATTGGCTATACATGGGTGTTAAGGCAGTATTTATTGTGTATCCAAACTACCTAGGTTACTGATAGGAAAATGAGGCAAATAACAAAATCCAGTTTTCAGCAAAAAGTTGCAACACCGCACTTAAATATACTTGCCTTGATCTCCTGGGAAGGCGTGAGCTAAATGCTTACTGTGGGAAGAGGAAAGCCAGTGGAAGCCCTGGGAATAGGGTCCTGGTTTTCTGTTTCACTGTGGGATAGTAAGCGACGGGAAGAAGTGAACCAGAGTGGTTTTGGCCCTTCGATTCATTTTAATTCAATGGAATTATTCAGTTTGGGTAGAGAGAAATCCTGGTCATAATCCTGCAAGCTAGTTTGGAGTTTTGGCTTCATTTTGCCACTTCTCCTGTCATCCTATTCAGAATTCATTTGAGTTACTGCATGGTATATTTTTCTGTTTTTCCTTCTTTTGGAAAGCAGAAAATCCTAAATCAGGTTTATGAAAAAGAATCTGAACTGTCTTGGAATGACATCTTGATGACTCAATTGAAATATCTGTGTCAAGGCTGGAGCCAATAAATTCAGTGTTTGATCTGAGCCAAATTATATATAACCTAGAAAACTAATTGAAAATCTAAGTTTTCCCATTCCTAATTGATTTCATAACTTTTTGAAGTAAAAGAATCAACCGGAAAGAACTATTTACATTATTACTAAAATATAAGTTATTATCAAAAACAAATTATGAACTATCTAGATACGGTGTCAAGAAAAAGATGTGAACCTCAAGGGTGACCTGCACTTGAACACAATTTATACTGCAAGCATGAGAAACAATCTAACCCTTGATAAAAGAGAAGTATGGGGGTGTATTTCTTTTCTAGCATCAATCTTTTTATTGCTTGGTTTGAGAATGACCCATGTGAATGAATAACACTTTGTGGAGGGTAATTTTATAATAGGTCTTCTAGGTTAGAAGTCCCAGTGGGCACTTATTTTGAGGTTGTTTTATAAAGACACGTGTCTTTGTAAAATTTCACCAAACCTGTATAATGCCCCAGTGTACATTTATACGTTCTCTGAAGCAGGTATAAATATACACAGATGTAGATATGTATTTTATAAACCATGCATGCACCCCGTGACTCTACCTGCACTCCGCCCAAACCATGGCCCTGAACATACCTACCCAGGGGTTGCATAGTAATATGTACTGTACCTTCTTGTTACCAAGCATAGAGTGCTTCTATGTGCATAAGCCATGAAGTAGTGTTAAAATAGTCCTTTTACACATGAAAAATCCTTTGTTAAATTGCCCCTACATGATTTGTGTTATAATGTATGCAAAAAAGGTACACATTGTACTAAAACCCCCATTGGTTTCTATCACTTGAATGGTGCATTGTTATGTTTATTTTATATCCCTTAGTTATATTATAAACTGCCGTATTATACCCCTTGAAGGTCAGTCTATCCAATGCACTAAACCTCAAACTAAATTACTCAAAGTCCCATTTTGCATGACATATATGTCGGAACTGGGAAGTCAGGTCATGATATTCACAGCGCTCTCAATATTTAAAAAGGCTCTGTTGAATCTGGAGCCTTTTATAAAATATTTATAGGATGCCGGCAAATGCATGTATATTTGCTAGCATGTACAGCAGGATCCTGATTTCACTTGGAAATTCCCGCTGTATTTTATAAAGGCTCTGCTAAACACAGGGGTATGTTTACTAAACAGCGCAACTGTGTGGGGCGCACTTGAGCGTGCGCTAAGTTACCTTAGCGCACACTAATAGTGCATTTTTGTGCCCCGCACACGTGCGCGCCGCACTAACAGGCCTGCACATGTGCGCGGCGCGCTGATGTGCAATAGAGGCGTGGAAAGGCTCTTCGAGGGCGGAGGGAGGCTCCCGAGGGGCGGAGAGACGGGGGTCAATGGGTGGAGAGTGTGAGGGGAGAGGCTCCCCGCACAGGAGCGGGGCTGAAATTCTACCAAAAAAATACCGCGAGTGAAAACCTCGCGGTAGACCAGATTTAAAGGGAAGAGAAACCATTTCTGTCAGCAATGTACAGCAAAACCAGAGAAACCTACAAAACGTGAGCAGTGTGATACATGTGCACAGAACAAAATAGCAAATAAAAATAGAAAATGACCACAACAAAATTCTAAAAAATTATAATCCAGCTGGGCAAAAGTGATAGTACTGGAAAACAGCAAAAATCACTCCCAAGAAAGCCTCAAAATATAAATATTAATTTTAGAAGGGTCTACGCTTCGTCCCCATATAAGGTGAATGATCCCACAGTGAAATTTATTTATTTTATTTTTATTTATTTAGCAATGATCAGGGTTTCCCTCTCCATTGGACAGGTTACCTATGGCATGCACATTTCCACAACAGCATGGCAGGCAGGTCAGAATGGGCAACTGGACAGATGCTGGGAAAGGGGATACAGAGGGCTGCAGGCGGAACATGTTGTGGTGCAGCTGGGGCACAGTGCGGACTAGGCAGATGCTTAGATGGCACCTAGGAATGCTGAAACTAAACAGCAATTGTCAAATACCTAGCTCCAAGTGAAGCAAAACCATCAATCAGTGAAAAACCTGGATACACACAAAGCCCGTGTTCAAAAAGAATTTGCAGCAAAAAATTAATTTTTTGTCGGAGAGGCCAACCAAGCAGAAGGAAGCACGCCTTGTGCTGTTGTGGCTCGTCCATTTTATTAAATAAGACGTGAGTCCTTAATTTTTCTTAAAAGCAATTGAATGCGTTACTTAGCTGAAACAGTAGCAGAAAGGCTGTAAGTTGAAGTAGCGGGAGGACGACGTGACACGTTTCGGGGAGGTAGAAAACGTAATCCCCTGCTTCAGGTCAAAGCCGCCAAATGATGTAACATCAGCCCTGTTGAACCCGGAAGGGTAGAAAACCGGCTTTATTTAAAAGAGCCGGCCTCAAAGACATCCGCTAAATTGCCATACGTCAATCACATCAGCTGTTACAAAAAAGACCAATCAGAGGTTAAAATGGGGAGGGATCATAACTTCAAGCTTCACCCCCAAAACCAAAGATTGACAAAAGTATGCTTAATTAATTGATTAATAGATTGTGTGCCAATCAAGCTGCAAATTTAGCCCCTTTGGGCTAACAGAGTCCAAACGAAAAATCCATCGCTGCTCCAGGTTCTGAAGTAGTTGAAGGTGATCTCCCCCTCGCGGGTGGACAGGTGTAAAATCCAAAATTCGCCAATGTAGATCATGAAAACTATGAGCCAGCTGTAGACAATGCTCTACCATGGGGGCTGTAAGGGTCTTTGTTCTCAATCTGGAGGCATACTCGGCCAAGCGTACTTTAAAGGGTCGTGAAGTACGGCCAATATAGTAAAGAGGACAAGGACACACAATAAGAAAATAAACAGCAGCCAGACAGCAACTGATGGGGCCCAACATGGGCACGAGAGTGTTTATCACAGTGTCACAGGGGATAGTACCCAGTAGGTACCCCCAAGGGCACAGAACAGTGGCAGGTGGTGATTGGGGGACGTGCGGACAAATTTGCAGGGATCCCTACCCCAGAACCCGCACCATAGGCAGCCGCCTACCCATACACAGGATGGCCTGCGACTGCGTACCACCAGCACCACCAGCAGAAGGGCATGTCAGCAGGGTGGCACAGGGGTACTGGAGGTGGAGGGGGCAGTGGCAGCTGCCCAGAGCAGACCATGGCCTAGCCCTGTGTAGGTGGGTGCAATGCACTGCAACAGACAGGCCCTGCTGGACAAACAGTCATGGTATCTCCAGGGAATGCACAATCTCTGTGGCAGCATGGTGGTGCAGGGCACACAGCCAGTGTGTTCAGGAGCAGAAGGTCACAGGTTCAAGTCCCAGCTTTGGTTCCTCCAACCCAGTACCCATATTTTCCCCACAACTAACTAGTGATAGTAAATACGAACCTTTACTGCAGAGAACATACGCATGGTTAATACGCCTATATTTTACCCCACCGAGCACAGACACCATAAACAGGCGCATTACCTAGAGCAGAGTCTCCCAAATGCAGTCCTGGAGGGCCAAACACCATTCAGATTCCATGCTGCCTCTCATAAAGATGCCTGTGCTGCATATCTATGCACCGCCCCCATGGTATGCAGATGTAGCTCATGCATATTCATGAGGGACAACATGAAAACCCGAACAGTGTTTGGCACACCAGGACTGGAGTTGGGAACCTCTGCCGTAAAGCAGCAGCCAACAGGGGCAGACACACCCACACCCACACCCACAGGCCCCATTAGCCAATGCCTCCTGGAGAGGCAGGACATTGGGCCCTGCGTGCATCCCCCAATACTAGCACTTGCATACCTTAGCAATGCCACCCTACACCTGGGTCTACGGTACACAGCTATCAAACGTTTGTTATGATTACTGGCAGATAGCAATTCCTACGTTAAGCACAGTTTGCTGATTGAGCTCCATCATAACAATCTTTCTGATGTCTGTGGTGTGTGCTTCAGGTCTGGTATCTGACAGTGTTTACCACCCTGGGGAGTGACCCCCAACAGTATTGCGTACCATATCCATGCCTGTACTGTGCCCAGGACTGGTGTGGTGGCCAGGGCTGCTAGACTCCTCTATAGTAGCACAATGCTGGCCTAGGTGTGGGAGTGTGTGTTTGTCTATCCAGTGTGTGGTGGCTGCAAACACCTTCTACAGCCCACACTGTCAGCACTGTTGCCAGTATTGGCCTGCCAATGTGCATAATGAGGAGCAAGGTACCATGGGTATAGCCCTGACAGGGTGGCCTGGCCAGGATGCATCTGCATAGGGCAATGGCTGGGGCATTGTAGTGCCCGGTCACCACCTGCACAGACAGGGTGGCCACAGCATGTCGTGTTGGGAGATCACTCTCACCCTGACTGAGCAGTGACCACGGCATGTCTAGGTTCCCCCATAGGGCTATATAGTATTTCTCTTGGGTGATATTTATGGGTTCCCTTATGGGGCCCAATCACTGACTTTTCTGCTTGGTGTGTATACTGGCAGCCCAGTTCTGGGTGCACGCATCTTCTCTAGAAACATGCACTAAGAACTAGCTTGCAGACTGTCTGCAGCTAGTATGTGTTTTGTTGGAACACCTTGCAGGGTGCAGCGGCTGGCGGCCTGCTGCTGGTGAATGTCAGATAGTGGTGGGGGCAGCTGGGCATTTCAAGGCCTACTGTCTGTCTGTCTGCTATTGCTTTGTGGGCGGGTACAGATACATATTGCCTGCCCTGTAGAGTGTCTGATCCCCAGCAGGACTGGGGTTGATGGTCGCCTCTGCTGCCAACATTTCAGGGAGGTATAATGTGGATCTGTTGGTGGGAGACCCTGTTTCCCACCCTCAGCCCCAGCGTGTGGGTTGGGTAGTGGTATCTAATCCGCCTCTGGGTCCATAAGGCCTAAACCTGACTGGGCAATGCAGATGTATCCAAGGTGTGTCTGCAGGAACTACCTATCTCACACACTAGCACTGCTGGGGACCTGCAGCATGGCCTATTTCTGCCATGGGAGGTGCTGTGGACCTAGTGCTGGCTGGCTGCCCGACTGCACCTTCAGAGCGAGCACAGTACCCGCACAATGTGACGGTGTGTAGCTACTCTGTGCCAGTACCACACACAGTCAGTTTCCCCTACCAGGCCTAGGTGCTTTGGGGGTGCATACCCCATCTGCAGATCACCTGTAGACTGCTGCTTTGCATGTGCAGTGCAGCATGGGTGCGAGAGGACTAGCCATACACTGGTAACCGCAGCACACAGTCTGCAGACGTTCTTTTGTAGCCAGCCAGACATCTCTTTACAGTTGTAGAGCTGTAGCCCACTGGTGACTGCACTGCCTGTGGAGCCAGAGGTTGTTGGTTCAAATTCACAGTGGGTTTATGTATTTTATTTACCTTACCTATTTACATTCCCCCATATACTGCGCTATTCTAAACCATTGTGGATTACATTGCACAAACCGGACATACATTGAACAGGGCATTATAACTTGGGGATAGGTATTTTACAGGGTACATGGGGGGCTGTCTGGGGCAGTTTGTGTGTACTTTCAAGTAGTACAGGCAGCAGAAACACCCTCACAGTGCTGTGACTTTAAGGTGCCTTATGGTGCTGGCATGACTGCTGTAACGTAGAAAGGAAAATACCTCAGGTAACACTGTTGTAACGTAAGAAGACATATGACTCACTCAGTATTGATGTACTTTAAAAGCACTATGCTTCACTCAGCACTGCTGTATAATAATGTGTAATGCCTGAGACAGGTAATAATTGACCCCACTGGGGGATTGAACTCATGACCCCTGGGTCAGCAATCCATGTATTAACCATTGTGTTACACCTCTGTTGCAATGTTTGCAGGTCTGCGCACCTACTTCAGGTTTCCATGTGTTCACATGCGCAGTGCTGCCAGCACAAGCAGTACTGTCACCTATCGGTGCCTCATAGGGCGCCCTATACAGCACCTTCTATGGCTTCCTATGCGCAACATTATAGGGTGGCATGGCGGACATTGCACCTTAAAAAGTGGCCTCTGGGGTACCTTAGGAGGTGCCTTATGCAGCACCTTATGTTACCATTGCTGGCACCACTAATTAATAAAAAAAAAAACTTCCTATAGCAATATTCCCCATGACAAATAATGCCTTAGCCAGCCTTCTTCTTTGGGAACTGTGGGGGATTGAACCTCTGATCCCTGCACCATTGGTCAGTGTCTCTGCTCCTCTGCTTGCACATCAGCGCGCCGCCTTATGCTGCGCTATAGTAAAATGCCTCCTAAAACATTATTCCCCATAATGCCTCAGCCAGGCTTCTTCTTTGGGCACTGTGGGGGATTGAACCCATGATCCCTGCACCATTGGTCAGTATCTTAACCATTGTACTGTGGCTCTGTTCCTGTGCTTGTGCATCAGCGTGCTGCCTTATGCCTCCCAATATTAAAATGCCTCCTAAAGTAATGCCTCAGCCAGCTGTCTTCATTTGGCACTGTGGGGGATTGAACCCTTAATTCCTGCACTATTGGTAAGTGTCTTAACCATTGTGCTGTGGCTCTGCTCCTCTGCTTGCACATCAGCACGCCACTTATGCCTCCCGCGCAGCTTTCTCATGCGCTAATGTGCGGGGCGCACATGGGGCGCCGCGCACATTAGCGCATGAATAATCCCGGTTTTGCTTTTTCAGAAAGAAACGCCCACTCCTTATATGGCACCTGCACACTACCGCGGCCCGCACATTAGCGGGGTTTTAGTAAACATATCCCACAATCTCATGTAAAATGCATTGCTCAACACATCCAGTGGAAGCAGCAATTTTAAAAAGCTCTACATGGGAATGAAAAGCATGCAGCTTTATTCCAAACGTGCCTAGGAGCTGCTTTTTATAATGATAATTGCCACTTTGCCCTTTGGCAGTACTAGTGGTATGATGGGGGCCATTTTGAATCTAGCACTCAGCAGGAACAATGAGAATTCACTTCTGCTTCCATTAGACTACCAGTCACTCTGGTGAGAGTTAGGAGAGATCAAGGAATGGGGGAGGTGGGTGCTGCCGAAGGTCCGCTTAGAGATAGGCTTGCATGGCTATCACTGGCAATGGGTGTATCTTTTATGCATTTGATCTGTATGAGGTTCTGTACATTGGGTCTGGTTGGAGTTTTGAGATGCAAGAGTTTAATATTTAGTTATGAGATGTGTGCTGAGGGAGCCCAAATGGGCTCAAGGACATTAGCAGGGAGTTTCCCCTCTTCATGGTCAGATGGGCTTTAAACAGGGACTGGAGATACCCAGGACATCTTAGCAAAACCAAATGAGGAGATTTGAAAGGCTGCAGACTTAAGGGTAGGTCTGGAGAGAAGAATCGGTGTTATTTTTGAGTGGTGAGACTAACATAGTATATTTGTCTTCCATTGGAATCCCTGAGAAGTCCAGTCTAAGTGTGAGGGATCAAATCCTGATACATCCCTAGGACCTGGAAAAGGCGTGCTTTATGATATTTTTGGCAATTTTGTCTTTGGGGAACAGATGCAATTTTCCCAACTCCCTAAAGGAGGTACCGTATGGAGTAATTTGAGATTTTCTACCTAAAGGTCTAGTGGTACTGTCATTAAGGGGTATGTTTACTAAAGTGTGCTAACACTTAATTTGCGCTTTAAAGTACACTGTAGTAGCTGATACCCCATGGTAAAACAACCAGAGCATTAAACATTCCAGGCTAATCCCTTAGCATGGGATAGGGTGGGAAATGGGCATGTTAGTGGGGTTGACTGCAAACTACAGTTAGCATGGGGGTCAGGGGCGGATCTATAATGAGGCGAAGTGAGGCAGCTGCCTCAAGCGGAAAAGTTTGGAGGGTAGCAAATGCCCCCAAAACAGCCGCCTCACTTCGCCTTCAAGTTTAAAAAAAAAATAAAAAAGCGCACAAGTTGCTGCCGCTGCTGAGTCCATTTCTCGGCAGTGGCAAACTCACCGCCTCCCTTCTGCAGCCACGGCTCCCTGCCTCTTAGGGAACCGCGGCTGTGCCGGTGAAGCTGTTGCGGAGCCTTCCCGTCTCTCGACGGGCTCCACGCAGCATTGTCCCGCCCCTAAAGTGATTGGACTTTGTGCTATATTTATATTTTACACAGTATTGGGGAACTGCATCTCTTATTTATCTGCACCGCATATGGACTCTGGCTTCTTGAGGTTTCAGTTTACATTTTGTCTACATATTTTTATTTTTACTTTAGATTGCGGTTACTTATTCTGTACTTGGTGAGGGTCGATGTTGTGAGTGTGTGACTGAGGTCAGGTGTTCTGATAACATTGAGTTTGTACATAAAGATCTATACTGTACTGTAGTAATTTGACTTGTTCAGCTTTTCAAATGGGTGAATGGATGTTCCAGGGCCCACTGTAGTATTTACAGTGACACTTTTTTTGGATGGGCTCCTTATGTGAGTTTTGGAAGTTTGTGCTGGTATGGTATGGTGTGGTAGGTTTGCTCTTTGTTGTAGAGTTTTGTATTAGTTCACAATATGCCTGGTACTGGAGAATAGTGGATGTTGTTGTTGTTGCTAGTGAGATGATCAGAATCAGATTTATTTTTCTTTAAATATTGAGTTCTGTGGGTGAATGTCCTGGTTATGCTCTGCACCTACTGTGGATGCAAAATATATGTTGAAAAAGAAAAAGCAACAACTATAACACAGTTTATAACAACAAAATAAAAATGAGTTATAATTTAGTTTTATAAACTGTGCTGTTGATTCTTGCTCTCTTTTAGTTCCTTGGTGTGCAAACAGGACTGTACCTAGCCCTGTGCAAGCGGTGCAGCCGCACAGGGCGCAAAGGCTTGGGGGGCGCATTTCGGCTGTCTGCTGTTGCCCTGCTGCCACTGGCAGGACAATAGCAGGCAGCCGAAATGTGCTCCCCAAGCCTTTTCGCAACACTTTTAGCAGGTCTGCTCCCTCCCTCCCTCCTCCGATATGATGTCAGAGCAGGGAGAGACAGATCTGCTTAAAGTGCCGGTGCCTTTCAGATCGGGCTCATGCCCCCCTCTTCCTCCTCCCCATTCCTCCGTCCAGTGCTGCCTGCTCTTTCCCTTTTGCCAGTGCCGCCGTGAAAAAAAACAGAGGGCGGAAGCAGTAGGGAAAGAGCAGGCAGCACTGGACGGAGGTTTGGGGTGGAGGTGGGGGCGCGCACCCAAGCTGCAAGTCGCACAGGGCGTGATTGCACTTTGATACGGCCCTTTGTGCATACCTCTTCCATTCCTTCCATATAATCTAATTGACTTTTTGGTTTGGTTCAGTCCCTGATTGGAATTCTGAAAAAGCCCCGCCCCCCCTCTAAGGGGAGGGCGCCCTCTCATTTTTTGCCTCAGGCAGCAGATTGCCTTGAGCTTCCCCTGATGGGGGTTATTAACATGCATGAATTGTCAGGGTTGCAGGTAGCATGAGTGTAATTAATGCCACTCATTGAGGGTGTGCCTGTGTTAATTGTGACTGCCACTACACACGTTAGGGAATTGTTCAGTGTGGTAAGTGCAGGGAGCATAATGGGCATGCCCCCAAGAGTTAGCACAGGCCGTCTCACTTACTACATGTTAGTTTTTGCTCCACACAATAAGAGAAACCCTTGGTGCAATTTAGTAAACGTGCCCTTAACAATACTTCCCTGAAATGCTGAGGAAGTGTAATGATCAGCGGGATAACAAAAAAGACAAAAATACCTTCGGGATTGTGTAAGCTCCCTTACAGCCCTGGGGGAAGCCTAGAACCTACAAATCTAATAAAATCCTGGCCTGGCCTCTGGAAGGGAAGAGGCTTTCCTCAATATCCCATGATAGGAAGAAACAGAGCCAGTCCGCTGAGCTGCTGCGGGATCCTGAGCTAGCCCAGTTTCCCTGGCTCACTAGGCAATACTCTTTGGAATCAAAGGGAGGCTGGAAGAGGCAGGGCGGAGCAGTCCACACCCTAGAAAAGTTCCTAGGTTCCACAGGAAGGCAGGCAGGCAGTGAAATGCAGCAGGAAGAACCCATGGAAGCGCATGAGTATGTGGAGGACAGGCTCCTCAAACCCATGGAGGTACTTTTTCTGAAACGATGAATGCTTTAGCCTGGGATAGGTCCAACAAGCTCATACAGAACCTGAAGGGAAGATGGGACGGGTGACTGCACAGCTGGTTAAACTGTATAGCTGAGCAACACCATTAATTGTGAACCAAAAGACTTTGGGTTTGGGGTCACTGTGTTAATGGGACTGCCTATGACTGCTGAGTGATGATTCTCTGGAACTTTTGCTGTGATTTTATTCTGGAAAAGGGGAGGCCATGCCCGTCACTGCTGCCACCAGAGGCACGGTGTTTTGGGGCTAACCCCCAATGAGAAGGAGGGGTAGCAGAACTGCTCCTTGAACTGCTGTAACCTTTGGAAGACAACTCTTGGTGTTTTCTGTATTGGAACTGGCGCCTGGATTGTCGTGTTGTTTGGTGCACTTGAGGGTGCAGGAGGAGGTCCAAGGAGTCTGGCACCGCGTAAAGAATCACAGAAGATATTATGAATGTTATAAAATGTTTTCAGTGAGAGTGTTTTGCAGCAGATTTTGAGAAGTATGGAATACCCAATCTGGGAATCTGAAGTAAAAAAGCAGAAGGGAAAACCTAGTAGAGGAGCCTAAAAGGAGACGAGATGAAGACGTTTCTCTATCTAAAAATGAAAGAGAAAGGAACTGGAACTTTATCAAAATTGTAGGGTCGATATTCAGAGCGTTGCAGTCAGTGCTATTAAAGAGCTGACCGCCTTGTTCAAAAATGAAACTGGATATTCTGCGCTGGAGTTTATTCAGCGCCCTGCATTAAATAACTGCTTTTGCCACCAAAAGAAATTGCTATCTGGCTAGAGGCAATATTCAGTAACTAGCTAGATAATAAAACTGCATAAGGTTAGGACAACTATTGACCTATGCTAACTTTATGCGGTTTAGCAAGTCGGTTACTGGGGAATATCACCACTAACCAGATAGCTGCCAGAACGGCCCCAGCTCTACCCACAGATCACCTTGAAATTAACAGGCATCTTTATCGCAGTCTGTAGGGATATCCAACTGCACTATCTGTCTAGTGCTACTGAATATTAGGATCATTGGGGTTTATGTGATTTGCAGGTGCTAAAAAACAACAAAAAAGTCTGAATATCAACCCCAATGTTTCTTCTTCTTTTTTTTGTTATTGTTTTTTATTAAACCTTTTGCTAAGTGGAGGTAGAGTTGCCAACCGGCCGGTTTTCAGACAGCCTGGCCAGTTTTCACATGGCCAGGCCGGCTGCCAGCAGAGATATATGACCAACCCTTGAAAAGCCATTTTTTTTCTGGCCGCGGGACTGAGAGCAACCAGAGTAGAAAACTGGCTTTTCATCTGGGGTCCTTATCCCTACCAGCGCAGCCTCACCTTCTCCTCCACTGTCAGTCACTTCTGCCACCTCCTTCCCCTTGCAGCTGCTGCTCCTTCTTCTTACAGAACAGCGGCTGCAATAAAGATAATTTAAGAACAAAATGAAACTGGTGCAGAGTCCTCCAGCCCTATGGAACCCCTGCTGAAGCGTCCTGCCCCCTAAAGCATCACTTCCTTTTGAGCACGGAATGCTGCAGCAGGGGTTCCGCATCGGTTTCATTTTGTTTTTAAATTAGGGTTATTACAGCCGCTGCTCTGTAAGAAGCCAGAACCGCAGCTGGAAGGGGAAGGAGGTGACAGAAAGGACTCACACAGGGGAAGGTCGAGGAAGGAAGGCAGCTGAAAGAGGGAGGAAGGAGGTGGCTGGAAGGGAGCTGACATGGGGGGAAGGTGGGGCTGGAAGGGGGCTGACATGGGGGGAAGGTGGGGGCTGGAAGGGAGCTGACATGGGGGGAAGGTGGGGGCTGGAAGGGAGCTGACATGGGGGGAAGGTGGGGGCTGGAAGGCAGCTGAAAGAGGGAGGAAGGAGGTGGCTGGAAGGGAGCTGACATGGGGGGAAGGTGGGGGCTGGAAGGGAGCTGACGTGGGGGGGGAGGAAGGAGGTGGCAGGAAGGGAGCTGACAGAGGAGGGAAGGATGGAGCTGACACTTAGGGGTGGAACTGGAGGGAGCCGATACTTGAGGAGGTGGCTGGGTAATGGGAGGGGTCACATGGGGATTGCACTGGAAGGGGGATGGACAGAGGGTAGGGTGACTGGAAGAGAGCTGACACAGGGATGACACTGGGAGTGGAAATGATGATACCTAGGTGGTATTTGGGCTAGAAGAGCTGGACAGTGAGGAAGGAGGGAGACTAGAAGGGAATGGATAGCACTGGAAGTCCTGGGAACTCATGGGGATTGACATTGGAATGTAATGGGAAGGGAGGACTGGAAAGGGGGCTGATATTGGGGAGGGTTACTGGGACGGGAAATAAGCTGATGGAAGGAAGTGAAGAAAACAAAAGAAGAGAGAAGAAATGGCAGATGGACTATAGACTATGGTTAGAGCACTGGCTTGATATTGAAAAGTTCAGCGTTTGGTTCCCACTAGCACTCCTTGTGGCCTTAGGCAAGTCACTTAACCTTCCATTGCCTGGGAAAAAAGGCCTGGCAATCTACTCCCTGTTATACTGCCAGCAAACCCAGGAGCTGCTGGGTTGTCAGGGATCAGCATTGACTCTAAGGCACATGTTGCACTTATAAATAATTCATATTTTATTAAAATAATCCCCTGGAGTAAAGAGATCTTTTTTTGAGTTATGTTTCAAATATTTTTATTGACTTTCACATTGATGTATAAAATCGAGGAGGTATAACAAGTATAAAAAACAGTATATAAGATGTTCCCTAGACAGCTGAACTTTAAAAATCATCAAAATGAAGAATATGGGGTCAATATAGGGTTCACAAATTACAAAGAACATTTGTAGATTTCACATCTCGCAAGCAAGAACATTTTAACTTCCAAAATACACAATAGTCAGATATCCCAGCAAACTCCTTTCACCCATCCCTTCCCGAACCCTACCTATGTCTAGCTCTTAATAAAAGAAAATAGACATATCGGGCCTGCTATTGATTTGGGCAGTCTATGTGCCCCTATGGCGCATAACTGTATCCGCCGACCTTTAACCCCGAATATTCAATGCTGGGGTCATACGCAGTCCTGGCATTGAATATCTGGGGATCGCCGCAAAAGCCGGAAGCTGCGGTAGCTAACCGGGCAGCAGTAATATTGCATGCTACCTGGTTAGCTCCTGCACCTTCTTCATCTATTTTTAAGGGGCAGATTGCTAACTGGGCAGCATCAATATTATTGCTGCCCCATTAGCACTTGTCGCCACCTCTGCTCTGCCCTGGAAAGCTTCCGACATGCCCCAGTACTAACTGGATAGCATCAGGTCACGTAGGGGTGTTTGGAGGGAATATTCAATGCCACTAACTGTGTAAGGGCCATTGAATATCCCCATTTAAGGCAACTAAATGGTTTATGTGGCTGTAAATTGGGTAAATGTCTTTCAAATATCGGGCCCATCATTCATATTTTCGAGTTTTTTTTCAAGTCTGGAAATTTCTAATGGTCACTCAGAGAAGGCTTTGGGAAATCGGCTTCCCCCTGTCCACCAAAACCCTTTATTTTGTGATTTTTTTTCTCCCCAATTGTTTTTATACTATCTGTGGGAAACCCTTACCGTACTAAGAGAGAGGCCACGCTTTCTTTAAATTTCAGCTTGTTTCAGCATTACTGGAAAGTAATAGGATCAGCAGTCTTAGAAGTGCTGCCCCCCCCCAACCCCCATGCCCACTCCCACTCCAGCACCATACAGGCAATGAACAACATACAGGAGAAGGTAGACAGGAATCTGCCACTATAAAACAAGTGAGCACGTGAAGACTCTATAAAATTAGTAACATCCAAAGAATCTAAAGCTTCAGCCAAAACTACAGGCTGCCGCCCGCCGGGAGCTAAAGGTACCGTCCGGGGCAAGTAATAAATTTTCGTAATTACGGGCATAGACTAGATCTACGCTTCTGGTGTCCTTTTCCTCAGAGATTGATAAAAATACTGTCATGCAACTTTATTAAGAACGCTGATTTCTGTGGTGGGAAAGTTAATATGTTCCCAGATGTGTCCAGGCAAACTCAAGCTAGACGCAGAGCCTTTTTGGCTCTTAAGCCACGGGTTCTTGCTACTGGCACAACTTTTTTCTTAAAATTTCCTTGCAAATGCCTGGTCACCTCTGGGGGTACTAAATATGTTTTCATGGATGTTGGATCCTTAGAGATATTCCTAAAAGGGTTAGATCCTCAGGTTTCAGCGGATACATAGGTATGTAATGACATATTTTTCTTTTTCCTTTTTTCCTTTAGCATTGTATGTAATAATTAGAGTTTTTTTCAATTTAGGTTGTCAGCTGGATGCTCCCTGATACTCCCCGTGATGTGGACTAAGTTTGTTTTCTTATTATTCTTGTGATAATTATCCCATTTATGTAAGATATTCTGTATAATCTTAATAAAAATAAATTGCAAAAAAAAACCAACAAGTGAGCAGTTGTTGGCCCTTGGCAGAATCAGCTAAGCAGATTTGAGGAAAGGCTCTGTAGCATCATAGGACCAGAAACCATTTTTGGCCTCTTAGAGAAGGTACAGACCGCTGCATGAAAATGCAGTAGGTCAGAATCTTGCAACTTCAGACACATGTAAAGAATAAACATGCAGGAGGCAATCCACTGCTACCTTGGGGAATTAGAAAAAGAGGTGGAGTCTTGCATTTCTGGAATCGTGAAATTGAGGCCCAGCTTTGAGTTACTTGATAGCAGAGATCTTGGCATCGGAAGCACTACAAAAAGGCCCCTACAGCTGACTCCATTGACATCTGGGCAGAATCTCCCAGCACTGACAATGGAGGGCCAGACCATCATACCTCTCTATCTATTGACCACCAACATATGTACAACACAGCATAGTAAAATCTCAGCTTTGTGCTGAAGGAGCTATGTTTGCAGATCCATTAGATGAAGGTGTTGCACGTTTCCAAGGACAACAGGGCAAACACATTGGATGAACTATGTGATCAGTAGCACATGGATAGACTGACAACAGTTATCATTAAATGTGATGGAAACCTTCATGCATTACTGTCAACTAGGGTTGCCAACCGGCCAGTTTTCAGCCGGGCTGGCCGGTTTTTCCATGGCCAGGCCGGCTGCCGGCACAGATGTAAAACCGGCCATTGAAAAGCCGCCAGAGCAAAAAAATGGCTTTTGTGCCGGTCCGCAGCGCGAATGCGATTCCCCATAGCAGTGCAGCCGCTGCTTCTGCTTTGTACAGAGCAGCGGCTGCAATACACTTACTTTGAAAAGTAAAGACAAACTGTGTAAGGAGCCCTCCGGTCATCGCAGAGCCCGAGGAAGTGATGTCATGGGGGCGGGCTCCTCACAGGTTGTCTTTCCTTTTCAAATTAACTTTATTGCAGCTGTCTGTGGGGCAGTCTACTTAGACATCCCTGGAATAATATTTAAAACTGGGACAGCTAGGAATATCTTAATGGTTAGAGTAGTGGCTAGAACTACAGAAGCCAGGGTTCAAATCCCATTGCTGCTATCACTGTGATTGTGGAGAGTACTGAGGATGGTGAAGTACCATCTTCCCAATACCCTCTTGATTTTTTGTAGCCAAAACTATCACTTTCCCATTGCCTATTTCTGCCTGGTCACAGATGTCTCCGACATTTCTGAAATTGAGGGGGGACATCTAAGTCCATTACACTGACCCGGACACACTTTCATCAAACCCCCTGCCTATCTGATGCCCCCACACCAGAGCCATCTTTCACGGCTCCAGGGACATCTCTGCGATTTGGACATCCATGTGCATGTTTTCAGGCATCCAAATCCAACTAAGGGGTATGTTTACTAAACCTTCTTAATGTGCGGCTGGCGTTAGTGTGCAGGATGCCATATAAGGAGTGGGCGTTCCGGTCAAAAAGTAGCAAAACGGGATTAGCGCGCGATAACGCGCACTGCTGCGCACATTATCTGGCAAAGCGCCGCTAAGCGCGTTACTGCGCGGTAATCTTAAGTAGACGCACAGACATCCAAGCATAGAAACAGAAGTGTAGCACAATGGTTAATACACTGACTGATGATACAGGGGTCATGACTTTGATCCCCCAGTGTGCCTAATGCATAAGGCTGGCTGAGACATCAGCTTTGACATGTAAGCATTGTTTCCTGAGGCATTTTATTTGTATTTTAATTATTGCTGCCAGCAAACACACCCTCACATGCCATAACCTAAGGTGCCGCATAAGGCACGCTATAAGGCACTCCATAGGGCACATTATAAAGTGCACTGTCCGCCACGGCACCCTATAATGTCCCCTATAGGGCACCCTATAAGGCGCTCCATAGGACATCTTATAAGGCACCTTATATGGACTGTAACCATAAGGTGGCTCAGAAGGCGCTTTATAGGGCGCCCTATAAGGCGCCTTCTGAGGCACCTTATGGTTACAGTACTCTGAGGGTGTGTTTGCTGGCAGCACTAATGTACATTAAAAATAGACAATGCTTTGGACAGCCCTATCAAAAACCCCCACTGTGGGTTTGAACCCATGACCTTTGGCTCCACAGGCAGTGAAGAAACCAGTGGGGTACAGCTCCATAGCTGCTAACAAATCTCTGGCTGGCTGCAGAAGGACTGCACGTCACCACACAAACAGTCTGCTGTGGTCACCAGGATAGGGTTAACCCACCCATACCCATGATGCACTGCACATGCAAATCAGCAGTCTACAGATGATCACAAGATGGGGTATGCACTCCCACAGCACCTTGGCCTGGTAGGGGGAACTGACCGTGTGTGTTACTGGCACAGAGTAGCTACACACCATCACATTGTGCAGGTACTGTACTCACCCTGAGGGTGAGGTGGGGTGCCCAGCACCAGGTCCACAGCACTCTCCATAGCAGAAATAGGCCATGCTGCAGGTCCCCAGCAGTACTAGTGTGTGAGATAGGTAGTTTCTGCAGACACACCTTGGATACATCTGTATTTCTCAGTCAGGTTTAGCCCTTATTGACCCATAGGAGGATTGCGTACCACCACCCTCCTCTCCAGGGCTGAGGGTAGTAAACAGGGTCTCCCACCAACAGATCCACATTCCACCTCCCTGCAAAGGGTGGCAGTAGAGGGGGACCATCAACCCCAGTCCTGCTCAGGAACAGACACCCTCCAGGGCAGTCAATGCAGTGCTGTACACATCCATAAAGCAATAGCAGACAGACATTAGGCCTGGATATGCTAAGCTGCACCCCACCACTATCTGATATTCTCCTGCAGCAAGCCTTCAGCCACTGCACCCTACAAGGTGCTCCAACAAGACACATACTAGCTGCAGACAGTCTGCTAGCTAGTCCATAGTGCATGTTCCTGGTGGAGATGTATGCACCCAGAACTGGGATGCCAGCATACACATAAGTCAGTGACTGGGCCCCAAAAAGGAATCCATAAATATCACATGAGAGAAATACGGTATAGCACTATGGGGGAACCTAGCCATGCCGTGGTCACTGCACAGTCAGGGTGAGGGTTATCTCCCAGCAGGACATGCTGTGGCCACCTTGTCTGTGCAGGTGGTGGCCAGGCACTACAATGTCCCAGCCATTTCCCTATGCCCTGTGCAGATGCATCCTGGCCAGGCCACCCTGTCCGGGCTATACCCATGGTACCTTGCTCCTCATTATGCACATTGGCAGGCCAATACTGGCAACAGTGCTGGCAGTGTGGGCTGTGGAGGGTGTTTGCAGCCACCACACACTGGATAGACAGACACACACTCCCACACCTATGCCAGCATTGTGCTACTATAGAGGTGTTTGGCAGCCCTGGCCACCACACCAGTCCTGGGCACAGTGCAGGCATGGATATGGTATGCAATACTGTTGGGGTCACTCCCCAGGGTGGTAAACACTGTCAGACACCAGACCTGAAGCACACTCCACAGACATCAGAAAGGTTGCTATGGTGCAGCTCAATCAGCAAATTGTGCTTAACTTAGGAATTGCTATCTGCCAGTAATCATAGCAACCTTTTGATAGCTGTGTACCCTATTCCCAGGTTTAGGGTGGCATTGCTAAGGTATGCAAGTGCTAGTATTGGGAGATGCACGCAGGGCCCAATGTCCTGCCTCTCCAGGAGGCATTGGCTAATGGAGCCTGTGGGTGCGGGTGTGTCTGCCCCTGTTGGCTGCTGCTTTACGGCAGAGGTTCCCAACTCCAGTCCTGGTGTGCCAAACACTGTTCAGGTTTTCATGCTGTCCCTCATGAATATGCATGAGATACATCTGCATACCATGGGGGCGGCACATAGAAATGCAGCACAGGCATCTTTATTAGAGGCAGCATGGAACCTGGATGGTGTTTGGCCCTCCAGGACTGCATTTGGGAGACTCTGCTCTAGGTAATGCGCATGTTTATGGTGTCTGTTCTCTGTAGGGTAAAATGTAGGTGTTTTGGGCATGTTTATGACTTCTGCAATACAGGTTCTGTCTGTAATAGCATGTTTTAGTAGTGGGTAAAATATGGGGGCTGGGTTGGCAGGAACCACAGCTAGACTTGAACCTGTGACCTTCTGCTTCTGAACCCAATGGCTGTGTGCACTGCATCACCATGTTGCCACAGAGACAGTACATTCCCTGGGGATACCATGACTGTTCATCAGACAGGGCCTGTCTGTTGCAGTGCATGACACCCACCTACACAGGGCTAGGCCACGGTCTGCTCTGGGCAGCTGCCACTGCCCCCTCCACCACCAGTGCCCCTCTGCCACCCTGCTGACATGCCCTTCTGCTGGTGGTGCTGGTGGAGCGCAGTCTCAGGCCATCCAGTGTGCGGGTAGGCGGCTGCCTATGGTGCGGGTTCTGGGGTAGGGGTGCCTGCATAGGTGTCCACTCTTCCCCCCAGCACCGCCTGCCATTGTTCTGTGCCCTTGGGGGTCCCTACTGGGTACTATCTCCTGTGACACTGTGGTAAGAACACTCGTGCCCATGCTGGGCCCTCATCAGTTGCTGTCTGGCTGCTCTACTGTTTCAGCATTCCTATAGGTCACCTAGGCATCACCCTAGTCCGCACTGTGACCCAGCTGCAGCACAGCATGTGCCGTCTGCAGCCCTCTGTGTCCACTTTCCCAGCATCTGTCCAGTTGCCCATTCCGATATGCCTGCCCTGCTGTTGAGGAACATGTGCATGCCATAGGAAACCTGTCCAATGGAGAGGGAAACCCTGATAAGCACATTTGCACTGTGGGATCATTCACCTTGTATGGGGACGGATCATAGACCCTTCCAAAATTCATATCTTTTTTTTGGAGCTTTCTTAGGAGTGATTTTTGATATTTCCCATTAATTGCCCAGCTTGGTTATGGTTTTTTTATATTTTGTTGGGGTCATTTTCAAAGTTTATTTGCACTTTTGTTCTGTGCACATGTATCACACTTATTACTTTTTTATAGGTTTCCCTGGTTTTGCTGTACATTGCTGACAGAAATGGTTTCTCTTCCCTTTAAATCATCTCTAATGCCAGGGTTTCACTGGCATTAGTTTTGAACCTCGGATTTCACATCGTTAGTTTGCGGGGAGCCTCTCCAATCCCACTCTCCACCCATTGACCCCTTCTCTCCGCCCCTGGGGAGCCTTCCTCCGCCCTCCGGGAGTCTTTCCCTGCCTTCAGCGCTCATTTGCACCGCTGCGCGCGTTAACGCGCGCTAAGGTATCTGAGCGCCTGATAAAGCACCATTATCGCACGCTAAGGTACCTTAGCGTGCGATAACGTCACAGAGCGCACATTAAGAAGGTTTAATAAACATGCCCCTAAGACCTTTAAATGATTCCCATAGGCTCCTATGTGTCTTTATAAAGTACCAAATGCTGCAGAAATTGCAGATCATATGAACCTGCATACATTTAAACCTGCCTGTAAACAGTGACTCTGCCTCCGTTCTGTCCAAAATCCTTCTCAAATATGCTAATACCGAGTTACGTAAAAGCTTATGCATTCTCGTCATCACATGCACTTTTATGCAAGGGTTATTTTAAAAAGTGACAATTTACATACGTATATTAACATATATGTGTGAAAAAGACTTTATAAAATTACCCCATTGTATTGTTCTAATATATTTAGAGAAACAATAGCCAAAATGAAAACAAGGCGTGCTGCATTTTGAAAACTGCCCATCCCCATATGCAAAGAAGGGTTTATATGCTGGCTGATAGAGCATGCATTTTATTGTGCTAGAATGGGTGGGGTTAGGTCAGGAGAAAGCAAATATTTCATTTTCATATCTCTGTACATGTTTCACACATGTACTTTGTACTCACTTCAATGCAAGTGGAAGGAACTATACTGGAGTACAAACGTACCCATGTTCTGAGTGCTAGTCACATTTTCACAAGGAAGCCCCATGAAGATTTTCCCTTTGAAAACGAACTTGCAGACCTGTACAAGAAAAATAACTGCAGGGCTGCAAAACAAATGAGAAGATTCACTACTGATTTCTCCAGTATTAGCAGGTGCTCTCATATTAAGATTTTAGTGAATAATGTCTTATTTATAGGGCTAAAAGATTGAGCGACATAACTCAGTGACTAGTGAGTTGCCCTATGCCACCACATTTAGCAACGTTTAGGACGTAACCGAGGTAGATCGGACCCGGTGCTGTGGGCCCCTCTCACCATTCACCCGTTTTCCCCCACCCCCCCACACCTTAAGTTCCCCCCCCCCTTCATTCCCACAAATTCACACATACCACCGTTTTGGGAAACAACCGGTCGCAGCTTTATTCAGTTTATAACATACCGGACATTACAGTCCAAGAATAATCATCATAACACTCCAAAACAGCGGAACAATGACCCACCAGCCATGCTAATAGCAAGGTGACACCGCCTCCGCTTCTGCCGTGGTCTTGCCAACGGCAATCATCCTAATCCCCTTTCCCTGACCTCGCCATGTAACTAGCAAAAGTCAGCCAGGGGTTATCCGGGTCGGGGGCACCCCGCCCCCGTCCCAAGTTTAGCCAAAGGCTCCGGACCCCGGAAACCTCCGGGATCCCGCTCACCCACCCCCCCCCACTGCTGCGACAACCCGTCAACCCCCCACCCAACATCTTTAACATAGGGAGGGAGGGAGGGAAACAGCCGCCGTTCTCCAAGGAGGAGCAGGAGTGCCGGCAACCGCTGCCTACTCCTGGCTCCTCCCACCTCAGGCCGCCTCCTCCTCCCAGGCTCCACCGCGCTCCCACACGCCGATGGAGCCCGCCCTCGCCGCCGGCACCCGCCTTCAATGCCGGTGCCTGTCCTCCCCACCGACCAGTCCTCGTGCCTCCGACCCAACACCCCCAGGCCCCAGACAGGGTCCCCGCACCTGGCCGATCACCCGGTTACGGGCGGCCGCCGGGACCCTGCCCCGCGGCCTTACATTTCTTACATTTACTGTATGTACTCGTCATTCTGTTAAACCTCTGGTCCTGGTGATGAGACTAGCAGAATCCTGACCTGATTCAAGAACAATACAACAAGCCACACTTTTTGACCTATAACTCAAATATTTTCTAAAAGACATTTTGCTTTGATTGTATCTCTATTTCAAGGAAAACGTCAGGAGAGACACAGTATATTCCTACTATTACTATGAATTTTTGACAGTTACTTTTTAGGTGATTATAGAAGACAAAAAATAAAGATCAGAGTTTTGCAATAATGCAGCTGAGAGCTTAGGCTCTAAGTGGTTGCTGACAAGATGAACTTACAATAAAGCGGATCAGACATTCATCTGGTATGGATCTAATTTCCCCTTCTCATTCATTATGTGCCTGAGATGGGAAACTTGTTCTATTTCTGGAGAAGGCACTCTTACACAGCACAGACTCAATTATTTTAAAAGTAATGGAATGTGATTCCTCGCCCCATTACTTTCAATGGGTTAATTCAATCCCACTTGGCAATGTATGTATGGCAGATCCTGCTGTCTGTGGCTGTGCTGAAATGTTATGCTTTATTTTCAGTTGTGCAGAAAAGAAATACATTCTTTAGACTGATAAGCTAGATAATTTTTTTTAATTGCCCTCTAAAAGTGGATCTACTACCTTCCAAATTTAAATATGATACAGCCGTTTATACCTGGTGAAACATTTCAAACTATTTAAAGCGATTTTATTTCCAATTAATTGTGTTTATTTACTGGGTTTCATTTCCTTTGAACACTCTCTATTTATTCATTTTGTTATCCTATATTCACCTTTTCTCCAGTCTTTAAAAGTGAGATGTCATAGGCAGGTGTTGCTTACGCCTCAGAGCTGATCTTGATTTAGGTGACATTTGTGAAAGACGCCTCAGAGTTTCAATCTTACTGCCATCTAGGGGTAGAACTGCAAAGGTTTAATGTTTCAATGCAAGCAAACGCCTTTTAAGCTATGACCAATACATTTTAAAGTGCTATGGTGCACTACCATAGCTGTTCTATTTATTTATTTAGTATCTAGCTCACACCTTTCCAGTAGCTGTTTAAGGTAGGTTACAATCAGTATTTACTGATTTCCATGTAAAAAATGTGGCATATAAGACTTTTAGCTGTTTGTGACATTTTCATATATCTTGCATCTCAATAAAATTATGTTTGATGGAATGTACTGCCTCACATAGGCAATAAGGTGCCAGTTACTATGGCAGTAAATCCAGAAATGGTTTGCAATGTGACATGATGAGTACCTACACTAAAACGACGAAAGGGAATGCGGCACAGGATGGGATAGAATAAAATGAATCATCAAGATTGAAAGTCAACTGCTCAGGCTGAGTTATTTCAACATTAAAACTGAGCACACATAAACTGAAAAGATGATGCAGAAATTAAACCTTCAGAATTTTTGAGGAAGCAGAGATTTACTCTTGGCAATTCACGGCTGAAGCTTTCAAAGATCCTCTGCCGTGACAATTCTTCAGCTAATAAAAAAAAAAGGTCATTTGCTATTAATGGGGTCTATTTTTGTTCTTGTTCCAAAGGTTGTTTTAATACTATCTGTTATGAAGTTCCACTGTATCCAACTGTAGACCAGTAACTTTTATAATGGCACCATAAAGCAGTGAATAAAACACAGATGAATAGGCCAGGGCAATAAACGAAGTGGCATTCACTATTAAAAGTATTATTATTTTTTTCTCTAGTCACAAAGGTATTTTTTAATAGACCGATGCTATGGTGAGTCCTGGAAACTGAAAACACCAGACAATTAATTAGAGAAGATGTTTCTTTAAACGTGCTATAAAAATGCAATACATATCACTCAGGGTATTTGGAAATCTGGTCCCTGGGCAGAATTTAGATTTCCTTTGACAGAAATCTCATGCTCACAGCAAACAGAATGTGCACATCTTTGAAGCAATAGCTCAATCAGGGCAGCGGTACAGACATTTACCGTAGCAAGGGATTGCAGTCCTACAGAGGGGGTAAGCAAACTCTGAAAGTCAGTTTATGGAAATTGCAGGCCTATCCGCCCACAATCTGTGCAAAGCTCACAAAGCTCCATTGATTAATTTTGTAGAAACTTGCATCCAAATAGCCGGTTGTACTGAGATACCTGGACAGCATAGATAAGGTGTCAAAATGACAACATATAAATTCACATTGTATAATATAGTTCCAGTATTTTCTACCCTGTCCTTTAAGGAGGTAATTTTCTAACTATCCCACATTACTGAACATTGTGTGCATACTTTATGCTCCACATAGTTTGTGAAGGTATGAGTATCCCAGGAAAAGTTTCTGTACACATTTAAACTTGCTAATTTCGGTGACTTTTTTTCTGACAAAAATAAGAATATAGGGGTCGATATTCAAAAGCATTTAGATGATTTGTGGACCTGCAAACAGCCTGAGCACTGCACACTGGGAAATTCAGAGGCACTAACACAATTAGTTAGTGCTACTGAACGCCCTGACACTAGCTGGGGGAGGAGCGGGGGCAGTACTCAAGGATAATCCATTATCTGCGCTATTCAGTCAAACTGGGAACATAGGCATTCACAATCTCTGCCATCCATTCGCCACACTACCACACCCTACAATAAGAACTCCTGGAGAGGTTGCTTGGCAAAACATTGGACACAGCTTTTATTGGACATCTGAATATTTAATCATAACATATTACATATTACTGGAAGTAATAACCCCAGCGCCATAACCCGACACTAATCTCTGTTTCCATACCCCACCTCCCCCCCCCCCCCAAGCTTGCAGTGACGTCAGGTTGAGGCTTGCTTCCCCCTGGGAATCTTAATGTGACTGGGACCGCGCATGGCAGTGTCACAATATGGCTTTGACAATTACAGTGTTTAAGTAGTATGTAAGATAAAAAGGCACCCAAAGCCCTGGATATTTAAATACCAGGGAGGTCAGCTATGGTATTTAAATATCCTCTGGATAATCTGCAGTAGTGTTCTGAGGAGCCTGGGAGGCATTTGACTATCTTTTCTCCTTTGAACTGTGTTCCCAAGTTGGTATCTCTGATGATGGAATCTCCAAGTAGTAGTAGTTTTCTGTTTGGTGAGTTTTTCTTCATCTTTTGTGCTTTAGCAGGAGATTGGGCATTGACTGACTCATCTAAGGGCAATTCAGTTCTTTGGATTGGGCATCCTCATTAACCAAGGCAGAGAATGTATTATGCAGGGATATCTCTTGATGTATAGGATGTCTCTGTGTTACAGGTCTCAATCTACCAGAACCCATTGTGATCCATTTGTTCCTGGTGTGTTTGATTCTTTGTGGGAGCAGTGGTGTTCTTTGTTCAGTCTGTATCCTAGAAGAAGTGTGCTTCATTGCAGCCAGTTCTTCCCTCAGAGACAATTCTTTATACATGGCAGCTAGGTCTTCCCTTAGTAGAGTCAATTTGTTATGCATGGCAGATGACCTGCGGCACATAGGACATGCTCTTAGGCTCCAAATGATTTGTCTTGGAATTAAAGTACCGCAGGTATTGCACTGAATACACGACATGCTGGTTAAGAGAATGTGGGCATATCCCACGCTATTGGCCACTATATAGGCAATGCAGCCCCAGGGGTGGGTGGGGCGAGGGGTAGGGTGGGCGGGAACCTAAGCGTCCCTGCCCCAGTAGGCTTATACCTGAATTGTGGGCACACTCAGATATCTGTTAAAGCTACACAAGGAAATCAAGCAGTTTGAATATCCCCAAACGTAATGTCGGACCAGCAATTAGCAATATTCCCAATACCTAAAAGTTTAACCAACAGTTAATCTGTGTCAGCATATTCTGTTGGTAACGTTCTTTCATCAAACTTCCACGGTATTATCTTCAAACATACACGAAGTGCACGTTTCGGGACCTCTGCCCTGTTTCAAGTGCTATCTTCCTTCAGCCAGCAAACCCGTGATATGTATCCGGCTGAACACCTCTGCCAGTTCTAAAGGGCCTCATGCAAAAATTGGCTAATACCATCTGTCACTAATTAGGGAACACCAATAGGACGGCAGGGAAACCCCACTCAACCGGGGAGTCCCATAGCGTCATTGATGACATCACAGTAAACTCGACCATTCAATTTCTTTATTGTCCTGATGGGTGAACTGTGTTAAATTTAAAGATTAGTCGTTGTTCCCGTTGTTGTAATAAAGTGATACTATAGCCTCCCCTAGGTCTTGGGGGGAATATGATCCAGGACAGTCCAGGAAATATCCTCAAATGTGTGATTGTGGGTTAAACAGTGTTCAACCAATGGAGCAGAAAGCACTTGTTGTCTAATCCGAGAAGCATGTTCACTCAATCTAGTCTTAATCATCCACGTCGTCCTTCCTATATACATCAACCGACACACACATTGTAAAGCATAAACCACAAATGTGGATTCAAATGTTGTTGCCCAACATCATGTGAAAGATTGTCCCGTCTTCGGGTGAGTCCAGATTACGCCTGTCAAAGAAGTAGTACAATAAATGCAGGACCTACAAACAGAATGACCACTGTGAGATGGAGACGAAAGAATCGGTCGATCAGCCAAAACAGTTGATTGTACTAAATTGTCCTGCAAATTAGAACCCCTTGAAAAAGCTATTCGAAGGGTTTTTTTAAAACATGAATGCAGGTCCAATATAGTCCAGTATTTTCTAAGGATCCCCACCACCTGTGCACTATGGGTAGTGTATGGAAAGACCCCCACAAAAAATTCAGGCGGCATAATCGGTTGTGTTGGTTCTGAAGATTCATTCATTAACCATTCATGATGAACACAGGTGGCATGGCGGTAAGCTTGTTTAATCACTCCTTGTGGGTACCCCCTCTCATGTAGCCGTTTAACTAGATCTAACGCATGGACTTTAAAATCAGCCACAGACAAACACAATTGTCTTAAACGAAGAAACTGCCCAAACGGAAGCCCCCGTCGCAATGAACTTGGATGATAGCTTCGGTAAGCAGGCTGTTACGTTGAACACTCTTTCGAAATAACATGGTGTGAAAAGAAGCGGATTCCTTAATTATTATAAAAATTCAATTTGATGAAAATCAATGTGTGCCATAAAAGAAATATTAGGCTTTAAATTATTCAACCACTTTAGAAATTCATGCAATTCTGGAAGAGTGCCAAACCATAAAAAGAAGATGTTATCCAAATATCTCCTCCAGAATAAAACATGGGCAAAAAGTGGAGAACCATACAAAAATGTCTCCTCAAAATCAGCCATATAAAGAGTTGCAATCAAAGCTGCCGCTGACGCCCCCATTGAATTGCCAAAGGTTTGTTGGTAATAACTCCCTTCAAAGAGAAAATAGCTTTTAGTTAATACAAGCTCTGATAAGCCACATAAAAATGTATGCGGAAGAGATTCGGGGCAAAACTAAATAAAGTTGATACTAATGTCAGCGCCTCTTCCTGGTTGATATTAGTATAAAGTGCAGCTACATCCAATGTAACTAAATAAAAATCCCATGATGGAACAGATACCTTGAACAATTGTTGTAAAAAATGAGTGGAATCCCTCACAAATGATTTAACCAGAACTGCTTCTTTTTGTAAAAACACATCACAAAATTGTGATATAGGCTCGAGCAAAGATCCCCTACATGAAACGATTGGTCTACCCAGGGGCTGTTATAGATTTGTGAATCTTCGGTACCAAATAAATTATCAGGGTCACTGGATTTTGCAATTTCAAAAAATTATATTCTCTTTTCGTTAACCAACCCTGTGACAAACCCTCATCGAAGAAGGTCCTTATTTGCCTTTGAAGGTCAACCGTGGGATCACACAAAAGTTTCCGGTAAGTACGTGTATCTGAAAGATGACTGCTAAGTTGTTCTAAATAAACCGATGTAGACGGTACTACTACCGCTCCCCCTTTATCAGCTCTTCTAATCATAATATTTGGATCTTGTCTCCACTGTCTCAAGGCTAGATTGTGTTCTTTATCTAAATTAGACCAATTGGTAGACTTTTTCTTCTCCATTTGTTCAAGATCACACAAAACTAAACTCTGAAAAGTGAGAATGGAAGGGTCCTTTTCATCAGGCGGAACCCATTTGGAACGAGGAAATTTTACCGAATCATCAGAAGCACTTGGTTTATTCGAAAAATAATGGGCAATGTGCAATTTCCGAAAAAAACTTATAAAGACTTAGGGGTATGTTTACTAAACCACACAATTGTGGTGTGGTGCAGTGAACACAGACAGTGTGTTCAGGAGCCAAAGGTCAGCAGCTCAAGTACCAGCTGGGGCCCCTGCAAACCCAATCCCCATATTTTACCCACCACTAAACCGTGATAGTAAAGACCAACCTTTTTTGCAGAGAACATAAGCATGGTCCAAACACCTCTATTTTACCCTACAGAGCACAGACACCAGAAACATGTACATTACCTAGACCACAGTCCCCTCAATGCAGTCCTGGAGGGCCACATATCATTCAGCTATGATGCTGTCACCAATATAAGGCCATGTCAGTATGGTGGCGGAGGGGTACCATTGGTGGAGGGGGCAGTTGCTGCTGCCAACAGCAGACGGTGGCCTAGCCCCCTTCACCTGGGTGCAGTGCACTCCAACAGACAGGCTCTGTCTGACAAACAGCCATAGACTCCCCAGGGAATGGACTGTTGTTGTGTTAAGACGGTGGTGCAACGGACACAGCCAGTGCCTTCAGGACCAAAAGGTCACAGGTTTGAATCCCAGCTGGGGCTCCTGCCAACCCAGTCCCTTTATTTTACCTATGAAGAAAACATGGTAGTAAAGACTGAACCTTTATTGCTGAAAACATAAGCATGGGTCAAACACCTATATTTTACCCCACACAGTACAAACATCATAGAAATGTGCATTACCTAGAGCAGAGTCTCCCAAATGCAGTCCTGGAGGGCCAAACACCATTCAGGTTCCATGCTTCCTCTAATAAAGATATCTGTGCTGCATATCTATGCACCACCCCCATGGTATGCAGATGTATTCATGCATATTCATGAGGGACAGCATGAAAACCCGAACAGTGTTTGGCACACCAGGACTGGAGTTGGGAACCTCTGCCATAAAGCAGCAGCCAACAAGGGCAGACACAAGCACACGCACACCCACAGGCCCCATTAGCCAATGCCTCCTGGAGAGGCAGGACATTGGGCCCTGCGTGCATCCCCCAATACTAGCACTTGCATACCTTAGCAATGCCACCCTACACCTGGGTATACGGTACACATCTATCAAACGTTTGTTATGATTACTACCAGATAGCGATTTCTACGTTAAGCACAGTTTGCTGATTGAGCTCCATCATAACAATCTTTCGGATGTCTGCGGTGTGTGCTTCAGGTCTGGTCTCTGACAGTGTTTATCACCCTGGGGAGTGACCCCCAACAGTATTGCGTACCATATCCATGCCTGTACTGTGCCCAGGAATGGTGTGATGGCCAGGGCTGATAGACTCCTCTATAGTAGCACAATGCTGGCCTAGGTGTGGGAGTGTGTGTCTGTCTATCCAGTGTGTGGCGGCTGCAAACACCTTCTACAGCCCACACTGCCAGCACTGTTGCCAGTATTGGCCTGCCAATGTGCATAATGAGTAGCAAGGTACCATGGGTATAGGCCAGACAGGGTGGCCTGGCCAGGGTGCATCTGCACAGGGCATAGGGCACTGGCTGGGCCATTTTAGTGCCCGGCCACCACCTACACAGACAGGGTGACCTCAGTATGTCCTGCTGGGAGATCACTCTCACCCTGACTGTGCAGTGATGACAGCATGGCTAGGCACCCCCAAAGTGCTTTATAGTATTTTTGTCATGCAATATTTATGGGTTTCCTTTTGGGGGACAGTCACTGACTTATCTGCTTGTTGTGTGTGCTGCCATCCCAGTTCTGGGTGCATGCATTTCCACCAGGAACATACACTATGGACTAACTAGCAGACTGTTTGCAGCTGGTATGTGTTTTGATGGAGTGCCTTGTAGGGTGCAGTGGCTGAAGGCTTGCTGCAGGAGAATATCAGATAGTGGTGGGGTGCAGATTAGCATATACAGGCCTAATGTCTGTCTGCTATTGTGTTACGGATATGTCCAGAGCTGCATTGACTGCCCTGAAGAGTGTCTTTTCCCCAGCAGGACTGGGGTTGATGGTCCCCTCTACTGCCACCATTGTAGGGAGGTAGAATGTGGATCTGTTGATGCCAGACCCTGTTTACCACCCTCAGCCCTGGAGGAGGAAGGGGAGGGGGAGGGTGGTGGTGGTAGTACATGGCCCACCTAGGGGCTACACCTGACTGAGACAGACAGATATATCCAAGGTGTTTATGCAGAAACTACCTATCTCACACATTAACACTGCTTTGGACCTGCATCATGGCCTATTTTTGCCATGAAAGGTGCTGTGGACCTGGTGCTGGGTGCCTCACCGCACCATCAGGGTGAGCACAATGCGACGGTGTGTAGTTAAAGCAATCTTCCCCATAATACATAATGCCTCAGCCAGCCTTGTTCATTGGGCACTGTGGGGGATTGAACCCCCTGATCCCTGCACCATTGGTCAGTGCCTTAACCATTGTGCTGTGGTTCTGTTCCTGTGTTTGCACATCAGCGCGCCGCCTTATGCCGCCCAATATTAAAATGCCTCCTAAAGCAATAGCACACCGCCTTATGCCGCCCAATATTAAACTGGCTCCTAAAGTAATGCCTCAGCCAGCTGTCTTCATTGGGTACTGTGGGGGATTGAACCCCTGATCCCTGCACCATTGGTCAGTGTCTTAACCATTGTGCTGTGGCTCTGCTCTGCTGCTTGCACATCAGCGCGCCACTTATGCCTCCCGCGCAGCTTTCTCATGCGCTAATGTGCAGGGCACACATGGGCGCCGCGCACCTTAGCGCATATTTAAATCCCAGTTTTTCTTTTTCAGAAAGAAACGCCCACTCCTTATATGGCACCCGCACTCTAGCGTGGCCCGCACATTACTGGGGTTTTAGTAAACATACCCCTTAATCGCATTTGAAATGGATCAAATTAAGGAGGCGTTCCTGTTCAATAGTTAATGGTTTAGTCATCAAATTAACAACTATTGATTCAGTTGTCGTTTGGATTTTGGTCGGGTTGTTGGTGGATCCCATTCGTTTAAATGATGGCTCCGACAAGATCTCCCTCCTCGGGGTTGACCTCGCCGAAAATCCTGTGTCACTGTTGAATTAGAACAGGAAAAGTATCTGAAGAACCACCACTGCTATCATCGGTGTCTTCAGATGGTCAAACGTCACCCTTTTTCTTTGGGCTTCCTCTTTGGGTTTATACATCCAATAATAAACTTTATTTATTCTAAAGTGGTTGAATAATTTAAAGTCTAATATTTCTTTTACAGCACACATTGATTTTCATCAAATTGAATTTTTGGATATGCTAATAATTAAGGAATCTGCTTCTTTTCGCACCATGTTATTTTGAAAGAGTGTTCAACGTAACAGCCTGCTTAATTACCGAAGCTATCATCCAAGTTCATTGCGACGGGGGCTTCCGTTTGGGCAGTTTCTTCGTTTAAGACAATTGTGTTTGTCTGTGGCTGATTTTAAAGTCCATGCGTTAGATCTAGTTAAACAGCTACATTTATTTATTTATTTATTTTAGTTTCTTATATACCGCACTCTTTGAGATCAGCGCGGTTCACATAGAACAAAAACAAAACCAGAACAACAGGCTGTTCGGTATTACATATAACAGGGGTAACAACTTGGAGCAACCTGGGAGAACTATTTACATGGAATATGTAATCTGTTAACTAGATAACATACTCGAACTATGTACATGATTTAGCATGGTTGTTGGGGCGAGAATGAAGAGAATGAGAGACAAAGTGGAAGGATATGTGGTGGGGGTGTTATGTTAATTTTATATGGGGTAGTATTTGGTGAATAGGATGAATTTAAGGGCCTTTCTGAATTGGGTTAGGTCGGTTATGGCACGGATGTCAGAAGGGAGGGAGTTCCAGCATTTTGGTGTGCAAAACAAGAAAGCTCTGTTCGCTGTAGATAGATTGCATGTTATTATGGCCTTTGGTACTGCTAAGGAGTTTAGTGCTGCCTGTCTTCTAATTCTGTTTGATGGTACTAATTGGATGAGCTCAGAAAGTGAGTTTGAGGATATACCCTTGATGGCCTTGAATGTAAGAATCAGGGTTTTGAACATTAGCCTTCAGTTTATGGGGAGCCAAAGGAGCTGTTTGAGGATAGGAGTGATATGTTCACTTTTGGAAGCTCCTTGAAGAATCCTTGCGGCAGTATTCATAGCGAGCTGTAATGGGCTCAGGGTGGATTGTGAGAGACCTTGAAGAATTGAGTTGGCGAAGTCGAAATGTGGTAAAATTAATGCTTGGTAAATGGTTCTGAAGTCTTCTGGGTCAAGTAGGGAACGTAGGTGCTTGAGCGTGCGTATCTTGAAGTACACAGCTTTTACAATATTATTTATGTGTGGTATCATGTTGAGCCGATGGTCAAATACATGAGAGGGGATACCCACAAGGAGTGATTAAACAATCTTATCGCCGCGCCACCTGTGTTCATCATGAATGGTTAATGAATGAATCTTCAGAACCAACACAATCGATTATGCCGCCCGAGTTTTTTGTGGGGGTCTTTCCATACACTACCCATTGTGCACAGGTGGTGGGGATCCTTAGAAAATACTGGACTATATTGAACCTGCATTCGTGTTTTAATAAACCCCTTCGAATAGCTTTTTCAAGGGGTTCTAATTTGCAGGACAAATTAGTACAATCAACTGTTTTGGCTGATTGACCGATTCTTTCGTCTCCATCTCACAGTGGTCATTCTGTTTGTAGTTCCTGTATTTATTGTACTATTTCTTTGACAGGTGTAATCTGGACTCACCTGAAGATGGGACAATCTTTCACACGACGTTGGGCAACAACATGTGAATCCATATTTGTGGTTTATGCTTTACAATGTGCGTGTCGGTTGACGTCGCGGATGATTAAGACTAGATTGAGTGAACATGCTTCTCGGATTAGACAACAAGTGCTTTCTGCTCCATTGGTTGAACACTGTTTAACCCACAATCACACATTTGAGGATATTTCCTGGACTGTCCTGGATCATATTCCCCCAAGACCTAGGAGAGGCAATAGTATCGCTTTATTACAACAACAGGAACAATGACTAATCTTTAAATTTAACACAGTTCACCCATCAGGACATAATAAAGAAATTGAATGGTCGAGTTTACTGTGATGTCATCAATGATGCTATGGGACTCCCCGGTTGAGTGGGGTTTCCTTGCTGTCCTATTGGTGTTCCCTAATGAGTGACAGATGGTATTAGCCAACTTTTACCTGAGGCCCTTTAGAACCGGCAGAGGTGTTCAGCCGGATACATATCACGGGTTTGCTGGCTGAAGGAAGGTAACACTTGAAACAGGGCAGAGGTCCCAAAACGTGCACGTCGTGTATGTTTAAAAATAATACCGTGGAAGTTTGATGAAAGAACGTTGCCAACAGAATAAGCTGATATAGATAAGGATTTATTTAAAATATTACAAAAAATGATTAAAAGGGAATAAGCCGTCTGTTGTGGGTGTATATTTTATTCCTTCCTCCTTCGGCTTTTTCCGACAATAAGTGCAATAGAAAGGGTTTACTTAGTTTGGTGATTCTTTGGGATGGTAGATTTTAGTATATTTATCACCAAACAGTGAGGGTTCATTTTATGCAGTTTCTGCTAAAAGAGCAAATCCATGTTTCCTAACAATTCCTAGGTCCTCAAAACTGGGACTGTTGATGGAGTCCTGGAACTCCATGCTATAATGTTATACCAGCTATTGTTAATGGGTGTAGGGCATATTTTTAGTGAAAGAGAGATAGAGAAAGTGTGTGTGTGTGTGTGTGTGGTTTGAGTGTAGCATTGGAGGATCTAGTGTGCTCATCCACAAATCTGGGGGGACATGTATGGATGGCCTGTACCTGGACTGTAGGGGTGACTGCAGCATTACCAGGTGCTAGTGTGATTGGGCTAAACAATTCAGAACAGGTTCTCCATAGCTAAATGTCACAATGTATCCCTGTCACTAATAAGGGAACCTCTGAATGAGAGTATTCAACATTGCAAATAGCACTAATACATGTACAAAACCACCATCATCGCTAGAGGGATGAATAAGCATTGTTGAGTTCATGCTTTGCTCTAGACTGGTGGTGTGTTTTCCTGCAAGTGTATTGCGCTGTGCTTTTCCTTGATTGGACGTTAAGAGCTGGGCGCCCAGGGTTCAAATTCCAGTGTGTGACTTTGTAATCTAAAACTAGTCACTTAATTCTCCATCTTCTCTACACTATCTAGATGTTTTAATGTGAAAACAAACACTTTCCTGAAACCTATTCATGCCTGGAGCAGGAATAAACATGCAAATGCCTGCAGACGGATCAGCTGCTTCTGGGATTGAATGGGGATGTGTAAGCCTATTACCCCTCCCCAGACAGGCCTCTGCCACACCCCAGTGCCTACTTGAATGTCCCTGTACTGGAGACATCTGCGAACTGCATTTGTAGAATGGTTATGGAGACATGTCCATGATTTTGATGTCCACGTGCATCTCTGCAGACGTCCAAACCACAACTAAACTTTTTAGAATGACCCTCTATGAAGTTAATTTTATAAAGGCTCTATTTTAGCTGTGATTTCTGTAGCATTTTTGGGGACAATTTATAAAGGCACATACAGCAGGTGCCTATAAGGCATGTATATTAAAATACGGCAATGCACTGCACGTTAAGCAGGGATCTTTAGTCTGGGGTGACATTGGGCCCTCACTAGCACATAAAAGCATTCCTGGAATGCCCCCATGTAATTAGCATGGATTACACACCTTCCCTGTGCTAAGCAGTTTGTCACGATTAATGGGTGTGCATTTAATGCCACCTATTAATGTGGTGAGAAGTGCGGGCAGGATTCAATGTCGGGGGAGCAGCTCGGCGTTGAACAAGTTTGTTTCCTGACGGCCGGTCCTCTGTGCTCGTTTGCGATGAGGTAGAGGAAGAGAAAGCAGGCTAACCTACCCTCAGGTTCAGCGACTTCTTTTGAGGCTGGTCAGCGGACGCTTGTCTCACGTGGCTTTGTTCCCCCCCCGTGCCTGGAGCAGTGTCTTCGACTGCAGTGCCGGAGGACCCTTCGGCGTTGCTGGGCATATCAGGGGTGATTCTCTCTCCTGAGCAGCGTGACCCCCCCCCCCCATTTCAACCCAGATGTTTTTCCTGACCAGATGGAGTGCTTCCCCCAGGTCTTACAGAGTGTACTCCAGTGCGGGGAAGTGAAGAGGGCTCCTTGCTGGTGGTCTCATCTGATACCTCCGAATCCCAGCGGCAGTCGGTGAGGGCTCCCGAATTTGATGAGACTACTCCTGTAGCTGGGCAACAGCTTGTGGGGATAGGAGGAGACCATTTTTTGGCTACTCAAGGGCTGATAAGACCTGCTGTGATAACATTGGATTCGCTGTGGGAAGCCATAACGTCTTTAACTTCCTCTCTATCTATGAAAGTGGGTAGTGTGAACGCTGATTTATTGTCTGTCAAGGAGGCTTTTTATTTGATTTCTACGGCTCAAGAACAACAGGCTCATTCTATTTCTCATCTTACAGCAGAGATTGGTCACCTCCAGGATGCCCAAGGGACCCTAATCAAGGACAGAACTCTGATGACTAGGAAGATGGAATACCTGGCGAATCAAACCCAGAGGAATAACCTTTGGTTATTGAACTTTCCCAAATCTCCTGTTTTGTCTCTAATGGAAATGTTGAAGAAATACTTCTGTGAAGTGCTTAAAATCTCGCAGGAGCTTATGCCTTCCCTGACCAGAGTTCAGTACCTGTCCTTGGGGGTTGGGGCTCTAGGCAAGGGATTAGTCCAATCGAATGTGTCTTTTGGGGCTGGGTAGCTAACTGGGTTTCTGGAAAGCTCCCTGGATGTAATTACTGAGAGAACTACCATGATTGTAACCTTGGCATTGGAATCTGATAAGACCTTAATTCTTCGCTCATATTTTAGGAATATAAAGGATCAGTTTTTGGGCTCTCAGGTCCGTATTTTTCCTGATCTTTCTAGGGTTACTCAGGCTAGGAGGAAGGAGTTCCTGTCCTATTCGGCCACGACCCTATCCTTGGGAGCCAGTTTTTTGTTAAAATTTCCTTCTCGTTGTTATGTTTCCTATCAAGATAATAATTTTATTTTCTTTGAGCCCAAGCAGCTCTAGGATTTCCTTACCGCAAGGGAGGATATTGATATTGAAGTTTCTGTGATTTCCCCCTTGGCTGATGTGTAAGTCTCTGCCTGTGTATTATATAGTACTTCTTTTATTTTTGCTTTTCTTGGAGCCTCTTTCCCTCTGATTGTGGTCTAAATGATTGATGCGTATATATGTATTTTTTTTTTCTTTTGAGATGTTGGCAGATTTATGCATTTTTTTTCTGCATTCATGGATTGTTTGAATGTTGTTTTGAAATGCAAATAAAAAATAAATTTAAAAAAGTGGTGAGAAGTGCATCCATGCTAAATGCAATATGGCTGATTAGCATGTGTTGACGATGCCTGTGCTAACCTCGATGGGCACACTCCACCCCTGAACCAGACAGTCTCTCAAACTATGCTAAGCCATTAGAATGAGAGTTTTAGTGCTGCTACAGTTTTGGCACATGTGCAATTGATTTGCACACAGAAAACCTGCAGTGCACATAAAAGATGTTCAACGAAGATGAATATGTACAAAAATGAAAAATAAAATACAAAATTGCCATAACTTTGTTTTAAATGAAGACAAATTCAACTTTTTTTGGCCCTTCACTTTCCTATACAATAGACTACAAGGAGGCACATTCTTGTCCTTTCGGCTAGGCAGCCTGTTATAAACTATCCCATTCTATGTTCAGCTATGGGGTTTACTTCAAGCATGCTAGAAAGCAGTTCTAAAGTAAACTGCATAGTTATACATGTGGAGGGATATTTTATAAAGTACATTTAGGTTAATGCATTTTAACATGTATATTTCATTCCTATTTTATATAGTCAAGTACGCACGTACTGTGCGTGACTATAAAATAGGACATAATTGCAAAACATGCATTCATTTAAGCCATGAGCACTTACTCTACCCTTATGGCTGGTATAGAGGCCCACACCTACTTTTTTAAAGAACACATGAAAATTATAGTATTTTTTAATTTATGCAAAATGTTTCACTCCGCCCATACCCTACTCAAACTCCTATCCTGTGCATGCCCATTGTGAAAATACACGAGAACAGCCCAATGTATATACAGTACTTTAAGAACAGCAATCGGGCCAAATACCCATGTAAATACCCATTTAAGCACATATATGACCAAAACATGCACATAAATCTAGCTGAGACTTATAAAATTACCCCCAGAGTGGCTGAATATTTGCCACTATCCACACAGTTACTGGCAATCCGCAACAAGTCCATATATTTGGTACCACTAGCTATCCATATAATGATGCTGAATACATGGACTTTTTTAAAATCACCACAGCCAACATTAAAAAAAAATGCTGACTATGGAAACAAATATTGACCCATTAAGTTAGGCCTGCTGAACAGCGCCAGTATGAAAACCTATATGGACAGCAGTGTTAAAACAATGTATTAATTAAAACATCAGCACTGGGGCTTCCATTAATGCCATACCAGCTCATAATCTGCGCTAATTGTTTTACTGGTAGTCTGTACAAGATTTTAAGTCAAACTCTATAGTGGTAGTGATCAAACGGGCTTCTGAGTGATGAATCCATGGGCATATATCTTCTTAGAAGCACTCTTAACACTCTGAGGATCCTTTTAACACTAGAAGCCCCAAAAGGAATTTTACCTAGAAACCTCAAAGTGCGTCAATTGACGCATTATCAAAACGACTGTGCTTAGCATGAAATGCAGATGTGAATTAATGTGATGTTACTTATTTGTTAAATACGTGCAGTATGTGATGTCATTACATGATGTCATCGTATGTTTATTGTTTGTAATGTCGGAGTAAAACTGTAAACAGTCATTGAGATGCGCCACCTAGTGGAAACATGAATTTATACCTAGAATCCCCAAAGTACGTCAATTGACGCATCCAAGACAATTGAGTGTGTCAAATGACGTACTTTGGAGCTTCTAGGTATAAATTCATTTTCCCACTAGGTGGTGCATCTGTCATTAATTTTCGATGCACATATTTGAACATCTTGACCTTGCTAACAAAGTCATGGAACATGACTGACATGGTTTTAGCAGTGGTGCTGGTATACAACTTTGAAGATGCATTTGTGTCAATTGACACACTTTGGGGTTTCTAGTGTTAAATATATGTTACTTGTTTGCTATGGGACTTCTTCTAGGATGGATGCATGGGAACCTTAGCTCTGGGATTCACTGAGTTGCTGAAATCCAGTTCAGTTTCTCCTCACTGCGTGCTTTCTCCTTGGTGAAATAGGTTGGTACTCTTTCTTTGATGTAAGTATCAAACAGACACTCCTCTCTGATCTCACTGATGAAATATTAGATTGGAATCCACCTCTTCTCCTCCAGATAATTGTCTGGGTGGCAGAGGAATTGCTGATTTAGGAAAACCTTGAGCAATGGTATTAATTGATGGTCTTCAAAGACTGCAAGTAGGCTGAGGTTCCAGGAAAGACCTAATATATATGAATTACTGTAAATATTACCTCCATGGTATTCAAAACTCTCTCATGCATATTCATTGAGGGTGTCTTGAAAACCTAAATGGTTTGTGATCCTTGACCACTAGAAGTGAATACCACAGCCTAGGGTGAAGCAACATTCTCTAGGTTCCAATAGCACCAAAATGTTTTTGAAAGACAGAGCATTTTTAATACAGGGATCTTTCCCCCAAGAGACAAAGGCTTTCTTCTAGTACTTAAGGAATCTTTACTCTTTAACCACAAATAAACATAAAACCTTTTGACTATCATAGGGCAGAACGATGTAGGGAGATGTTTACTAATGTGCACTAGCAGTTAACGCTACCAATTTACAAAGCTCCAATGACTTTCACTACATTTACCAATCAAAGAAAAAGAGAGTATAAGTGATCTCAAAAATGTAAATGACTAAAACATAGCTGAAGGAAAAGGAAAGTGGAAAAACTGTCTGATCCTTAGTCTGTGACCAGTTCTGAGGGTTGGGGCTTCAGCGAGAATGACAGCTAAGTTTTTTAAGTTTTTAAAGGCATTGAAAGTTGTAAAAAAATTGTCTAGTGGCCTATGAATGAAAATGAGGGTATATGCTTTGGGTGTGGTGCCACGGTGAATGGTAACTGCAAATGCAGCCCCCAGCTCTGTAACTGAGGCCAATCCCTTCCCTTAGAGTGGATATGTTAATGCTGATAAAAGACTTGTTGCAGAATTGAGTAAGGGTATTATAAGAAGGTGGTTTGTTTAGTCTTTCCTTTTCCTTCAGGTATGTTTTAGTCAGTTTAATTTTTGAGATCACTTGTACTTTCTTTGCTTGCTAACAGTTAACGCGGCAGACAACACATGCTATCTGGCTACATTAACAGATAATGCAGCAATTTTCTGTGCTATCTTCAGAAAGCAGGTATCTCCATGAGTGGGCGGAATTAGGGTGGAGAGAGGGCGTGTCTTCAAAGTTCAATTACCATGGTCCTTAACTGGTGGTGTTAGTTGCACTCAGCGGCGGCTCAAGGAAATCTGCTTCTTGAGGTGAGGGATGAGATGGCATCCCTCCCCCCCACCCGGAGTGGGGAGGGTGTCTTTCTCAATACTCCAGTCAGGGACTGAACCAAACCAAAAAGCTGATTAGATAATGTGGAGAAAATGCAAGATGTTCGCACACCAAGGAACTAAAAGAAAAAGCAAGAACCACAGCAGTTTGTAAATCCAAATTGTAATTCATTTGTATTTTGTTGTTATAAACTGCGTTATAGTGCTTGCTTTTTTTTTTTAACATACATTTTGCAGTAACAGAACCCCCTCCTCAAGAATGGGTGCAGAGAAAAGGTAGGACATTCACCTAAAGAACTAAATATATATTTTAAAAAAAAATCGGATTCTGGTCATCTCACCAGCAACAAACATTCTCCAGTACCAGGCATATTGTGAACTAATATAAAACCCTACAAAAATCACCAAAGATCTACAAGGCCAAATCTACCCTACCATATCAGCATCAATTTCCAAAACTCATTCAACAAGCGGCCTACTCAGAAAAAGCAGCACTATAAATACTGCAGCAAGCCCTAAAACATCCATATACCTATTTGAAAAGCTGAAAAAGTCAAATCAGTATAGATCCCTACGTACAAATTAACAGTACACCTGGCCTCAGTCATGCACTCAGAACACAGATCCTCAACAAGTACAGAATATGTGACCACAACATAAAGGAAAAATAAAAAATATGTAGACAAAAATTAAACTAAAACCCCAAGGGATGGAAGGATACTCCTATGAGGGGATGGAACATAAGAACATAAGAACATAAGATATGCCATACTGGGTCAGACCAAGGTCCATCAAGCCCAGTATCCTGTTTCCAACAGTGGCCAATCTAGGTCATTCGTACCTACCAGCGGGAAGGATACTCCTATGAAGAAAGGCTAAAAAGGTTAGGGCTCTTTAATCTGGAAAAGAGGCGGCTGAGGGGAGATATGATAGAAGTCTATAAATTAATGAATGGAGTGGAACAGGTAAACGTAGATCAGTTGTTTACGTTATCAGAATATAGAAAGACTGGGGGACATGCAATGAAGCTACAGGGTAAACTATTTAAGACTAATAAAAGAAAATATTTTTTTACTCAACGTGTAATCAAACTCTGGAATTTGTTACTGGAGGATGTAGTAAAGGCTGTTAGTGTAGCTGGGTTTAAAAAAGGTTTGGACAAGTTCCTGGAGGAAAGGTCCATAAACCATTATTTAAGAAGGGACCCAGGATATCAATGCTTGACCCAGCACAAGCATTCTGGAACCTGTGTCTTTTGGGGAAACTGCTAGGTACGTATGATCTAGATTGGCCACTGTTGGAAACAGGATACTGGGCTTGATGGACCTGGGTCTGACCCAGTATAGCATATCTTATGTTCTTATGTTCTTATGCCTGTTACAGGATATAAAATTAATGATTCCATTCAATTAGCTTCACTATTCTAATAATTTATATATCATACTTGCTATATTAGTATATCTTTATCTTTATTACATCATTTGATAGACCGCTCTTGTCAAGACATTCGAGCGGTGTACAATAAAAGGCAATACGCCACTAAGCTAGAGAAAAGGAACGCCAAATTATAAATAGGAAAGAGGGAGAAAAGGACAGTGTACAGCAACAGCAAAAGAGCACAAAGACACACCAGACAGAGGATTCAATACAGACAACAGGCACAGGGAGAGAAGCCAGAACAACAAAAGGGAGGCAACAGTGCACGACTGGACTAGGCAACAGCACTAAAGACAAGCAAACAAAGACTCAAGGGGGGCATCCGGGGGAAGGTCAAAGGCTTGTTGGAACAGGTAAGTTTTCAGTTGGTCCTTAAATTTGGAGTATGAAGATTCTAGTCGGAGGGAAGGTGGCAAAGCATTCCAAAGAGAGGGGCCTAGAAAAAAGAAAGCGGAGTGATGGGTCTGTTCTAAGTGTGCTTGTGATGGAGAGGGTAAGGACAGGCGATTAGCATGCAGGGAACGGAGCTGACGGTAAGGTGTGTGCAGAGATATAAGATCAGCCAGATAACGGGGAGTAGAGGTGTAGATGGCTTTATGTGTTAGAATAAGAAACTTATAACGGAATCGAAAGCGGAGAGGCAACCAATGTAAGCGGAATAGGATGGGAGTGACATGCTCGTAACGATGGGAAAAATTGATAAGACGAGCTGCCGTATTCTGAATTAGCTGAAGGCGCTTAAGTTGAGTGGCAGGAAGGTTAGCTAGGAAAACATTACAGTAGTCAAGTCTGCTGATAATAGGGATATATTACAATGATTCATAGAAACAGTAAGCCTGTGAGGCAGCAACATGTTTTTATTTTGATAACTGTGAAAGAAAGCATAAAATATTCTTTACTAAAAAATGAAATATAAAATATACGTCCTTGAGATGTATCTCCTCAGAGGCCTGCCTCTGCCGACGCTGCCAGGGGGATGAAATGCTGATCCTGGATTTTCTTTTGTTTTAGGCAGCATGAGGAGGAGGAGGCTGCCACTGCCACCGCCGCCGCCGCCACTTCTGCGCATCTGCCCATGGGGCTTGGGATCCCTGTGGGCTGTCAGTAGCACGCTGTATTTATGGCTTTCCTCCAGGCAGCAGTTTCTAGGAGGCAGCACTCTGGCACTCACGGCTGTATTTATTTCTGATTTTGCCGCTGCTGGCTTGCTGCTGCCTTCCTGCTGCTTTTTCTCTCGTTAGGATGAGCTTGAGCAGGAAAAAGAGCAGCGGAAAGGTAGTGGCAGCCCAGAGGTGGAAAAATCAGAAATAAACACAGCTGGAGTGCCGCCCCCTAGGAACTGCTGCTTGAGGAGACCGCCTCCGTTGGCCTAATGATAGAACCACCTCTGGCTGCACCCAGGCTGCTGACAGACAGCGTTCTTTACATTTTTGGTGTGTTATCTTCTGGGGAAATTCTGTGCATGTCTCCCAACAGATAACACACAGCTTTTGCAGCTAACACCACGCTATCTGCATTTTTTTGCTGTGTTAGCTGAAGCATCGTTACACACTTTAGTAAATAGACACCCAAGAGTAGTGGTTAAAAACAAAAAGCTAATGGAGCCAACTCCCTTACTCGTTCCTTACTCCTTACTCGTTCCACTGAGAAAACCTTTCCTAATAAAGACCTATGTGGTGGGAGGGGAGGGGAGGGGGAGAAAGGAATGAATAACTTCCTCCTCTTACCACTGTCTTTGATCTCATGCTTCTGGAGAACTCTAGGAGTAGATATATTAAACTCCTTGAATTATCCATTGAAGCATCTCCTGTAGGACATACCTTAGATTGTGGTTCATTTCACCTATCCAAGCTGCTTTTTACAATATTTCTTGTTTTCCAGGGACAGTGGGTACATGAATACCCCACACAATGAAAAAACTCCTTTGTTATATTGTACCACAATATTCAAGGCAGTACAATTGTGTTAAGTGCCCTCGGTTGTTTTAAAATGTTGGCTTTTATATAAACAAGTAAAAAAGTATCCTGTTCGCCTTTCAAAAAAAATAAGTAATATAATTAATGAATTGTTTCTTATATGAACTTACAATGCTGTTAGTTGATAGATATTAACATTTTAGATATATTTTCCAGGTCTATATATGTCTAAATCATAACGTAGCCCTAGCATATGGATATGCACAACAAAACTTTTCAGCTCAGTTTTTGTTAGGTTCAATCACCTATTCAGTTAATTTTTGGATTCCAGATTATTCAGATCATTTGGTCCTTTAAAGTCAATGGGTCATGCAACTTTGCTATCTTACAGTGGAATTTTTCATCCATTTTTAATCAAATGTGATTAAATCTTGTTCTCAGGCATCTGCCACAGAGACAGTAGCAATCCAAGGCATCACACCTTACCACAGCTTAGTTTACCATGGGAGTCATTAACCTGTAGTCACTCTGTACCACAAGTTAGTAATTTCTAAGGGAAATGAATCAAGCAACTTGCAATGAACTTTGCAAGCCATGCTCCTTAGGAGCACTGAAATGCTGACATATGGCCCTTCTTAAAAGGACCAGAACTTGCTAATAAGGACATGCGGATCTCTTCTTCTCCCCAGCCAAGGCCTTTATCCTCCCAAAGACCTCCCAGGACTCCAGTCAAGACTTCCCACCCTCTTAAATCACCCTCTATATCTTCTTCTCCTGACAAAGACCTCCCACCCTTCCCAAAGACCACCTAACCAATAGTCATTTCACGGGCCTAACTTTATAATCTCTGGTGGTCTAACAGGTATAGGGCAGGAGTAATCCACATTCATTATTGCTCCATGTGGCTCCAGGTTTAAACTGCTAGTTCACATACTCTTAACAGCAGTTTCATGGTACTACTGCTGGGGGTCAAGCTGCCATCTAAGACCTTTTTGTGTCCCAAAGCTCCCTGGAAAGAAAAATAATGCCAGTTCAAAGCTGGGGTTATTTTTCCACAAATAACACAGCTTGTGAAGCTTATCACAAGTTGTGTTATTCAGTTTGCATAATGTCGAGACGTTTTGCATCCATTTGAATGCTTTGCATCTCGTTATTATGTAATGTGTATTGCCTTAAACTAGCATTCATTACAGTAAAATAATACACAATAAAGTCGTTACACACTTTAAGGGGCAAATACTGAGCATTATTCCATTAAAACACTTCAGTAACTAGCACTTGGAAAGGCTTACAGCAATTTGTGTGAAGTTAAGCACCCTCCGTTGTTCTGAAAAATTGTCTCATATGTGAACAAGTATTCTGTTGCTTTAATATGTAAAGACTATTATTAAAGTAACAGAACTACTGGGCTTATGAGATAAGGATGAGGTACCCTGGCTTAATTTTGAAAGAGGGAATGGGACATTTATTTATATCAATGTAATATATAGAGCTCCCTCACATGCAGAAGAAATAGAGATTTAATTGAAGACATTTGCATAATTGCTATGAAAGCAGATGAACTACTGAGAGGTGGCTTCAGTCCTTTGGAATTAAACTGGGACATTTTGTCTGCAATGTCATCTATGAGTAAGGAGATTTTGTATTCTCTACAGGGAGAACTCTTCTGGCAGTTAATAATGAAAGCTAGATGGGAGGCAGCGATATTAGGCTGGTACTTGCAAATGAAGAGTGTACTTCTGTTGTTGTCGTGGGTAATCATCAAGGATCTAGTGATCAGCAGATGGTATAGTTCAACTCAGGGGACAATTTCACCAAATGGGTTAGTTTTGCACATACCATGACAGCCATGAACCTCACTCCTAAGCCGGGGTATGTGGAATAGCATTTCAATATTAAGGCACCATAGAGTTCAGGAAATCTAACATTGTTAGGATTGGGAAAACCTTCAGTGAATTAGTAACTGGATGAGAACACCTAAAAGTAGTAGGAAAAATTGAAAGCGATATAATGGCAATGAATATATTTGTTAGAATAGCAAAAAATAAGAGTTTAAAAAAATGCTATGACTTTCAAAGAAGTAGTTGAAAAGATAGGAAAAAAAGAGTTTGCATTCATAAACTTTTAAAAAATTGTAGAAAGAGGAAGGCAGGTAACATTATCTACAGTAGATGTAACTCTCCCCCCCACTCCTGCAGCTTGGAAGACAGGGACAGGTGGGCAGGGTGGGTCATGGTCAAGGAGTAGTGGGAGGCAGATCAAATGCAGATTGAAAGAGGCAGGTTATCAGAAGGTTCTTAAACTTGGGAAAGGAGGGTTCTTGGGGCAGCACAGATGGGAAGGAATTCCAGAGGGAGGGGCCCAGGAAGAAGAAAGCAGAGTGAAGGTGAGCACGAGAGGGAGATGGAAGGACTAGCCAATTAACCAGATTGCGAGTGTTTTGGTGAGATTCAGATGCAGAAAATTTGCAGTGAGCCAGCAGGAGATCTTGTTAAATAGTCAGTGAGAATGGAAAGGTCGGGCTGTTGTGGGTAGGTATGATAAAGTAGGATGATATCATCAGCATAGTAGTATGCTGAAAGGCCAAACTGTTGAATGAGCAAGGCAAGTGGAGCTAGCAAAATGTTAAATAAGAGAGGGGCGAGGATGGAGCCCTGAGGGATGCCACAGTAGAGTGGGACTGGATTGGAGGAGGCATCACCCACATGCACTGAGAAGGACCAGGAGGAAAGAAAGGAGTGAAACCATCAAAATACTGTCCCCTGAAGCCCAGACTCCCACAACCAAGAAAAGAGAAGATAGTGGTCTACTATATCAAAAACTGCCGAAAGATCGAGAGAGACTATTAGAGTGATGTCACCACATGCGTGCACAGTATGAAGATCATTAAGGAAGGAAAGCATGAAGGTTTCAACAATGTGACCAGGACAGAATCCGGACTGACAAGGGTGAAGCAGATGGATGGAGTCAAGCTGTTGGGAGAGTTGTGAAGAAATGACCTTTTCCAGAAAATTTGAGAGGAATGGAAAATTAGAGACAGGATGGTAGTTGACAGGATCAAGTGGGTTAATAGATGGTTTCTTCAGAAGGGGGCAAACTAGTACATGCTTCCAGAGGCTAGGAAAGGAACCAGATGAAAGACTTGAGTTCAGCATAGTAAGAATAAAAGAGTGAAATGCTAGAGAGGGCTCCATATTGAGGGGATAGGGTCTAATGGGCAGGGGCTCTTATGGGAGGTGGAAAGCAGCTTGGAGAGCTCAGTGGTCATGAGTAGGCAGAAAGTAGTCCATACATGGGAAAGGGAGGGGGAAAAGACTGGTGAGGATGGAGGGGGGGACCGTATGGGAGAGGGGCAGGTGGCAAGTGATAAGCGCAAGGTTTGAACTTGAAATCAAAGAAGATGGTTAGTTGGGATGGAGCAGGGATATCAGTAGGATTGCAGAAGGATGAGTGGGGCTGTGTGGATGACAAGGACTTCAGGAGAAAATATAACTGCCATGTGGAGTTGGCTGACGAGGAGATAATGGTAGAGAAATGGGAGCGCTTGACTTGATGGACATGCAGATGGTAGATCTGATGATAAGATTTAAAATGTTAAAGTGCTGACGGGGTACAATGCTTTCGCCAGACCTGTTCAGAGTGGTGTAGTTGAGTACAAAGAAGATGAAGCCCTAAATGAAACCATGGTTGGTGAGTGGGACCTGGAGGGGAGCAAGGGTGCATGGGTGCCACTTGGTCAAGAGCAGCGGTAAGAGAGTTATTCCATAGGGAAACCTGCTGTTCTGTCTCAAGAGTGACAAAATCCAGGGGTAGTAGCCGATCAGCAGCATGAAAATTTTGTATTGTCAGAGGAGTAATATGATGGGACCATTACTGGGGACACTGAGGAGGGGATAGACTGAGAGGAGAAGTGGAGGCATTTAATGCTGCTGACATGGGTAAGTGCATACGAAGGTGGACATAGAAGTGATCAGTCCAAGGGAGAGGTTTTACCAAGAGATAAAGAGAGCTGAAAGGAAGATGTAGATGAAGTAAGCACCAGATCAAGAGTGTGGCCTGCAGAGTGGGTGGCTGGATTAATATGCTGGGAGAGAGTGAGATCATGCAGCAGAGTAATAAAAGAGTGGTCACAGGTAGAGGTCAGGGAGAGAGAGGACATTGGAATCTCCTAGGGTGAGCAATTGGGGAAATTGGAGGGATATTTCGGATATGGTGGGAAGCAGGTCATCTCAGAGAAGGGGTGCAGATTGTGAGGAGAGTAGATCAGCAGGCACTGAATAGGTGGAGACAATGGGAGACAGATCAGAAAAGCTTCGGGGTATTGCAGAGAAGATGAGTGTGTTTGAGTGACTGAGAGGGAGGCGCAATGGATAACAGTTACCCCCCTCCGGTGCATCCATTCCGGGGGAGAGAGGTGACCGAAAAATCCTGAGGAAGGTAGTGATTCAGGAGAGAGTCCTCTCCCTCCCTCAACCAAGTTTCAGAGATAAAAAGGAGATCTAAGCTATTTTGAACAATCAGATCCTGTATCAAAGGGGTCTTGTTCTGGAGAAAGCAACAGTTTAATAGCCGGAGCTGAAGGGATGTGGACAGGCAGAGGGTGGAGCAGGGTATTGTCTATGAGCATACTTAGAAAAGCATGGGATCAGATTGGAGGGGATACAAGGGACGGCAGCTTGACTATCGAAGAAAAGAGAGGTAAATTGTGATTGGCCCAATGAATGGGGATGGCAGCCATAATGTATAAGAAAAAGAGGGCAGTTAGGGTTAAGAGGATTGGCCGAATACAATACCTGCCAGGCTGATACAGCTCCGAATGTCTGCCTACCCCGCCGGAGTCATCTCAAGGAGCATGTCCTGCTCCTTGGGTGCACTCCTTTGCCGCTCCTTTGCTTCTTTCTGGTGCAGTAACTGGGTGCCAAAGACACTTGCCCAAAGGACAGATGCCTTACACCATTGTACAGCCATTGTGCAGTGGCTTGGTGCCAAAGAAAAAGTTCTGTCTTTGGGAGTGTTTTATGTATTGCAGCTTCTTCTGAGAAGTGCTAGCCTTACTTTACCCTGCTTTGGGCCTTTATTAATGTAAGTGACCAGAGCTAAATGATGTTACCTCAGACTTTCACTTCACAGAGAGCTATCAGTGAAAACAAACTGCGTCCTAGCTGCTTCCTTTGTGATCAAAACTAGGAGAAATAAAGGATCCTGCAAACCACCAAGATATCACAGGGGTAGATCTTAAACAGGTACATTTTGAATTTTCTCGAAATAAATTCTTGTCAGACCCTTAAATTAATATGTTTAAAATAGTTATTACATAAGATGTTTAAAAAAGATAAATATACAATTTAAATATGGCTTGTTAAAAAAAATGACCAATGGCAATAAGTAATTACAATAAATAAAGTGAAAGGGATGTTATTGCACAAAATAGTAAAAATAAGTTCAGTACCAAGTATATTACCAAGTACTTTACAACAACTTGCTTTCTATTCACTTTTACAAGTTCCTCAACACAGGTAAAAAGAGGGAGAAGACCTTTTTATATTTGTTAGTGACAGAAGGCAGTGCAAATGTCATAATGTGAAGAGAAGGAATACTGTAGTAGGTAGTAAAATTGGTTAACAAATATTTCTGACTGTGGTTCTTTGAGGAAGGCCAGGGACATTGATTGCAGAAGATGGAAGCAATTAGATATGGCAGTGAGGTCGTTTTCAAATGCTTTTCTGAAGACTCTCTGAGGAGGTACCTAAGCTGAAAGCAGACATGCTGTAGGGACCAGATAGGATACACCCAAGGGTGTTGAAAGAAGTTAGAGAAATTATTCTGGTCCCCCTTTCTAATCTTTTCAATGCTTTAGAGTTATGAGTGACCTTGGAGGATTGGGCATGATTGCATGTGGACGCTGCATGCCACTTGCCATGGGAAAGTGATTTTGAACACCATCCCATTCCCTCCATGGTGACTTGCTTACATGGGCATCAGGGCTGCTCATTTGTCACCTCACTAGGGGGGGAAAGGCTCAGGGAGTCACCTGATTTCCTCTTTACCTTTTCTGTCACTGCACCTTGCAGTGCAGAATGGATTTGCCAGCTTAGTATCAGCACCCTGACTTGAGCGTTTTGTTTCTGAAAATTATGCAGCATGCCATTGTTTGAAAGATGCCCTCTTAGCTTTCCTTGTATATTATACAAGTCCTCAAGCATTTCAAAATTCTTCCACACTTGCAATTTTTTTTATTTCCACTCTGCTTCATTTCGGTGTGCTCCGTCTGTTGCTGTGACTGCTGGAACTGGAGCTGAAGACAGCATGAGATGAAGAGCAACCAGGACCCTAGCAATATCACTTCCTAACTCCTCACAAGTCAGTATGCTGTTAGCGAGATAGCTGTCTGTCTTTATGAAATAGATCCAAAATAGTTTCCCACTTACCCTCCCCACCTAGGAAGCCTATTATAAAATTAACCCCATGGGTGCCTATATCTCTTTATGATATCCTAAGGGTAAACCAGCAGAAATTGTGGCTAGATTGAAGCCACAGTCATTTAATTCCTGCTTGGGAGCAGCTATAAATATTAGCACATAAAGCATGCACATATGCATTAGGGGCATGCATTTGTGACTGTGCATTCAGTTCGTTTAGGCCCCTAAAAATTTAAAGTGCACACAAATCATTCGTACTTGGGTGTACAGTTCATTGAGAGAATTGAAACATGGAAGGCTTGATTAGTGAACTGTCTTGGGCTTCTTTCTTCTCCCCTTCCCTAAGAGGTTCTGCTGTATCTAGCCCCATACACCACACTTGGCAGAAATAATTGGCACTGAGGATGGGCTTGTTCCAGCCCTATAATCCTTCAGTTCATTTAAAGGCACATGAACTGAAAATGATCTTACTTATTGTATTTTACCATTAGCTTTAAGATGAATGCACATCTCTACTTAGCACACTAATTATTTCTTTCTCGTTAAGTGCAAAAAATGTTATTCTTACCTTGTATATGATATCCAAATACATCTAAGCTTGATTCCCCTAGAAACAATTAAAGACTGTCTCAGGGAGGGATGAAATAGAAGGTATATTTAAGAGGATTAGTGGGCATCTGTGCATTGAGAGGATCTGTATCAGTGGAAAAGTTGCATAGACTGTTTACAGTTGTGGTCAACATTATTGGCATCCTTGACATTCAACCCCTTAATGTCCAATATCTCCTAAAAAAAAGCAGACAATGAAATGGCTTTGGAAATGTACTGTATATGCACACACATATATGACACATACAAGAATTGAATAAAACAAGACCATTAAAAAAATATAGTAGGAGATAGTATAAAAGCTGGGACCCTTATAACCAATTCAAATCAGTTTAAACAGAAGAACCACATTCCCATTGCAGTAACATTAGATACACCCGTGTCAGTATTGCGAATTAGGACCAGTGCTACAGGGTGTGCAAAGTGTGGAATCATTTTTCTTTGCTCCTACAGCTGTGCTGCCTTCAAAAAAGCAGAAAATGCTTGATACTGTCTTTAGAAACACCGCAGTGCTGACAGCTTGGAAGGCAGCACAGCCGTGGGAGCAAAGAAAAATGATCCTGCAGCTGTTTAAATCTATTGCAAGAAGGTGACTAACTTGGGATTAAAGGCTGATTGGGACTGGAACTGAAGGGGGGCCTGGAAAGGGGCTGGTACTGACACTGAAAGGGGTCTGGGGGTGCTGGGACTAGAAGGGAGCTGATACTAGAAGGTACTGGGGGAAGGGGCTGGGAATATAAGGGCTGACACTGGAAGGTACTGGGAGGGAGAAACTGGGACTGGAAGGGGGTTGACACTGGGGGATTACTGGAACTGGAAAAAGGATGATACTGAGAAGGTACAGGAACTGGTAGGGGGTTTGGGGCTTACTGAGACTGGAAAGAGGCTGATACCGAGAGGGTACTGGGATGAAAGGGACCTGATATTTGGGAGGTACAGGAAATAGGTTGATGCAGGGGTAAACTGGAAAGGGGCTGGGAATGATGCCTGTATATTCTGGAGTCAGGCGTGGAAAAAGAGGCAGAAACATGGAGATTAAAAAGGGAAGGGCAAATATTGTGTGTTTGGAGGGGGGAAGAAATAAGGTCATATATGGGGGAAAATTGAAAGGATGGATGCTGGGATAAGGAGGATGAAAGGTAGGCTTAATGCTTATTGGAGAAGAAAGTAGATGAGTAAATTTGGTAAACAGGAATAGGAGGAAAGAGGGCAGGTGCTGGGGATATGGGGATGCAGGAAAGCAGGATGGAGACTCTAAAACTGGATGGTAGAGCAAAAGAAGAAAGACTCTAAGGGGCTTGTTTACAAAGCCACAGTAGCGGTTTCCGATCGTTATCGGAGCCGCGGCCCCATTGATTTCAGGGGTAAACTGATTTCAATGGGGCCGCGGCTCTGATAACGATCGGAAACCGCTACCGTGGCTTTGTAAACAAGCCCCTAAGATTGGCTGGGTATTGGGAGTGTAAGTGGGGCTGATAAATTGTGTAAGGTGGGAGAGTGTGATTTGAGTATTTCTGGGGGGAGAGTGGCAACTAAGAAATTGACCAGAGATTAGGAGGATGGTGGGGACTAGGTCATAGGTACTCAAATCCAGTCCTGGAGGCCGCAAACCAGTCAGGTTTTCGGGATATCCCTAATGAATATGTATGAGATAGTTTCAAATACAATGGAGGCAGTGCATGCAAATATATCTCATGCATATTCATTAGGGATATCCCAAAAACCTGACTGGTTTGCGGCCCTCCAGGACTGGATTTGAGTACCTCTGCACTAGGTGTTGGGTATGAATTAGGCTGTGAGACCGGTGCAGAAATATGGGAAGGAGAGAGGATTTAAAGTACCTGGAGGGTTTTGGGAGGGGTTGAAAAACAGTGGAAAGGGAGAGTACTATGGAGTGGGTAAGAGACAAAGGAAAGGGACAGGACTTTGAAGGTGAGAGAGGGTAGAAATAGGGAAGGTGTAAGGGTCAATGGAATTCTAGATAGGAGTAAGATGTAAGAACAGGACTGGAGGTGGAGAGGGGATGATTGATAGGGAAGGAACTGGACCTGCAGACGGATCCAGGAAGGAACACTAAACTTAAAAAAAATATATATCTATTACATTGGACAGATGTATGGCAGCAGCGGGGAAATGGATGAAAGGCCCAATTAGGGTCCAGAGCTGCTACTACCTGCACACTGTGCTCCATAGCACTGAGACAGCACCTTAGCAGGCATCATTAACTCCTCTGACAGAGAGACATTAGACCTGAGGGAGGGGGATAAAAGGGAAAGGGGAGATTCTTGACTGAGGGGAAGAGAGAGAGAAGGAGAAGGGGGGCAATGCTGGACTGAGGGTAGAAGCTTGACTGAGGGGGAGAGAGGGAGAAGGGGAAAGGGGAAGATGCTGAACATGGTGAGAGAAGCCATGGAGACTGGTTGGCCAGGTGATGTGTAAGAAGATGTTGGAAATAAAGCTGGGGACGTGGCAAAAGGGGCTGATCAAGTGAGAGAAGATCAGCCCCATTTGCCCTAGCTTGTCGTATTTACATTCTTGCTCTGCATTCTCAATCTTATTAATTACTTATTCACTTTTTATCTGTATTGAATTTTAATCTTAATTGGGCCCGATTCAGTAAAATGACATGCAGGGCTGCCCTAATTCTGCATGGCACTCTCCCCGCACGCACAGAACCGCTGTGTGTGGAGAGCATGACGGGGGCGTGGTGTGGGCAGGTAGTGTTTTGTGCTGCCACTTTGTTGCCTGCGACAGGCCATGTGCAGGATTGTTGCCTTCCGAACCCTGCCTAGGTGTGGGCAGGAAGCCCTGTTGTTTAACACAGGAGAATGAAACAATCCAGCTTCGAGGAGGAAGGGAAGGTTCACAACTTCGGTGGAAAGGGAAGAGCAGGCATGTAGTCGTTCAAAATGGGTGCAGGGAGTGCAGTGCTCTTAAAGCCAGGGAAGGGGTTAGAACCATAGCAAAGCAGGGAATCCCTGGTAAAGTGTGAGGAAAGCTTTCCAGACCTAAATGTTAAAGCCACAGAGGAAGGAGGCAGGGTGTATCTGCCTGCAAGTTGAGAATCTGTAAGCTCAGTGAGACTGAGGAATGGCTGGGTTTAAGTCCCAAGAATAGTTCGGGCTGTTTTGAGCTGAAAACAAAGGAGGCAGGATGTTTCCTCCAGCAGGCTGAGTGCCTGGGAGCTCAGGAAAACCAATGGAAAGTTGGTTTTATGTCTCAGAAATAACACAGGCTGCCTAGATTGTAAACTAGGCGGCAGGGTGTGCCCCACTGTACTCAGAGGGTTTGAAGCTCAGTGGAGCTGAGGTAAAGCTGGGTTCTAGTCCAAGGAATGAAGCAAGTACAGTGCTGGCCTAAGTCAGGTGTGAGAACTTGCAAACAACTGTGCACTGTGTTATGTTAGGAATAATTGCTGGCTTAAGGAAAAGAAAGTGCTGCCTAATATAGTCCAAAGGAGAACACTGGGTTTTTTACTTACTAAAAACCAGCTTTCCCTCAATTTCCTTGTGCAGTGGCTGAATGGTCATAAACAAGTTTACTTTATTTCCTTTTTCTTGTAAACCAAGAAAAATAATAAATGCCATACTGAGTCAGAACTAGGGTCCATCAACCCAGTATCTTGTTCCCGACAGTGGCCAATCCATGTCCCAAGTACCTGTCAGATTCCCAAAATGTATACAGATTCCATGTTCCTTGTCCAATGGGTAAGCGTGGATTTCCCCAGTCTTCTTTAATAATGGTTTATGGACTTTTCCTCCAGGAACTTGTCCAAATCCAGCTATACCAACAGCTTTCTTGTTTCCAAGTAGAAGAGCCCTAACCTTTTAAGCCTTTCCTCTTAGGGATATCTTTTCACAGGGCAGTACCGAGTATAAATCGCGCCCTCTGTGACTTGCACATCAGGCACGTCCCCCCCCCCCCACACATCCCATCCAACCACTTTCTGGACAGCGGCGGGAGAGAAGAGGCGCGCCCAATGTGCAAGTCACTGGCACGCTAAGTCGATTTGTCCTTCCCTGCTCTGATGCCGCATCAGAGGAGGGAGGGACCAGACCTGCTTAGCATGCCTTGAGAAGGCTTAAGGGGCGTATTTCAGCTGTCTGCCATTGCCTGCCGCTGCTGAGAGAAGAAAAAGTGGTGGCAGCAGGCAATGGCAGACAGCTGAAATGTGCCTCTTAAGCCTTTGCGCCCTGTTTGGCCACACCACTCACACAGAGCTAGGTACGGTCCTGTCCTTCCACCCCCTTTACCATTTTTGTCGCTCTTCTCTGTACCTTTTCTAATTCTGCTATCTTTTTTTAAGATACGCTGACAAGAATTGCACACAATATTCAAGATGCAGTCCACCACAGAGCAATACAGAGGCATTATAATATCCTTTGGTTTATTTTCAATTCCTTTCTTTATAATTTCCAGCATTCTATTTACTTTCTTGGCCACCACTGCTCACTGGATAGAGGGTTTCAATGTATTATCCACAATGACGCCTAAATCCTTTTCCTGGGTGGTGATTCCTAATGTGAAACCTTGTATTGTTTACCTGTAGTTTTGGTTCTTTTTCCCTAAGTCCGTAACTTTGCACTTGTTCACATTAAATTTCATTTGCCATTTGGATGCCCAGTCACCCAATTTATCAAGGTCCTCTTGCAATTTTTCACAATCTTCTTGAGTTTTAACAACTTTGAATAATTTAGTGTCATCTGCAAATTTGATCACCTCACTCACTATTCCCATTTCCAGGTCAGTATGTTAAAAAAACAGTGGGCCCAGCACAGATCCCTGGGGTACTCCACTATTCACCTTTCTCCATTGGGAAAATTAGCCATTTAGCCCTAATACATTGTCTCCTATTCAATGGCTTTTTAATTTCTCCAAGAATCTCTCATGGGAGTCCTTGTCAAAGGCTTTCTGAAAATCAAGATGCACTGTATCAACTGACTGACTTTTATCTACCTGTTTGTTAGTTACTTTCCTGGGAGTAAGCGGTTACCTTACCGTGGTGGAAAATGTCCAAGGGACCCGATAAAAGACTAGTAGTCACTGGTGGAACCCCTTAGCGGCGACAGTATACAGGGAGGATGGGTGAGATCAAATGTGTCATTCATTAGCATGCATTTGTTTCTTTATCATTCTTTAAAAAATGTAGTGCACACTCGATTTAATGTGCATTATCTATGACTTATAGAGTGTGAAAAATCAATTTGTGTACATTAAAAAGTCCCAACACATGTTGAAATATTTTTATTAACCAGAATATGCAAAATGAAATTCAAAAATTAAAAAATGGGGGGAAAAAAGGCCCAAAATCCCCAAAATATCCAAGTTTTGTTCCTTAGGCACATCACCATGACTGGGTGGAGCTGTTGAGTGTAAACAGTGTAAGTAAAGGAAAGAAATTCTGCTGGGCTTAATGGTTAACATAGTTAAGGGAATCTTTTACTAAAGCGCCGGCACTTACCACATGTTGGGGACAAAAAATAACGCACAGTAAGTGCAACAGTTGTGCGCTAACCATCACGGGCATGACCAGCATGTCTCCAGCAATTAGCACACAGAACGTTAACCTAATTAACTGTAGTGGCATTTGCATTTAACACGGGTGCACCTAGCGCTATCGATGTTGTTTTCTTTGCAGAATCGACTGTGCGTGTGATATGCACCCTCTTGGTAACTGCAGTTTGCTCTGTAGCCCACATTCTGCCCTTACCCCAACCATTCCCTGTCTTATCACGTGATGGGTAATTAGCATGTCTTTCAGCACATGCTAACTGTCATGCCCATGCGGCAATGATTACTGCAGTCCCCAAACTCATCGTTACTGCATGCTAAAATGCTCATTAATTGCACAGCACACTTTAGTAAAAGAACCCTTAAACCTTACAGACTAAAATAATTAGAGATCATTTGCAGAGTTAGAATTCAAAATACAGTGGAAACTCATGTTTGGACTGTTGTTCTAATGTCTGTAATCCACTTTAAAAAAAATCATATATGTGTAAGAACGTCTATTAAAGTATCCTCGGTCAGGATAAGTTCAGCTCCACCAAATGATGTTTTTTCAAAGAAGTTTGCATGTTTCCCAACTCCATCAAAGTGTTTAAGGTTTCTAACTTTCCTAACAATCAGTGGGCAGTGAATGACAGCCACATAGCTATTGTGATGTAACATAAGGACGTTTTGCCCATCTCTGCTCTCTCATGAATTGCAGTTTATTCTAGTCTATTTATATTATAAAGTAGGTATAACATATAATCACAGTAGCCAATCAGTATCAGATGAGCATTTGTTTCTGGCTCCAAATGTGAAATGATAGATAGCATCTTAGGACAATAGATGTAGAGGCAAGGAAATCAATAACCTTGAAGCCCAAGAAATATGTGCTTTATGCTAGCACAGACATAACACCCTACTTATATTGTGCACTTTATTTAGCTTTGTCTTCAAACTGCCGTTCCAAAACCAGAAACGATCCACTGAGTACCCTGCAATGTTCCCAAGACCACCATTAATTGGATAAACAGATTTATTATGCTAGTGAATTTAAAATACTTAACTTTTATGTGTTATATGTATGCATCAGATGAGAAGTGCAAAATAATTCTGTTAGTCAGACTATGTACCCATCATCATTAGTTTACTTACATACTCCTCAGATCCCAGAAGTCTCCAAATTTCAGCTAAAATCACTAACCAGTCTTGTATCACGTAGAATCAGCCCATTGGAGAATATTCTAAATAGAATCACATTTGCAACCTAATTTTGGAATTAAGATACACATTCCAGTTTATAAGGGCAAGAAAAGTTTTGAACATTCACTATGAATTTCAGACTCAGAAAGAGAGACGCTGTAGAGATTTCATTTGGGTCCTGCTAGGCTGATATTGTGATGAGCATATGAAAATGGCATAAGAAAAAAAAATTAGGACCATCAGAATTGGAGCGTCTCAGACATTTTAATTAAGCTCTCTCACCACCAAGTAATTTGTTTTGACTCAATCAGCACAATTCCTCACTGGTCAAGTTTTATATGTGTTATTTTAAATGCCGCGGAGGCCAATTCTGCTTGGGGGATATCCAGCCCATTCGGACGTCCAAAATCTGGACGGGCCAGATTAGACACTGATTCTGCACCCATGGAAGCTAGACTTCCTGTGGCAGCAGAATTGGAGCAATTGGATGGGCCGGACGGGCCCTGATTCTATGGGCTCAGACATGCAGTGACCTCCCCGGCAAACCCTCCACATTCTCCTGCATGGAGCTTCTATGGCATGGCGTTCCCTTGCCATGGCACTGGGACAGCATGCAGGAGCCCCGATGCCCCGCACAACATATAAAATGCTCTTCCATCTGCTTGACCCCCAGAGGGGCCTGCCAAGGCCGGGATTGGGTGGTGGGGATTCTCTTGTTAGCTCACCATTTTGGTGGGGTCCTCCAGCGCTGTCCGCCATCATGGGGGGGGGGGGGTTATTCCACCTCTAAGGTGGAATAAGTCCCCTTTCTATCTCCTCTAAGTCGGATGTACATGGCCGTGATCGGAATCAGCCTTTTATGTCCAGTGTCATAGGCCTACCTCCGCCCCACCGATACTCTTCCTCCGGCCCACATGCTCCTGCCCTCATCCAGAGCTCCCTGCAAATCTCCTTTGTATGTGCAGGGAGTTTTGGGGACAGAATCGGCCCCAAGCAGTTGGTGGGGGATGTACGTCCAAACCGGATGTACATGTTCCTCACAGACATATTTTGGAATTACCTTTGATCACTGGGCAAGGCTGACCTGCTTCGGACATTTCTGATAGACAACCTTCACAATGCCTGTCAATACCAGTGATGGTTACTGTTCTGAATTCTGCTGTTGGCTGCCACAGCAGTCTTCAACTCAGCAGTAGATTTCCTTGAGAGGTATCTGGTATATTGTTGACAGGAACTGTTTCTCAGTTATGTGCTTTTACCTCTGAAGCAGTAGGGGCATTAAAGAGGTGGATGTGAGATTGCAGGCAGTGGCGATAATTTCTCTTTATTTGAACCTCAGATTAATTCCTTGCATGCTGCTGGTTTATCCTATATAAAGGATAGCCTCAGTCTTCCTTACAAATTGAAAATGATGGACAATTCCTCAAAGGTTAATCTGAGGTTCTTAAATTTTCCCAAGATTTATCTGCTATCACCAATGATATGACTAAGGAAGTATTTCAAGGACCACAGACTCTAGTGTTCCCTTCTTTTACATGGTGGCAGCAGTCCTCAATACCTAGGGTACTGTGCTAGATGTTAGAAGGAAGTGACAGGGAAGGGGGGGTCCCAAACCCCCACCTCCACACCACAGATCTGGTAACCTGTCCACTGCAGTCTAGATAAACAGTCAGCATAGCTCAGAGCTATACAGCAGGATGTGCCTATTCCCCAGTCAGCCCATTCTTTCCTTCACTGCCCACTTACTACATGCCCTGTCAGTGGGGTTAGGTCTATGTATTGCTGTCTGCTTTCTTTGCAGGGGTTTGGTTGCCTACTGCTACCCATAGCATTGCATTGTAGCAAGCAAGTAGAGGGTGCACCTAAAGCAAACCACAGAATGCTTGCACTTGGCTGTGTGGTTGCAATGACCATGAGGCAGATGCGGCTAGCTTGGCATGACCTCTCTACCATGGCCACATCTCCTGCATTTTCTACTGCCACTATGCCCTGCCATGATATAATTGTGCACTAACTGTACATTAGCCCCATGTTAAGAGAAGCATTTTAGTAAACAATCCTTTGAATAGCGGAAGTATAAGGAAGCACACAAATAAGGTGAGATAACTTATCTCTGCGCTTATACTCCAATAGCCATTCATGATGGGCATGTTTTGCTCTTTTATATGCCTGAATATTTATTTTCCAAGGATACCCCCTGTGTATTAAGCGATAGATATGGTTCTTTGCAGCATCCTGAAAAGTCATCATAGTACAGCACTAATCTATGGAGTCTAAAAAATTGTCCATTTGGATGACTTGGCAGACTATTCTTTAGCGTAGCAGAATGAAAACTAGCATAAAAGATGTATTCTGCTCTTCCTCCTTGCAGTAAAGCATAGTCTCAAGATGACCATCACATTTCTGAATCTTAATATCCAAAAAATTAATATGAAAAAGAGCTTAGTGTATTGTAAACTGAAGACCAACATCCTACAGACTGCCTCCAGTATCCCCTTCCTAGCTAAAATACCTGTAGTAGAAAAAGATGCCCAGCTTCAGCTTCAAGACTTTGTAGACACAAACACACCTCTCAATGCTCAACAGCATGGGTTCAGACAAAATCGGAGTAAAGAAACACTCCTCACTTCCCTAATAGACAACCATCTCAAAGGAACTGAAAGGTCAAAACAAGGATTCATTCTCATATTCCTTGATTTTTCAGCAGCCTTCGACTACAAATGCCACAAGAAACTCATTGAACGCCTGATCAACATTGGAATAAACAGTACCCCCCTTTAATGGTTATTCTCCTATTTGACTTAATGCACCAACAAGTTAGAATAAGGTACAGGATATCAAACCACTATAGACTACATCAAGGATTACCCCAATGATCTGTACTCTCAGCCATCCTCTTTAAACTATACATCCAATTGTCGCATTATTCAGAAATATGATGAAGTACCATATTTATGCAGATGATCTCATGTTATACATGAATTTCATGACTCCTTCACAGGTTTTTGCTTCAAATGTACCTGAAAAAGATTGTATTAGGAGTTTTTGCTTCCATGATAAAATTATTTTCATATTCTCTCTTTGTCTGCCTTACCAATGTTTGTATCTAACTTGATAGGAAATATCATAAGTACTATTTTCTTCATTCAGATCCTCTTTTCATTTTTAGTAAGATTTTTATTGACTGTAACTGACAGTATTTCTCACCTCACCCTTAAACCATGCGTAATTGTTTGGCCTTCCTTTCCCCTTTTTTAAAATGTGGAATACATCTGGTCTGAGCTTCCAATATAGTGTGCCTGATATTGTGTTGTGCAGGTTATGCACTGCAGCAGCACATAGCCTGCCCGCCGACCTCCTTAACCTGGATTTTCATTTCTGTGCCGGTAGAAGTGAAAATTTGGGTTAGCCTGCATGCCTCGGCAGCTGCAGAGGCTACATGGGTAGCAGTGATTTTTGATGCTACCCGCATAGCCCTCTGCTACCCATGTAGCCCCTTTCTTTGCCCCCACTCCACCTCGGAAATGCCCCTAACATGCCCCGATGCTATGTGGATAGTATCTGGGTGCATTAGGGACTTAGCCGGGATATTCGAAGGGCACTACCCGTGTAGGTACCCTTTGAATATCCCGGATAAGGCCCTTACATGGTTAACTAAGGAAATTAGTCATATAGGGCCTTCAAATATTGGGCCCAGTATTTTTAAACATCATCCATGCCTGATGTAAATTCTTAATTTTTGCAACTGTTACTTTTATTTTTTATCTTAAGCATTTTGCTCATTTTATCGTAGTATCCTTTTTGAAAGTTAAATACTAACACAGTAGATTCCCTTGACATTCTCCCTTAATTTATTAAATTCAATGTCATCATTATTGCCAAATTGTCCCAAAACGTTCACCTCTCATACCAGATTCTGTCTTCCGATAAGGATTAGATTCACATAGCTCTCCTCATGTCGGTTCCTGAATCAGCTTCCCTATGTAACAGTCATTTATTTCATCTAGGAACTTTGAGAGTTTTAACTTATGGGCATTACCTGGCAGTGTGTGTTTTTGGCACGTGCTGAAGGTGCAATGGGGCATGCATTGCCAGGTAGCACAGGACCATAATAGTGCAAGATGATTCCTGCGCTAACTGTATAACCCGTGTTAAGGGTGGACTAGGGGCAGAGAGTGGATGTGGTGAGCTCAGCACAGTTAGTTCACCTAATATCACCTCAATAGGTGGCATTAGGTGCACCCACACATGCAGCAAGCAATATAGAACAGGACTTCCTTGTTAACTGCCGGGAAAATGCTTCCCGTGCCCCCGACAGTTAATGTAGAGGTGTTTCACCTAATCTGCCATGGTTTTAGTGCTATTCACACATTAGGTGCAATACCTTAATGCCCATAAGTAAAAGGCCACATTTATCTGGGATAACTGAAATCACTGTTTTGCCAATTTTTGTTAGCTTTCCTAATTCATCATCTGCCTGTCCATTCTGGCCTGGTAAATAGTAACTACCACTGTTATTTTCTTCTCCTTCTCACATGGAATCTATGTACATATTGATTCTACAGTGCACTTTGTTATCTGCAAAACCTTTATCCAGTTTGACTCGATACCCTCTTTAACGTATCGTCCCACCGCTCCACCAATTTCATCTACCCTATCATTTCAGTATAATTTGTATCCTGGTAGCCTTAAATTAATATCTAAGTTAATTTTGAACCAGGACCATGAACCCTTTAAATTTCAGCCTCTTATGCTCTTAAATCTGGAAGAAAATTAAAAAAATATAGGAGCTTTTTTTTTTTTTTTACTATCAGCTCCTATATCACCCTGTAGTTTATCTCTGGTTTTATTGCCTTTTTAAAGCAGAGTATAAACCATACTACAATAATTTTTGAAAATTATGGATATACATTAGTTTCCTTAAATTGTTGGGATTGTTATGGTTAATGGACTAGGGCTTTGCCACCCTGAGTGTGCCCAATCTCATCTGATCTCAGAAGTTGAGCAGGCTTGGGCCTGGTTAGTACTTTGGTGGAAGACCACATTGAAATAGTAGGTGTTGTAGGATTAGTGCAAGGAAGAAAGGCCTGACCATTTACTTCTGGCCACATATTACTAAGAAACCCAGGGGATAGTAATAATATGGACAACTATCCACAGAGCACCAGGGCTTGACAGCACTTAACAAAAACAACATCAGCTAGGAACACAATACTTGTTTCTCTTTACCCATCTTAGGCTCACTTGGCATCAAACTTATGATCATTGTGGAAACTGAGTAGATAATTATCCTATGGGCAGAAGGAGAGAGACATCCCTGGAGGAGTCCATTCAACCAACATGTAATCTCTAATCAAGGCCACATCCTATTCTACTGAGCTCCAATGGGGCAAGTTTCTCCTGCAGCAGGAAAATAACTATTATTTGGCTTCAGTTGAAATGATTCAGTCTCTCTGAAGATTATGGGTTTGCCCTCTCCCCCTCTCCTCCCCCTCCTCCACCCCGCCCCCTCTCAGTGAATCATTGAAGAGCCACCTTAGGAAGGGCAGGGAAATAAAGGAGTCAATTGACCCACTATCTTGAAACCTTTTTACAAGCAGCCAAAGAAGCCTATCTCAGCCTCACTTCTTCCAAATCTCATGGCTAATGATGCTATCATGAATCAGATCAGCAGCATTTTATTGCCATTTCTCTCTTGGATCTCAGAAAGAAAAGGAATTTGTGTTAGGAAGCTGTAGACCTCAGATGGTAAGGAATAAAAATGACCAGACCCAGAGAAGAGATAGCAAAGAGCATGGACAGGGCCCGGGTCCATAGGGGCTAGAAGCAAAAAAAGGTCAGGCTCTGTGGTGCAGAGCAAAAAGATACCATAGTAAAAGCTTGATAGAAAATAAACTCAACAGAGCACAGCAGAGATAGGGCTGAGGCCCAAGGTTATGTAGGGCTTACATAAAATTTTGATTTTGAGCTTGGTGTACCTGGAATTCACCTGCCAAAAATGAGTTCTCTGACTTTCAGATAAAAACTACTATGCTGTACCTGCAGCAGAGATGGTAGCTACAATGTTGCAGTTGTTGTTAAGTGCCGTTAAGTCAGTGTCGACTCATGGTGACCCTCTGGATAGCTGATGTAAACTGTGTTTGGTCATCAGTCAGTCAGCTCATTGTTGATAGAGTGGCACCAATAGTTGCTGTTGTTGTATCAATGCATCTCATTACCAGCCTTCCTCTTTTATGTTTACCTTCTACCTTACCAAACATTATGTCTTTCTCCAATAGAAGTCAATAATAAAGGGGTATGTTTACTAACCCTTCTTAACGTGCGCGCTGTGCAATTATCGCGCGCTAAGGTACCTTAGCGCGCGATAATGATGCTTTACGGGGCACAAATGTGCCCTAGCGCGCGCTAACGCGCACAGCGGCACAAACAAGCGCTGAAGGTGGGGAAAGGCTCCCGGAGGGCGGAGGAAGACTCCCCAGGGGCGGAGAAAAGGGGTCAATGGGTGGAGAGTGGGAGGGGAGAGGCTCCCCGCACACTAACGATGTGAAATTCGAGGCCAAAAATAACGCAAGTGAAAACCTCACGTTAGAGCTGATTTAAAGGGAAGAGAAACCATTTCTGTCAGCAATGTACAGCAAAACCAGGGAAACCTACAAAAAAGTGATAAGTGTGATACATGTGCACGGAACAAAAGTACAAATAAACATTGAAAAGGACCCCAACAAAATATACAAAAAACATAACCAAGCTGGCCAATAGTGATAGTAATGGGAAACATCAAAAAAACACTCCCAAGAAAGCCCCCCAAAAAAGATATGAATTTTGGAAGGGTCTACGCTCCGTCCCCATACAAGGTGAATGATCCCACAGTGAAATAGCACTGATCAGGGTTTCCCTCTCCATTGGACAGGTTTCCTATGGCATGCACATGTTCCACAACAGCAGGGCGGGTATGTCGGAATGGGAAAATGGACAGATGCTGGGAAAGGGGATACAGAAGGCTGCAGGCGGCACATGCTGTGGTGCAGCTGGGGCACAGTGCGGACTAGGCAGATGCCTGGGTGGCACTTAGGAATGCTGAAACTGTACAGCAGCCAGACAGAAACTGATGAGGGCCCAACATGGGCACGAGAGTGTTTATCACAGTGTCACAGGGGATAGTACCTAGCAGGTACCTCCAAGGGCACAGAACATTGGCAGGCGGTGTTGGGGGGAAGCATGGACATCTATGCAGGCACCCCTACCCCAGAACACGCACCATAGGCATCCGCCTACCTGCACACTGGATGGCTTGAGACTGCACACCACCAGCAGAAGGGCATGTCAGCATGGTGGCAGAGGGGTACTGGTGGCGGAGGAGGCAGTGGCAGCTGCCCAGAGCAGACCATGGCCTAGCCCTGTGTAGGTGGGTGCCATGCACTGCAACGGACAAGCCCTGCCGGACAAACAGTCATGGTATCACCAGGGAATGCACTGTCTCTGTGGCAACACAGTGGTGCAGTGCACACAACCAGTGTGTTAGGAGGCCAAAGGTCACAGGTTCAAGTCCTAGCTATGGAGCCTGCCAACCCAGTTCCCACATTTTACCCACTACTACAACGTGCTAATACAGACATAACCTTTATTGCAGATGACGTAAACATACCCAAAACACCGACATTTTACCCTACAGAGCAAAGACACCATAAACAGGCGCATTACCTAGAGCAGAGTCTCCCAAGTCCTGGAGGGCCAAACACCATTCAGGTTCCATGCTGCCTCTAATAAAGATGCCTGTGCTACATATCTATGCACCACCCCCATGGTATAAGAACATAAGAACATAAGATATGCCATACTGGGTCAGACCAAGGTCCATCCAGTATTCTGTTTCCAACAGTGGCCAATCTAGGTCATATGTACCTAGCAGTTTCCCCAAGAGACACAAGTTCCACAATGCTTGTACTGGCTCAAACATTGATATCTTCGGTCACTTCTTAATAATGGTTTATGGACCTTACCTCCAGGAACTTGTCCAAACCTTTTTTAAACCCAGCTACACTAACAGCCTTTACTACATCCTCCGGTAACAAATTCCAGAGTTTGATTACACGTTGAGTGAAAAAATATTTTATTTTATTAGTCTTAAATAGTTTACCCTGTAGCTTCATTGCATGTCCCCTAGTCTTTCTATATTCTGATAAGGTAAACAATCGATCTACGTTTACCCGTTCCACTCCGTTCATTAATTTATAGACTTCTATCATATCTCCCCTCAGCCGTCTCTTTTCCAGGTTAAAGAGCCCTAACCTTTTTAGCCTTTCTTCATAGGAGTATCCTTCCATCCCCTTTACCGTTTTGGTGGCTCTTCTCTGTACCTTTTCTAAAATCGCTATATCCTTTTTAAGATACGGCGACCAGAATTGCACACAATATTCAAAGTGCGGTCTCACCATGGAACGATATAGAGGCATTATAATATCTTTTGTTTTATTTTCCATTCCTTTCCTTATCATACCTAGCATTCTATTTGCTCTCTTGGCCGCCGCTGCACACTGGGCCGAGGGTTTTAACATGGTATCCACAATGACGCCTAAATCTTTTTCCTGGGTGGCGGTTCCTAATGTGGAACCTTGCATCGTGTAACCATAGTTTGGGTTGTTCTTCCCTAGGTGCATAACCTTGCACTTGTCCACATTAAATTTCATCTGCCATTTTGATGCCCAGTCTTCCAATTTATCAAGATCCTCTTGCAATTTTTCACAATCCTCCTGGGTTTTAACAACTTTAAATAGTTTTGTGTCATCTGCAAATTTGATAACCTCACTCGTTATTCCACTTTCCAGGTCATTTATGAATATGTCAAAAAGCAGCGGACCCAGCACAGATCCCTGGGGTACACCACTATTCACCTTTCTCCATTGGGAAAATTGGCCATTTAGCCTTACCCTCTGCTTTCTATCTTTTAACCAGTTCCTGATCCACAATAGTAAACTGCCTCCTATCCCATGACTCTTTAGTTTTGCCAAAAGTCTCTGATGAGAGACCTTGTCAAAGGCTTTCTGAAAGTCCAGATACACAATATCAACCGACTCACCTTTGTCCAACTGTTTATTCACTCCTTCAAAAAAACATAAAAGATTAGTAAGACAAGATCTTCCTTGTCTAAAGCCATGTTGGCTGTCTCCCATTAGGACGTGACTATCTACATGCTGAGTAATTTTATTCTTTATGATGGTTTCTACCATTTTTCCCGGTACTGACGTCAGGCTCACCGGTCTGTAGTTTCCCGGATCACCCCTGGAACCCTTTTTAAAAATTGGTGTTACATTGGCGATCCTCCAATCTTCAGGTATTAGAGATGATTTTAATGATAGTTCACAGATTACTGATAGCAGGTCTACCATCTCATATTTCAGTTCTTTCAACACCCTTGGATGTATACCATCTGGCCCAGGTGATTTGCTACTCTTCAGTTTATCTAATAGTTGTAAGACATCTTCCCGATGTATCGATATTTCCTTCAATTCTTCTGCACCTTTAAATACCACTTCAGTCATGGGTAACATCCCTACATCTTCCTCAGTAAAGACCGAAGCAAAGAATTCATTCAGTCTCTCCGCTATTGCCTTGTCGCCTCTTAGTGCTCCTTTAACCCCTTTATTATCTAATGGACCAACTGACTCTCTCACAGGTTTTTTGCTACGAATGTACTTGAAAAGGTCTTTATTTCGCGTTTTTGCTTCCGCAGCAAGCTTCTTCTCAAATTCTCTCTTTGCCTGCCTTATCAATGCCTTGCATTTGATTTGCCAGTGCTTGTGCTGTTTCCAGGTTTCTTCGTTTGGCTCTTTTTTCCATTTACTGAAAGATGCTTTTTTGGCAACAACAGCCTCTCTGACCTCACCTTTAAACCACGCTGGCAGTTTTTTTGACTTCCTTCCACTTTTCTTAAAGTGTGGAATACAGCTGGTCTGGGCTTCCAAGATAATATTTTTCAACAACACCCAAGCTTGATGTACGTCTTTAACCTTTGCAACTGCTCCTTTTAGTTTTTTCTTAACTGTTTTCCTCATTTTATCATAGTCTCCCTTTCGAAAGTTAAAAGGTAGTACTGTGGATTTCCTTACTATCCCTTCTCCACTAATTAAATCAAAGGCGATCATGCTATGATCACTATTGCCAAGTGGCCCCAACACCCTTATCTCTTGCACTAGATCTGGTGTTCCACTAAGGACTAGGTCTAATATGGCTTCCCCTCTGGTTGGTTCATGGACCAGCTGCTCCAAGAAGCAGTCATTTATTTCATCTAGGAACTTTATCTCCCTAGGATGTCCTGACGTGACACTGACCCAGTCGATACCGGGGTAATTGAAATCACCCATTATTATTACTGCGCTGTAACGTTTGTTAGCTTCCTTGATTTCTTTGAGCATTTCATCATCCATTTGGTCATTCTGGCCAGGTGATGGCAGTGGGGGTGTACTATCGAGCACCTGGCCAGAATGACCAAATGGATGATGAAATGCTCAAAGAAATCAAGGCAAATCATATGCAAGGCATTGATAAGGCAGGCAAAGAGAGAATTTGAGAAGAAGCTTGCTGCGGAAGCAAAAACGCGAAATAAAGACCTTTTCAAGTACATTCGTAGCAAAAAACCTGCGAGAGAGTCAGTTGGTCCATTAGATGATAAAGGGGATAAAGGAGCACTAAGAGGCGACAAAGCAATAGCGGAGAGACTTAATGAATTCTACAGCAGATTTTGTTTGCTGCAAAACTTTAGTCCTTTCTGAGTCAATGCCCTCTCTAACATAGAGCGCAACCCCTCCACCAATTTGATCAGCTCTGTCATTACGATATAGTTTGTACCCAGGTATCACAGTGTCCCACTGGTTGTCCTCCTTCCACCATGTCTCTGATATTCCAATCATATCTAACCTTTCATTTAGTGCTATATATTCTAACTCTCCCATCTTATTCTTTAGACTTCTAGCATTTGCATACAAGCATTTTAGAGAATGTATTTTATTCATGTTAATTTGGCTATTGTTAGACATGGGTAAATTGGGATCTGTATCTCATGCATATTCATGAGGGACAGCATGAAAACCTGAAAAGTGTTTGGCACACCAGGACTGGAGTTGGGAACCTCTGCCGTAAAGCAGCAGCCAACAGGGGCAGACACACCCACACCCACAGGCTCCATTAGCCAATGCCTCCTGGAGAGGCAGGACATTGGGCCCTGCGTGCATCTCCCAATACTAGCACTTGCATACCTTAGCAATGCCACCCTACACCTGGGAATACGGTACACAGCTAGCAAATGTTTGCTATGATTACTGACAGATAGCAATTCCTACGTTAAGCACAGTTTGTTGATTGAGCTCTATCATAGCAACCTATCTAATGTCTGTGGAGTGTGCTTCAGGTCTTGTCTCTGACAGTGTTTATCACCCTGGGGAGTGACCCCCAACAGTATTGCATACCATATCCATGCCTGCACTGTGCCCAGGACTGGTGTGGTGGCCAGGGCTGCTAAACACCTCTATAGTAGTACAATGCTGGCATAGGTGTGGGAGTGTGTGTCTGTCTATCCAGTGTGTGGTGGCTGCAAACACCTTCCACAGCCCACACTGCCAGCACTGTTGCCCTTTATTGGCCTGCCAATGTGCATAATGAGGAGCAAGGTACTATGGGTATAGCCCGGACAGGGTGGCCTGGCCAGGATGCATCTGCACAGGGCATAGGGCACTGGCTGGGACATTGTAGTGCCTGGCCACCACCTGCATAGACAGGGTGGCCACAGCATGTTCCGCTGGGAGATCACTCTCACCCTGACTGAGCAGTGACCACGGCATGGCTAGGCTCCCCCATAGTGCTATATGGTTTTTCTCTCATGTGATATTTATAGGTTCCCTTTTGGGGCCCAGTCACTGACTTATCTGCTTGGTGTGTATGCTGACATCCCAGTTCTGGGTGCACGCATTTCCACTAGGAATATGCACTATGGAATAGCTAGCAGACTGTCTGTAGCTGGTATGTGTCTTGATGGAACGCTTTGCAGAGTGCAGCTGCTGAAGGCTTGCTGCAGGAGAATATCAGATAGTGGTGGGGTGCAGCTTAGCATATCGAGACCTAATGTCTGTCTGCTATTGTGTTATGGATGTGTAGAGAGCTGTATTGACTGCCCTGTAGGGTGTCTGTTCCCCAGCAGGACTGGGGTTGATGGTCCCTTCTACTGCCACCATTGCAGGGAGGTAGAATGTGGATCTGTTGGTGGGAGACCTGTTTACCCCCCCTCAGCCCTGGAGGAGGAGGAGGAGGGTGGTGGTACATAATCCTCGTAGAAGTACATAGGGGCTAAACCTGACTGAGACATACAGATATATCCAAGGTGTGTCTGCAGAAACTACCTATCTCACACATTAGCACTGCTGGGGACCTGCAGCATGGCCTATCTCTGCTGTGGACCTGGTGCTGGGCGCCCCACCTCACCCTCATGGTGAGTGCAGTACCTGCACAATGTGACGGTGTGTAGCTACTCTGTGCCAGTGCCACACACGGTCAGTTCCCCCTACCAGGCCTAGGTGCTGTGGGGGTGCATACCCCATCTTGTGATCATCTGTAGACTGCTGATTTGCATGTGCAGTGCATCATGAGTATGGGTGGGTTAACCCTATCCTGGTGACCACAGCAGACTGTTTGTGTGGTGACGTGCAGTCTTTCTGCAGCCAGCCAGGGGTTTGCTAGCATCTATGGAGCTGTAGCCCACTGGTTATTTCACTACTTGTGGAGCCAGAGGTCATGGGCTCAAACCCACAGTAGGGGTTCTTTGATAGGGCTGTCCAAAGCATTGTCTTTTTTTAATGTACATTAGTGCTGCCAGCAAAACACCCTCAGGGTACTGTAACCATAAGGTGCCTGAGAAGGCGCCCTATAAGGCGCCTTATAGGGCACCCTATAAAGTGCCTTCTGAGGCACCTTATGGTTACAGTCCGTATAAGGTATAAGTTTGCTTGAAATTCTGTAACTGTATTACACATGGAATCTCCATTGGACAAAACACTAAAATTGTAAAATAGTAAATCCTCTTGTAAGCTGGGTTGCCTCTCCTCCAAAACTCTTGATTCAGTCTTTTATTGGCTAGCCCTCCCCTGAAGTCAAAGTCCACAGAAATGAGTCTACTACATTTGAGATAGAGAATCTGCTACCACATAGGGAACCTGCAGTTGCACAAATTGCAGATGCCATGACATTTATCTCTAAACCATGCCATCCCAGCATAGGCAAAATCCTAGACTTAAGACAATCCTTCTGCCTGTCTATTGCTTGCCTGCCTTACTGCTGTTTGCTCATAATGCATGACAACCCCCATCAAATCAATCTGCTATTCCCAAATAAGAAAGTTCTACCATACTGGATATAACTCTTATACCATGTTTTAAACCCCACCCTTCAACTCCAAATTCCCCGGGCATGATTCTGCACTTCAGGACCAGTATGGATATTCCCAGGGCCTGCACACGCATGCACTTTGTTAAAAATTTGAAGAAAGGATCTCCAAACTTGAAATTGACCTGCTCAGTTGTATCATTGAACAAAATCATTGCCACCAAGTTGACCCTTGTGGTCCATGCCATCCTCCATGCCACAACCCACTCCCTGTTGTGGTGACCCAAGTGACCAAATTAAAAGGACCAAGTAAAACCTCTTCTTCCTGACACTGATTATTACCCCAATTGGGAACATCTGAACCATAACCAACTTAATTCCCCAAAGGTGTGTCTGGGAGGTATTCCCTACATTAGGTTGACCCCACCTCTGTTTCCTCCCATCAAGTAAAAACTGTAGCAAGGACCTCAACAAATTCCAGCCCAGAAGTACCCATTTTCTATCTCTTGCCAGCATAATATCTTGTGTTCACCTGAAACCTCACTGATGAACGACCCTCGGTGGCAAAACTCAAGGGCCACCTCCATGATCACTGACACATGATCCATGACTCCATGATCACATAAAAGACATGGTGTAACATGTTGTAATAGATGAATTACAGAATCAAAAGAGGTATGTCAAAGTGGCTGAGATTCTGGTCTATAAATGACATAACTGTATCATCTATAGGGTACCCTAAGATATGAATTAAGCTACACTAGCTTAATTTTTCAAGCAAAATATTGACTGGTAAAAATCACTAGCTTGAGGAATGTAAGGATGAATCAAATGCCCCCACAATTCCTGGAAGTCCTGACTAGGCTCTGCAGCCACCCCCCCCCCCCATGTACCACAATAGATCAATATGCCCCCCCCCCCAAGGCACCTACTTTGAAAGTAACATGATGGTCATGTGCCATGCCCTACAAAGAATTGATTCTTAAACTGTGGCCAGCTAGAACCCTTGACCTGACACTTGTACTAGCTGCAATGACTGAACCTGCTAAAAGCTCTTTCCCCCGTGGGCTTCTAGGATAGCCCTGCCAAGTCTCCCAATAATTGAAGATACTGTACATACAACAAAATAGGCAGTCTCACAGATCTATATATGGGGTCATTTTCGCTAACCCCAGGCTTCATAGCCTAAAATCCCCCATACATCAGCTTCCTCCTTGGCCACAGTTCTTCACAATGCATTTGTAACTCTATATCCAACTCTTATCAGAGCACTGCTCATAAGATTATCTTCAGGTACCTCTATAAGCCCTGTTTGGCCCATGCAAATGCCTAGAAGAGGACAAACCAACTTCCAAAAGCATTTTGTTTGGCCACCTTAGGCTTCCTCTTCATGTCCATGCCTTTCCCCACGTTATCAAATCCCTTATTTCCTAATGCATGGTATCTCATTAGCAAAGAAAATGCCTCCTTTAAAAACCTCCTTTAATCTCTGGCAAAACATCTGTGGACCATGACAATTGTGATAAGGAAGCTTATCATAGCTCAGGAAGGAGCTATAGTAAAGGTGAAGTGACTCTGAACAAGCAACCTGTCAGCTCTGGTAGAAATAAGAAAACAGAATTTTCCCATAAAAGACTACCAGTCCCAGAATGCACCAGGTTTCCAACAGCCATTAGAGGAGCTGAAGTGGGGAAACATGTGTTCAATCAAGAGGGCTATGAGGTAATCCCCAAGCACTCATCTCAAAGGGCAGGGCCTGATTCAGCACAGCTGCGCTGTGCTAAGGTGGAGCACTCATCTAAGCAGAATAAAGGTAGAGTTTATTCTACAGAGAATTATCCTCATCCTCAGTTTCATCTGGGAGATCCTCAGAATTATCCTCAGTTTCATCTGGAGGATCATCAGAAGCAGAAGCCAGTGCGGACGGACAGAGAGGGCAAGAAACCCTTTGGAAGAAAGAAGAGGAAAGCATTTGTGAGGCCTAAAGGAGTCCAGAGCAGCACGTATACTGGGAGACATTCAAAAGGCCAGCATACACCATTGGACTGGGGAAAGCCAGAGGAATGGTGCTGCAGAGCTAGGAATCTCCAGACGGTACCTGTGAGGGAGACGGCTGCACGTGGAAGGGACCTTAGGATCCGTGCCAGAAGGTATGTGAAGAGAGATCCAGTGTCCAGGGATCTGGATTGGAAGGCTGGACATAAAAACTGGACTACATACTGGTCAGGCTATTTAGAGAGGAACTCTAACAGCAATGGAAGCTCAGGTATGAACACTGATCTATGCCCTAGCTATAACCTTGAAGACAGCAGGGAAACAAGTATTCTCCTGAAAGTGCTCCATTGAGAAATTCCTCTGTGCCAATCCATGATATTGAACCGATGATTGTTGAGGAAGGGGGAGAAGTCTTAGATATAGGCTGTGAATATATGGATTGCTCTCTGTCTAAACTCCTTTGGTAATTTTCTGTTACAAAGTACAGCAACCATCACAAAGAAATACAAACTTGTTTTTTAATCTACTCAGACAAGCTCCTGAAGTAGGATTTGAGCCACGCAGTAGAAAGCAAGCCAGCTAAGGGGTTTCAGCTGGGTAACTGCTAGCAATTGAGCCTTACCTAATTGCTTGTGAGCTCTGAGGGAATCACTTCTGAGTCTATGTGTGAAGATATAAGAAGTTAACCTGAAAAGAACAGTTTTCCCCTTCTTTGTGGGTTTTGCTTGTTGTTTGAAACACTGCTAAGAAAATATTAGCTAAAGCCTACAGAAAAGACCAGTTTGTTACCAACCAGGTCTTTATTCTTTTCATTTGATTGCCTGACAAGTTCAGCTGTTTTCCTGATTTTGTTTTTCCAAGTTTAACACTGAAAGCAAGTATCCTGTTTTATGTGCTACCAAGCATATCTGTGTTGGGAGAAATAACCCCATAAATAAATATCTTATTGGCTTTACACTCAAGCACAACTAATTATTGTGAGCAGCTGTGTCTGGTGTGAATGGACTGCATTTCCCACAATCCCTTGCAAATCATATTGATATATGCACTTGCCAAGACTGTGAACATTCTCACCCAGGCAGCTGTCTGACACAATCCAGTGCAAGAAGCCTCATGAACTCCCCTGGAGAATTTAAAAGCAACATCTTCTGGTCACAACTTACAACACTGGCCCTTCATAAAAATGTGGAAACATATGAAATATAAACTGATAATTGAGAATATTTTTATGTACTGTCTTGCCAGCTTCTGATCACTCAACTCTTTCCACCCTACCCCCATCTTCATCCCCTGCGACTGTTACTGGAAAGTTTTGTGATGCACTTAGATACTATGACAGGGATAATCAGAACTTTTTTTAGCTCTGATCCTGACATTCAGTGGCACTATAAGAACATAAGATATGCCATACTGGGTCAGACCAAGGTCCATCAAGCCCAGTATCCTGTTTCCAGTAGTAGCCAATCTAGGTCATACGTACCTAGCAGCTTCCCCAAAATACACAGGTTCCACAATGCTTGTATTGGGTCAAGCACTGATAGCCTGGGTCCCTTTTTAATAATGGTTTATGGACCTTTCCTCCAGGAACTTGTCCAAACCTTTTTTAAACCGAGCTACACTAACAGCCTTTACTACATCCTCCAGTAACAAATTCCAGAGTTTGATTATATGTTGATCCTGTAGCTTCATTGCATGTTCCCTAGTCTTTCTATATTCTGATAATGTAAACAATTGATCTATGTTTAACCATTCCACTCCATTCATTAATTTATAGACTTATTTATTTATTTAGCTGTATTTATTTCCCACTTTTCACCAGGTCAAAGCAGTCAATTGGGGGATACATTTAACATGAGGGGATATGAGACACATACACTAATACTTACAGGGAACATGGGCAATGGAGGGTTAAGTGGCTTGCCCAAGACCACAAGGAGTGCCTACAGGGCTAGAAATCCCAGTCCCTCTGGCCTGAGATTGCTGTCCCCAGGTGGGACTTGAACCCCCGGCCCTCTGGCCTGAAGTACCTTGTCCTAACCACTAGACCACTCCTCCCTCCCTAGACTTCTATCATATCTCCCCTCAGCCATCTCTTTTCCAGGTTAAAGAGCCCTAACCTTTTTAGCCTTTCTTCATAGGGTGTGATGCAGCGGACCCTCTGGCAGAAAGAAAAAAAGTTTTAAATTTAGAAAAAACCAAGTTTCAGTTGCAATATCCTGAAGGCCCACATAGAGGGAGCAGGAGAGCCAGCTTGGATGCAGAGGAACCACGCCTCTATGGGCAGGACTTAGAATCAGTCAGTCCCGATTTAAGCAGGGACAGAGCAGTTCAAAGGGGAGATCAAAGAGCAGGCCGAAGAGCAGGCCAAGGAGAAGGCCAAGAAGCAACTTGGAGAGCAGACCAAGTAGTAGGCCGAGGAGTAGGCCGGAGAGCAGGCCAGAGACAACTCCAAGGAGCAGCACTGCAGAGAGCAGTCAAGGAAGAAGGTGCTCTCCCATCCAGCTGGAGAGAAAGCCCTATCCAGGGAGAGGGGCTAAGCCACGATCTGAGAGAAAGATATCCAACTGAAAAGGATACTCAAGAAGAGAAAGGTACTCTTAAAGATTTCTATAAAAGTAACCAGAGAGAAGGGTGGAAAACTCAGAGGCCTGGTGAACAGGGAAAAGCTGAGAGGGCGCGGCCACTAGCTAACTGCCACGGGAGTGGAAGCAAAGGCCGAGGGCATCAGCTGCAGCCCTATCCCAAAGAAGTTTATCCACACTCTAGAGAAAGAGAGACCCGGGGGGATTACTTGAGCCAGCAAGAATTAGAAGATAATCAGGCTAGGCCTCAAGCCTTTTCTGGAAGAGACTACAGAAAGCTCAAAGGTAAAACAGTTATTGCCTGTGATTGTGTGCCTAAACCCAGCATAGGAGAAAAGCAGAAGAGAGGATTTTATCAGTATAATAATGACACTTTTAAGCAGAAAATAACAGATGATTTCCCCAGGAAGAAAACTGTTAATGCTAAAGGTTGGGACAAGAGAGCTTTTAAAACCATAGCAGATGAACAGCCAGGGTTCTATCCTATAGCCAAGAACCGACGCCCCAAGCTGACAAACAAGCATTGGAACACGGTTTGGCACGCTTTCAAAAAGCCAGAACTCAGCCCCATTGAAGCTTCCGATTCAGAGCTCTCGGACATGGAATGGCTGCCAGTGGAATCTGGGGGTGAGGAGGCGGAAGATCCCATGGAATGTGTTTATTGTACAGTAGGAAAACTATAATCTGTTTGGAGTTAAAGAATGTATGAAGTGAATACAGGATACCTTATGTTTTGAGTTACTGTGGAGATTAACAGTTGTTACTTTGACCGTTTTATATATGTGGAACCTGATGTAAGGATTGTTACAGCCCTGTTACTTTCTGAACCGTATATTTTGAACCATATTGCGCAAAGGAGAAATAAAAGCCTTTTTCCTTTTTCCCTACACTTGGCTGTGAAGTCACTTTATTGGGAAGTTGGCAACGAGGTTGGCACGAAGGACCGCTACCTTATGACCCTCGCAACTGGCCAACCCTGATACCCCAAATCTTATGCGCTCCCCAGCCTCCGGTGGAAACACTACGCCGCCACCAGAGGGGGCTGCGGGGGACAAGGGGTATCCTTCCATCCCCTTTACCATTTTGGTGGCTTTTCTCTGAACCTTTTCTAATAATGTTATATACTTTTTATGATACAGTGACCAGAATTGCACACAAAATTCAAGGTGCAGTTGCACCATGGAATGATACAGAGGCATTGTAATATCCTTTGTTTTATTTTCTATTCCTTTCTTTATGATACCTAGCATTTTATTTATTTATTTACATTCTCTTATATACCATGCTATTCTGCCTCTGTGTGGTTTACATTGAACAAACTGAAATTACATTGAACAGGGCATTATAACTTGGAGATAACTATTTTACAGGGAACATGGGCTATGGAGGGTTAAGCTGTTGAGGAACCAGGCTATATTTTTAAATTCAAATAAAATCAAGTGGGGGAATCTCTAATGTACAGTCTACTTTGGGAGAAAGAAATTACACTTTTGCAATATTTTCCTGAGTTTCTTGCCTCTACCTCCAGGGAAACTAAGTACTGTTGTGAATCCCAAACAGAGCAGAGAAAAAGGGGCTTTTATTTTAAAATATGCTGGGCACCTACCGTTAGGAAAGCTACTTAACACTCACATCATGACACAGAAGAAAAACATGAGCATCCTTTGTGCCTGGGCCAAAGGGTGCTTGGTCTTTAGTCAACCATTATTTGCTTACTTTTTACCTTTGGCGTGGCCCTTAGGCGCGGCACTCTGGTACTATGGAATATTTGCATCCTCCTCCTCCAGCTCCATCAAAGAACAGACCAGACCTGAGGCAACGCAACCACGTGTAACCTCACCATGTTAGCATCTTCCAAATGTAATCTGTACTGTAATGTACCCATGATGCCCAGCCTGCTTCTAATGTATTTATAGTTATATTGTGTGTGTAGTAAATGCTGCTGTAATGCAACCCACTGACCCACCTAATCTCATTTTCCCCTACCCACCCTTACCTACACCTCTGTGTTTGTCCTAACTTGATTGTTGCTCTGTGTGCGTTTTGTCTTAATTAGATTGTAAGCTCTGATGAGCAGGGACTGTCTCTCTTACGACTGATAGCGCTTTATAAATGTTCAATAATAATAATAATAATGTATAATTGTGTAGTTGTGTGTGATTCTGGTGTTGAGCGGAAGGCAGCACATCATAAAAATTTGGATGAAGGTATACATGTAGAAGGAATTTGCATGTGTAAATTCTGCTATTTACAGATTTAAATGCTGCAGAAGCCATAGTAATGAGATCTCCTTAGGGTGGTTGACTTATTTCTCAATTATTTAAGCACTTGATTTTAACCAGGCAATTAGTTATGCTAAAGAAACTAGGGATTCATTTAATATTTCACACACCAATTCTGAATTAGTCTTATTGTTCCTAATTTATATCCAAGAAATACTAGCAGGCATTGGGAGGACCAAAGTCAACAAACCACTGCTGCTCTTAAGGATTCTGGGGAAATTGCTTCATTGGAGACATAGATACATGATGGCAGATAAAAATCATATGGCCTAGCCAGCCTGCCCTTCCATAGCAGTAGGAGATGTTGCAGTGAGCAGACAGGCAACACCTGAGACAGTAGCCATTAGTACACTCAATGCATTTTTCCTAGAATTAAAGGTAGTGGTACTTATATGCAGGCTCTTTCATTAATACATGAGGACCATGGGTCAATTTTAGGAGGCAATGAGAAAGGTGTTGGTACTCCATACCACCACATACTCCCTCAAAAAAGCCCTGAGTACACTCAGGTTAGTGTGGCATCAGTGCTGGGGTGGATGGCTATCTGAAATCTGCATTATTCGCTCTGAGCGCTCTCTACTAGACCTCAGAAAGTTAGCTTGGATGGCTTCTGGTGTGTAGTGACCAGGGCTGAATTCCTACTGATTGGTACTATTATTTTACCTTTTTCAAAAGTCTATTACCAAATTTGGAGACCATGAGTAAAGGCTCTCTATGTTGGTTCATCAAGTAGTTCAAGTGAAAGAGTAAATATGTATAATCAAGATTACTAGTGTTTCCCAATTATTTTTTTATTTTTTTATTTATTTAGCAAGCATTTGTATACCGCTCCTTCCAGCGATCAGAAGCGGGTATGATTACATAGAAAAAGCTGTCAAATCAAAACAGGAAATTTATGGTATATACATGATTGCTTAAGAATAGCTTGCCTTTTAAAATAATAAATTGGTGAATTTGGAGATCATTGTGAGAGCTAAGAACTCAATGATTTTAAATTTCCCAAGTTTATCTTCCTTTCATCTACTATATACCTGGCTCCAGGGAGAACACATCATGATACTGTTTTGTCTGACAATTTTAGACCTAACAACTTAATGTAATATTCCCATGAAGACATCTTCATTAGAGCTAATATACTTGTGCTCTCCTCAGAGGAAGGCAATAACTTGCTTCTTAAGTCTTTTTCAAAAATACGGAATTTTGTTTTTGTGGACAGAAATTACAGATATTTCCAGATGTGAAGTGAGATTTTAGAAAGGATCTCCAAATGCATTCCAATGCTTCAGCCCAATTTTAGAAACATAGATGCCCCTGACATTGTCACCCATGGCAGCCTCCATATAGAGTAGGGATATCCATCTCAAGCAAGGTTGCCTTTGTGGATATCCAGTGGCACGGTAGGACAAAAATATGAACCCCCGTTCCCCATCAATGTTTGTTGTGAGTGTACCTTCTTTTCCACCCATTTGCTGGACAAAAACAGCACTTTTCAGATATATATTTGTGCCTGGAGAAGGTATAACCCATAGCGAGGCTTGGGACATGCAGGACATTTCTGAAATTGGGTGAGGTCAACCCAGTTTATGGGAATACCCTGGCCATGCCTTCACAATGATTCTGTTCCTACTTGGATGTCCTCATGCATCCATAGGGGTAAGTTTACTAAAACCCCGCTAATGTGCGGGCCGCAGTAGTGTGCGGGTGCCATATAAGGAGTGGGCGTTTCTTTCTGAAAAAGCAAAATCGGGATTTAAATATGCACTAAGGTGCACGGCGCCCATGTGCGCCCTGCACATTAGCGCATGAGAAAGCTGCGCGGGAGGCATAAGTGGCGCACTGATGTGCAAGGAGAAGAGCAGAGCCACAGCACAATGGTTAAGACACTTGCCAATGGTGAAGGGATCAGGGGTTCAATCCTCCACAGTGCCCAATGAAGATGACTAGCTGAGGCATTACTTTAGGAGCCAGTTTAATATTGGGCAGCATAAGGCGGCGCGCTGATGGCCATAAGGCAGCGTGCTATTGCTTTAGGAGGCATTTTAATATTGGGCGGCATAAGGCGGCGCGCTGATGTGCAAGTATAAGAACAGAACCCCAGCACATTGGTTAAGACACTGACCAATGATGCAGGGATCAGGGGTTCAATCACCCACAGTGCCCAATGAACAAGGCTGGCTGAGACATTACATATTATGGGGAAGATTGCTTTAGGAGGCATTTTATTTTTATTTTAATTATCATTACTAGCAAACGCACTCTCAAAGCGTGTTAACATAAGGCGCCCCATAAGGCACATTTTAAAGTGCACTGTCCGCCAAGGCACCCTAGAATGTTGCTTATAGGGCGCTTTATAGGGTGCCGTATGAGGTACCGCAAGGTCAGTGTACTGTTTTTGATGGCAGCACTGTGCAGTTTAAGGAATGAAAAGCATAAGTAGGTGCGCTGACATGCAAAGAGAAGCAGCAGTGGAGCACAATGGTTAAGGCACTGACTGCTGATACAGGGGTCATGAGTTTGCTCCCCAGTGTGCCTAATACGTAAGACTGGCTGAGGCATCAGCTTTGCAATGTATGTTTTGTTTCTTGCAGCACTTTATTTTTATTTTATTAATTGCTGCCAGCAAACAGGTCCTCACCTGCCGTAATTGAAGGTGCCATATAAGGCACCCTCTAAGGCACTCCATAGGGCACATTATAAAGTGCACTGTCCGCCACGGCACCCTAAAATGTCCCCTATAGGGCACCCTATAAGTTGCTCCATAGGATAACGTATAGTGCACCTTATATGGACGGTAACCATAAGGTAATCTATAGGGCACCCTATAAAGCGCCCTCTGAGGCACCTTATGGGTACAGTACGATGAGGGTGTTTTTGCTGGCAGCAATAATGTACATTAAAAAGAGATAATGTTCTGGGCAGCCCCATCAAATAACCCCACTGTGGCTTTGGACCCATGACATCTGGCTCCACAAGCAGTGAAGTAACCATTGTGCTACAGCCCTATAGCTGCTAGCAAGCCCCTGGCTGGCTGCAGAGGGAGTGCATGTCACCACACAGACAGTCTGCTGTGGTCACCAGGATAGGGTTAGCCCACCCGTACCCATGATGCACTGCACATGCAAATCAGCTGTCCACAGATAAACACAAGATGGGGAATGCACCCCCACAGCACCTCGGACTGGTAGGGGGAAGTGACCATGTGCACCCCCACAGCACCTCAGCCTGGTAGGGGCTACTGACCGTGTGTTTTACTGGCACAGAGTAGCTACACACCGTCACATTGTGCGGGTACTGTGCTCACCCTGAGGGTGCGGTGAGGCTCCCAGCACCAGGTCCACAGCACCTTCCATGGCTAAATCAGGCCATACCGGAGGTCCAAAGCAGTGTTAATGTGTGAGATAGGTAGTTTCTGCAGAAACACCTTGAGTATCTCAGTCAGGTGTAACCCCTATGGAACCCCAGGTGGGCCATGCACCACCATGCCCTCCTCCAGGGCTGAGGGTGGCAAACAGGGTCTCCTATCAACTGATCCACATTCTACCTCCCTACAATGGTGGCAGTAGAGGGGACCATCAACCCCAATCTTGCTGGGGAACAGACACCCTACAGGGCAGTCAATGAAGCTCTGTACACATCCATAACACAATAGCAGACAGACATTAGGCCTGGATATGCTAAGCTGTACCCCAACACTATCTGATATTCTCCTGCAGCAAGCCTTCAGCCACTGCACGCCACTCCATCAAGACACATACCAGCTGCAAACAGTCTGCTAGCTAGTCCATAGTGCATGTTCCCAGTGGAAATGCATTCACCCAGAACTGGGATGTCAGCATACACAACAAGCAAATAAATCAGTGACTGGACCCCAAAAGGAAACCCATAAATAATCACAAGAGAGAAACACTATATGGCACTATGGGGGTGCCTAGCCATGCTGTCGTCACTGCACAGTCAGGGTGAGAGTGATCCCCCAGCAGGACATACTGAGGTCACCCTGTCTGTGTAGGTGGTGGCCGGGCACTACAATGTCCCAGCCAGTGCCCTATGCCCTGTGCAGATGCATCCTGGCCAGGTCACCCTGTCCGGGCTATACCCATGGTACCTTGCTCCTCATTATGCACATTGGAAGGCCAATACTGGCAACAGTGCTGGCAGTGTGGGCTGTGGAAGGTGTTTGCAGCCACCACAAACTGTATAGACAGACACACACCCCCACACCTATGCCAGCATTGTGCTACTATAGAGGAGTTTAGCAGTCCTGCCCACCACACCAGTCCTGGGCACAGTACAGGCATGGATATGCTACGCAATACTGTTGGGGGTCACTCCCCAGGGTGGTAAACACTGTCATAGACCAGACCTGAAGCACACACCGTAGACATCAGAAAGATTGTTATGATGGAGCTCAATGAGCAAACTGTGCTTAACGTAGGACTTGCTATCTGCCAGTAATCATAGGAAACGTTTGATAGGTGTGCACCATATACCCAGGTGTAGGGTGGCATTGCTAAGGTATGCAAGTGCTAGTATTGGGAGATGCACGCAGGGCCCAATGTCCTGCCTCTCCAGGAGGCATTAGCCAATGGGGCCTGTGGGTGTGGGTGTGGGTGTGTCTGGCTCTGTTGGCTGCTGCTTTACGGCAGAGGTTCCTAACTCCAGTCCTGGTGTGCCAAACACTGTTCGTGTTTTCAGGCTGTCCCTCATGAATATGCATGGGATATATCTGCATACCATGGTGGTGGTGCATAGATATGCAGCACAGGCATCTTTATTAGAGGCAGCATGGAAACTGAATGGTGTTTGGCCCTCCAGGACTGCATTTGGGGAATTCTGCCATAGGTAATGCACATTTCTATGGTGTTTGTGCTGTGTAGGGTAAAATAGAGGTATTTGACCCATGCTTATGGTCTCAGCAATAATGGTTCAGGCTTTACTACCATGTTTTCTTCATGGGTAAAATAAGGGGACTGGGTTTGGCAGGAGCCCCAGCTGGGATTTGAACCTGTGACCTTCTGGTCCTAAAGGCACTGGCTGTGTCCGCTGCACCACCGTCTTAGCACAAAAGCAGTGCATTCCCTGGGGAGGCCATGGCTGTTGTCAGACAGGGCCTGTCTGATGGAGGGCACTGCACCCACGTGAAGGGGGCTAGGCCACCATCTGCTGTGGGCAGCAACCACTGCCCCCTCCACCAACGGTACCCCTCCGTCGCCATGCTGACATGGCCTTATTTTGCTGACAGCATCACAGCTAAATGATATGTTTGCCTCCAGGACTGCATTGAGGGGACTGTGGTCTAGGTAATGCGCATGTTTCTGGTGTCTGTGCTCTGTAGGGTAAAATAGAGGTGTTTGAACCATGCTTATGTTATCTGCAAAAAAGGTTGGTCTTTACTATCATTGTTTAGTGGTGGGTAAAATATGAGGATTGGGTTTGCAGGAGCCCCAGCTGGGACATGAACTGGTGAGATTTGGCTCCTGAACACACTGTCTGTGTTCACTGCACCACATTGTGGCCACAGAGACAGTGCAGTCCCTGGAGATAGGAAACCTGGCCAAATGAGTCATAAACCCTGCTCTGCACAATTTCACTGTGGGATCATTCACCTTGTATGGGGACGGAGCGTTAAAAATAATAATTATTATTTTTACGCTCTGTCCCCATACAAGGTGAATGATCCCACAGTGAAATTGTGCAGAGCAGGGTTTATGACCCTGCTCTGCACAATTTCACTGTGGGATCATTCACCTTGTATGGGGACGGAGCGTAGACCCTTCTAAAATTGATATTTCTTTTTTGGAGCTTTCTTGGGAGTGATTTCTGATGTTTTCCATGACTATCACTATTGCCCAGCTGGATTATAATTTATTAGAATTTTGTTGTGGTCATTTTCAATTTTTATTCGCTATTTTGTTCTGTGCACATGTATCAAACTGCTCACGTTTTGTAGGTTTCCCTGGTTTTGCTGTACATTGCTGACATAAATGGTTTCTCTTCCCTTTAAATCAGCTCTAACGCGAGGTTTTCACTTGCGGTATTTTTTTCATAGAATTTCGGCCCCGCTCCTGTGCGGGGAGCTTCTCCCCTCCCACTCTCCACCCATTGACCCCATCCCTCCGCCCCTCGGGAGCCTTCCTCCACCCTCAGAATGCCTTTCCACTCCTCTATCGCACATCAGTGTGCCGCGCACTTGTGTGGGCCTGTTAGTGCAGCGCGCACGTGTGCGGGGCACAAAAATGCATTATTAGCGTGCGCTAAGGTACCTTAGCGCACTCTCAAGTGCGCCACGCACAATTGCGTGGTTTAGTAAACATACCCCATAGGCTTCTAAAATGGCTATGGGGACATCTTTGTGCTTTAGATGTCTTTATGCCCATTTTCAGATGTCCAAAGCTTGAATAGAGCTTCTAAAATAACCCCCGTATAGGGCAATTCTGCACGGGCATGTCCAAGCTGTTGGGCCATCCAAAAAATGGACGGGCCCAAAGCGGACCCGATTCTGCAACCATGGGAGTTAGATGTTTCCACAGCTGCAGAATCGAGCACTAAGATGACCTAGGCTGGTTCCAATTCAACAGTGTGGGATGCCCATTGTCCTGCCTATCCAGCCTGTCCTATGCTCTTGCTAGTCTGCTGGTGGCATGGCATCGCATCGCCATGGCACTGGGATGACCAGCAGGAGTGCAGTCTGGCCAAAATGGAATGCAGTACCTTTTCCCCACCACCCAACCCTTGGTGGGGTCTGCCACAGCCAGGATTGGGAAGAGGGGTCTCACCTGATGCTGCTCCCTGCTTTTGGGGGTGAGGGTGCATGGCCCAATCACTGCCATCTATGTGACTTATTCCACCTCCAAGGTGGAACAAGTCCCATGTCCATCTGCCCCACACCAGACATACAGGGCCATGACCAGAACAGGCCCTGCACATCCAAGTGAGTCAGCTCACCCCCATTCTGCCCACTCTCCCCCTCCGACTGCCATCCAGCGCTCCTTGCACAAACCCTCTGTACGTGCAGGGAGCACTGTGCAGGGAATCACATTCAGGGCCTGAGCGAGGGTTGGACGTCCATCCCAGATATCCAACCCCACTATACAGCCCACAGAATCTACTCCACAGTGTGCAATACCCACATGCTTCCACTATATCATGGATGATTGCTATTAGATCTATAATCTTTTTTTAAAACTTCTAGGCAAATGCATTTGCTTTGTGCTTTGAATTAAAAAAAAATTGTGTGGATAAAGAAAGCAGACTAAGAGAGTCATTTTAAAAGGTTAGTCATGATTTGGATGTGGAAGTTGAAATCACAGATACATGTCTGTAACCATTCAACAAGTGATCTTTGCAGACATCTTCAGTGCAGGGATTTCCAATTAGGTACAGGACTGTGGCAATGGCAATGTGCTTACATGTCACAGTACCCTTCAATCTCAGAAATATCTGCAGGCACGTCAATGTTTATACCTGTTCCAGGAACAACTAGGCATCAGGAAAGTGCTTGTTTTCACCTTAGAACATACATAGAGTGTGGAAAAAATGAAGAATTAAGTGACTAGCTTTAGATTACAAAGGACCACTCTGCTCTTAAGTCACTACTCTAACCATTATGCTGCTAGACATTTTGGCGATGAAATGTTTTCCTGGGGACATCTATATAGACGTTTGATACATGTGCCAAAATCGTGCCTGAACTTGTATGTGCCTTTCCAGGCATCTCTATGCCATCCCAGTTTGTACTTGGATGTCCCATTGTGAAATGTGCCTCTCTATCAACTTTATGTGCATAAAACTTTCAAATTAATGTGGGTGAAATCCTTCTGGTTTTGGGGTGGAGGGGGTGGAGGAAGTGACTATTCTTTAACCAGAGTGAACTTCAGGCACAAAAGCACAAGATTTGCAAACCCCTCCAATACAATGTGAGACATCAGTAGGTTATCAGCACCTTTATGAATCCTAGGAAGAATGACTAGTAAGGTCAGACTACAGGGATCTGCATGGCAGACCTCAATGGTTGGCATGGCATCCGCAGCAAGCCATGTGATTCAGCACACATGGCCTGCTGCTCCTAACCCCCCTCCAACAATAAGTTGTGGGGGAGGGCAGAAATTAACAGGCCATGGGTGCCAAAGCACTTGGTTTGTCACTAGCCAATGCTGCCACTAGCCCCCCAGCCCCGCCGATGGCATCTGCGGTGGTGGCAGTGGCATGGCAGGGGTGGAGGGTTGTGGCCAGGGCTTCTGCCTGGGGTGGCAGAAACCTTTGGACTGACCCTGGGGGGAGAGAGATAAGTTTCCAACAATGCATTCGCTGGAGAGGCAGATGCTCATCCTGAACAAAAAGTATAGGAGTAAATCCTTAGGACAGCTGATTTTCACGCTGAAAGAAGGATAGGCCAGAAAGAGAGCTTGCACATTTTATCTTTGTTGTCCTTCCTGGTTTTCACATTGTTGCTGAGAGAGAAAGGGGTCCTTTCAATTTTGGGAAAGCTGATCCACAACCCATGAGTCATCTGGCTGGAATCACTGCGTGCTGAAATCGGTGGGCTAGAACTAATGATCCATGGACCGTGCAAGATTACAACCCCCGGTGAATGGAACCCCTTCCAATAAGGAAGACACTCTAGGATTTTGAGGTGTGAGAAAGAGCAGTGACCAGCAGCAGAGGGCAGCAGCCAGTGAACTGGGGTTCAGAGGCTGAGAATAATCAGAGCAATGGCCCTCAGGCAGAATAGAGTTCAGCAGCAAGTGGCGACCAAGCAACTGCCTCCATACAGAGTAGGGTCCAGCGTCTGAGAGGCAGCAGAGTGAGGGCCCCCAGAAGTAATGGATCTAGCCATAGAGGTAGAGCTTTAGGACTTGACAGGAGAGTGGAGGAGAAAGCCTAGGCACAATAGATCCTCCCATGACTTGCAGCATCCACCAGTTCAGTTGTACATCTGTCTATGAATGGGGGCACATTGTAAAGAAAAACAGGGAGAGGATAGCCGTTAATGGAACATGGGGGAGGTTGATAATACTTCATGAGGAATTAGTATCCCATCTAAATGAAGATCTGATTGATGGAATGTGTAACTGATTCCTTCTATTCTGTGAATAGTTATATTCCAATTGAATTAATGCATCAGCTGTTGAATAATGGTATACAGGCCAAACATTTTCAATTATTTAGTTTCCCGTCATTGATGGTATTTTTTGTTTTATTCATTGTTTTTTAATATTTTTCATTTTGGGGAACAATGCCATCATTACTGCACACTACTGTGCAATAATGCACACTTGCTCACTAGTGTGCTTTATTGCTCAAATATTGCATCTATTGATAGTGTGCATTATTGAGGAATAGAGCTAAAATTCAGGGGTTTTCCTGTCACTTTTTGTTATGATTTGAAATGACATGCACATCTCTAATGTTGTACTTTGTGTGAACTTATTGTTCTATAACCTTGGTTTTCACTCCAAATCCTCAAGTTCAAAAACAGATCTGTTTTTCTGGATATCCCTAATTAATATGCATGAGAGAGATTTGCATGCCCACTTCCCCCATTGCATGTATAAATCTCACATGCATATTTATTAGGGATATCTTGAGAACCTGACCTGCTGGTGACCCTTGAGGACAGGGAGTGACAACCAAGGCTCTGTAAGCTTATCAAACTTGTAAATATTGTCTTGGACATGGTCACACTTTTTTTTTTATTAATTTATTACCTACTAATACCATTCTTTCTTAGGAGGCGGTACCAGGTGCTCAATGAGACCTTCCTGAGGTGGGATCCTGCCAAGTTGGTCATGGATCCCGGAATGTCCCTGTAATGTGATTAAGCACAGGGATACCACATATGAAAAGATAATTTATGCATATTAAAATTGTATGTACTTTAGTCAGATTTTACATATATTTATTTCTGAAATAAATCTCACAAAATTCTAAAAATGTACCAAAACAATCCAAAAATTATCTGAAAAGGCCAAAAAAATGTTCTATAAATGTCCCTAAATATTTCAATGTAAATGTGTAATTGGATTTCAGTTGAAATATTCATATTTTTACCCTTCTCCACTGGAACCTTTTCTCAGAGCTAAAAGTATCATTCATTCTTGTTCTATTGACCTGTCTCTTTGGACAGAGGGAATAGGAGTTTTTTAAGGATGGCTTCTTGGCAGACTATTTCGATGGCCATTATGTTGCTTTATGTCATTTCTTTTTTGCTTGGATGTTGTTGCTTTTCTCCCATTTCAATGTGGACTGGCCATGGTATGGCTAGTCTTAAGTACATTTTATATTGTTACTGCGTATGATTGCTTTGAACATATTTGTTTATATGTCTAGAACTAGTAAAAAGTAAATTTTAAAAATGCACAGTAAAATTCAATTTTTTTAATGTTCTCTAGAACCTAGGAGGGACAGATACCCCCAAACCATACTGTTTCTACTCCTTCTAGTTTCATGTTCTCCAATTATGTTTTACTCTTTACTACTTGTTCTCATAATCATGAATTTATATACAGTACAGTAGCTGTAGAATATGATTGCATTATAGTGAATATGTCTCTCTTCATAGGCAATAAATTTGTCCTTACTTATTTCTCAATGACTTTATTCTCGCATGGGACTTGGTTAAGCAAGAGTTTTGCTAATATTGCATAAAGTTCTGGTTTGTTTTTCTTAGACAGAGGCTGGTGTTTTATAGATTTGTCAGAGTAACATCTGGAGTTACCCAAACAAATCTTGCCTTTGGAACTTCCCACCCACTGTTTGGTTAAACTTTATACAGACAATTTACTCAGACAAAAGGTAACTGCTTTGAATAAGGAAGGGGAGAAAGGCAATCTGGTAGTGCAATTTGACATTAACTATGGAACGCTGATATTAAGAATTCTCCAATTAAAATTATTCAATTAATTTTACTACTACTACTATTACTACTGATCATTTGTGTAGTTCCACGTAGTGCCATACAGACACATGTAAAAGATGGTCCCTGATCATCAGAGCTTACAATCTAGTCAAGATAGACAACACAATAGCTGAGAACAAGGATACATCCAGGAGAATGGTAAGGAAACATTTAGGGGTATGTTTACTAAACCGTCTTAACGTGCGCTCTCCCACGTTATCGCACGATAAGGCGCCTTATCGCGCGATAATCGTGCCTTATCGCGCGATAATCGTGCCTTATCGCACGATAATGGTGCCTTATTGCGTGATAAGGCACCTTAGCGCGCTTTAACGCGTGCTAAGGCGCAAACGAGCGCTGAAGGCGGAGAAAGGCTCCTGGAGGGCGTAAGAAGGCTCCCCAGGGGCGGAGAGAGAGGGTCAATGGGCGGAGAGTGGGAGGGGAGAGGCTCCCTGCACACTAATGCTGTTAAATCTGAGGCTGAAAACTAACGCCAGTGAAACCCTGATTTAGAGCTGATTTAAAGGGAAAAGAAACCATTTCCGTCAGCAATGTACAGCAAAACCAGGGAAACCTATTTAAAAGTGATAAGAGTGATACATGTGCACGGAACAAAAGGGCAAAGAAACAGTGAAAATGACCAGAAGAAAATGTAAAAAAACCATAACCAAGCTGGGCAATAGTGATATCATTGGGAAACATCAAAAAACACCCCCAAGAAAGCTCCAAAAAAAAAGTATGAATTTTGGAAGGGTCTATGCTCTGTCCCCATACAAGGTGAATGAGCCCACAGTGAAATTGCGCTGATCAGGGTTTTCCTCTCCATTGGACAGGTTTCCTATGGTGTGCACATGTTCCACAACAGCAGGGCGGGCATGTCGGAATGGGCAACTGGACAGATGCTGGAAAAGGGGACACACAGGGCTGCAGGTGGCACTTGCTGTGTTGCAGCTGGGGCACAGTGCGGACAAGGGTAATGCCTAGCTGGCCCATAGGAATGCTGAAACAGTAGAGCAGCCAGACAGCAACTGCTGAGGGCCCAACATGGGCAAGAGTGTGCTTCCCACGGTGTCACAGGGAATAGTACCCAGCAGGTACCCCCAATGGCACGGAACATTGGCAGGCAGTGCTGGGGGAAAGCTATGGACAGCTATGCAGGCACCCCTACCCCAGAACCCGCAACATAGGCAGCCGCCTACAGACACACTGGATGGCCTGAAACTGCGCAGCACCAGCACCACCAGAAGAAGGGCATGTCAGCATGGTGGCAGAGGGGTACTGGTGGTGGAGGGGGCAGTGGCAGCTGCCCAGAGCAGACCATAGCCTAGCCCTGTTTAGGTGGGTGTCGTGCACTGTAACAGACAGGCTCTGTCTGACAAACAGTCATGGTATCTCCAGGGAATGCAACACGGTGGTGCAGTGAACACAGCCAGGGTGTTCAGGAGCAGACGGTCACAGGTTCAAGTCCAAGCTGTGGTTCCTGCCAACCCAATCACCATATTTTACCCACTACTAAAACGTGCTAATACAGACAGAACCTTTATTGCATATAACAGAAACATGCCCAATAAACCTACATTTTACCCTACAGAGCACAGACACCATAAACATGCACATTACCTAGAGCAGAGTCTCCCAAATGCAGTCCTGGAGGGCCAAACACCATTCAGTTTCCATGCTGCCTCTAATAAACACGGCGGTGCTGCATGTCTATGCACCGCCCCCATGGTATGCAGATGTATCTCATGCATATTCATTAGGGACAACATGAAAACCCGAACAGTGTTTGGCCCACCAGGACTGGAGTTGGGAACCTCTGCCCTAGAGCAGCGGCCAACAGGGGCAGACACACCCTCACCCACAGGCTCCATTATCCGAAGCCTCCTGGAGAGGCAGTATGTTGGGCCCTGCGTGCATCTCCTAATACTAGCACTTGCATACCTTAGCAATGCCACCCTAAACCTGGGAATATTGTACACACCTATCAAACGGTTGCTATGATTACTGGCAGATAGCAATTCCTAAGTTAAGCACAATTTGCTGATTGAGCTGCATCATATCAACCTTTCTGCTGTCTGTGGAGTGTGCTTCAGGTCTGATGTCTGACAGTGTTTACCACCCTGGGGAGTGATCCCAACAATATTGCGTACCATAGCCATGCCTGCACTGTGCCCAAGACTGGTGCGATGGCCAGGGCTGCCAAGAGCCTCTATATTTGCACAATGCTGGCAAAGATGTGGGAGCGTGTGTTTGTCTATCCAGTGTGTGGTGTCTGCCAACACCTTCCTCAGCCCACACTGTTGCCAGTGTAAGCCTGCCAATGTGCATAATGAGGAGCAAGGTACCATGGGTATAGCCTGGACAGGGTGGCCTGGCCAGGATGCATCTGCACAGGGCATATGACAATGGCTCGGACATTGTAGTGCCTGACAACCACCTGCACGGACAGGGTGGTCACAGCATGTCCTGCTGGGAGGTCACTCTCACCCTGACTGAGCAGTGACCATAGCATGGCTAGGTTCCCCCATAGTGCTATATAGTGTTTTTTCCATGTGATGTTTATGGTTCTCTTTTGGGGCCCAATCACTGACTTATCTGTTTGGTGTGTATGCTGACATCCCAGTTCTGGGTGCATGCATCTCCTCCAGAAACATGCACTATGGACTAGCTAGCAGACTGTCTGCAGCTAGTATGTGTCTGGATGGAACACCTTGCAGGGTGCAGCACCTGGAGGCTTGCTGCTGGAGAATGTCGGGGGGGGGGGGGGGAAAGCTGAGCATTTCCAGGCCTTCTGTCTGCCTTGCCGTATGGATGTGTACAGATCTGCATTGCCTGCCCTGTAGGGTGTCTGTTCCCCAGCAGGACTGGGGTTGATGGTTCTCTCTACTGCCACCATTGTGGGGAGGTAGAGTGTGGCTCTGTTGGTGGGAGATCCTGTTTCTTACCCTGAGCCACAGAGAGTGGGTTGGGTGGTGGTGCATAATCCACCTATGGGTCCAAATACTCCCCCTCCGCCCTTCATCTATATCATATGACCATGGTACCAACACAGGATATGCACTATTTTGGGTGCATCATAGCCCATAAGGGCTAGATGTGACTGAGAAATACAGAAGTGTCTGCAGGAACTACTTAACACACACACTAGCACTGATGGGGACCTGCAGCATAGCCTATTTCAGCCATGGTGCTGGGTGCCCCACCTCACCCTCAGGGTGAGCACAGTACCCGCACAATGTGACGGTCTGTAGCTACTCTGTGCCAGTAACATACACGGTCAGTACCCCCTACCAGGCTGAGGTGCTGTGGGGGTGCACACGGTCAGTTCCCCCTACCAGGCCGAGGTGCTGTGGGGGTGCATACCGCATCTTGTGATCATCTGTAGACTGCTGATTTGCATGTGCAGTACATCACTACAACATAAAAAGAAAACTCTCCCTAACTGATTCTGAACTTCTCTCCATGATTATACCCCACATAATGTCTATATGTAAATAATGTATATAAGTTGCACTGTTCTGTGCCATTCAGTTTAACATTACTCTGTTTACTTTATATTGCTTATATTTATCTGATGTTATATGTAAAACAAACTATGCTTTGTTGACTGTTGTTATCTGTGAACCGCAACTGAACTGTGGAAGCAGCGGTATATAAGTCTTTGTTAAAATAAAATAAAATAAATAAAATCATAGGTACGGGTGGGTTGACCCTATCCTGGTAACCACAGCAGACTGTTTGTGTGGTGACATGCAGTCCTTCTGTAGCCAGCCAGGGGCTTGTTAATAGCTGTAGCCCACTGGTTACTTCACTGCCTGTCAATTTTTAATGTATATTAGTGCTGCCAGCAAAAACACCCTCAGAGTACTGTAACCATAAGGTGCCTCAGAAGGCGCTTTATAGGGTGCCCTATAAGGCGCCTTCTGAGGCACCTTATGGTTACAATCCATATAAGGTGCCTTATAAGTTGTCCTATGGAGTGACTTATAGGGTGCCCTATAGGGGACATTGTAGGGTGCCGTGGCAAACAGTGCACTTTATAATGTGCCCTATGGAGTGCCTTATAGGGTGCCTTATGTGGCACCTTAGGTTATGGCACGTGAGGGTGTGTTTGCTGGCAGCAATAATTAAAATACAAATAAAATGCCTCAAGAAACAATACTTACATGTCAAAGCTGATGCCTCAGCCTTATGCATTAGGCACACTGGGGGATCAAACTCATGACCCCTGTATCATCAATCAGTGTATTAACCATTGTACTATACCTCTGTTTCTGTGTTTGCATGTCTGGGCGCCTATGTAAGATTACCGCGCGTTAACGCGCTTAGCGGCGCTTAGCCCGTTAATGTGCGCAGCAGATCGTGTTATCGTGCGATAATCCCATTTTGCTACTTTAAGACTGAAACACCCACTCCTTTTATGGCAGCCTGCACACTATCGTCGGGCGCACATTAAGACGGTTTAGTAAACATACCCCTTAGAAGACTAAGGGGTATGTTTACTAAAGTGCGGTAATCATACATAACGCGCGTTATGTAACATTAATGATCGTAAGCGCATCACAACGCGCATTATGCTGCGCTTACGATCGTTAACATTACATAACGCGCGTTATGATGCGCTAACGATCGTAATGCCCCGCGGCGTGGTAAAACACCGCTGAAGGTGGAGAGAGGGCGGAGAGAAGGGGTCAGTGGGCGGAGAGTGGGCGGGGAGAGGCTCCCTTCACACTAACGTGCTGATCTGAAGAGCTGAATTCCAACGCGAATGAAAACCTGCCGTTAAATGCACATTACAGGGGAGAGAGACCATTTCAGCGTCAGCAATGTACAGCCCAGGCAGGGAAACCAAAAAAAAAGTGACAAGTGTGATACATGTGCACAGAACAAAAGGGCACAGAAACACTGAAAATGACCCCAACAAACTGGAAAAAAAAACATAACCAAGCTGGCCAATAGTGGTATCAATGAGAAACATCAACCCCTCCCCCCCCGAGTAAGCTCCATAGAAAAGATATAAATCGTGGAAGGGTCTATGCTCTGTCCCCATACAAGCTGAAGGAGCCCACAGTGAAATAGCGCTGCCCACAATCGGACAGGGTTCCTATGGCGTGCACATGTCCCGCAACATCAGGGTAGGCATGTCGGAACGGCAACTGGACAGATGCCGGAGAAGGGGATACAGAGGGCCGCAGGCGGCACATGCTGTGGTGGAGCTGGGCCACAGTGCGGACTAGGGTGATGCCTAGGTGGCCCATACGAATGCTGAAATAGCAGAGCAGCCAGACAGCAAGTGCTGAAGGCCCAACATGGGCACAAGCGTGTTTCCCACAGTGTCACAGGGGATAGTACCCAACAGCTACCCCCAAGGGCACGGAACATTGGCAGGCGGGGCTGGGGGGAGCGTGGACGTCTATGCAGGCACCCCTACCCTAGAACCCGCACCATAGGCAGCCGCCTAACTGCACACTGGATGACCTGAGACTGCGCACCACCAGCACCACCAGCAGAAGGGCATGTCAGCATGGTGGCTGAGGGATACTGGTGGTGGAGGGGGCAATGGCAGCTGCCCAGAGCAGACCGTGGCCTAGCCCTGTGTAGGTGGGTGCCATGTACTGCAATAGATGGGTCCCGTCTGACAAACAGTCATGGTATCACCAAGGAATGTACTGACTCTGTGACAACAAGGTGGTGCAGTGCACAAAACCAGTGTATTCAGAAGCAGAGGGTCACAGAGCAAGTCCCAGCTGTGGTTCCTGCCAACCCAGTCCCCATATTTTACCCACTACTACAACATGCTAATACAGACAGCACCTATATTGCAGATGACGTAAACATGCCCAAGACACCTACATTTTACCCTACAGAGCACGGACACCATAAACATGCACATTACCTAGAGCAGAGTCTCCCAAATGCAGTCCTGGAGGGCCAAACACCATTCCGGTTCCATGCTGCCTCTGCTAAAGATGCCTGTGCTGCACTTCTATGCGCCACCCCCATTGTATGCAGATGTATCTCATGCATATTCATGAGGGACAGCATGAAAACCCGAACAGTGTTTGGCACCGCAGGACTGGAGTTGGGAACCTCTGCCGTAAAGCAGCAGCCAATAGGGGCAGACACACCCGCACCCACAGGCCCCATTATCCAAAGCCTCCTGGAGAGGCAGGACATTGGGCTCTGCGTGCATCTCCCAATACTAGCACTTGCCTACCTTAGTAATGCCACCCTAAACCTGGGAATATGGTACACATCTATCAAAAGGTTGCTATGATTATTGGCAGATAGCAATTCCTAGGTTAAGTACAATATTCTGAGTGAGCTGCATCATAGCAACCTTTCTGATGTCTGTGGAGTGTGCTACAGGTCTTGTGTCTGACAGTGTTTACAAACCTGGGGAATGACTCCTAGAGTATTGCGAACCATAGCCATGCCTGCACTGTGCCCAGGACTGGTGTGGTGGCCTGGGCTGCCCAACACCTCTATAGTTGCACAATGCTGGCATAGGTGTGGGGTAGTGTGTGTCTGTCTATCCAGTGTGTGGTGGCTACCAAGATCCTCCACAGCCCACACTGCTAGCACTGTTGCCAGTATTGGCTTGCCAATGTGCATAATGAGGAGCAAGGTACCGTGGGAAAAGCCTGAATAGGGTGGCCTGGCCTGGCTGCATCTGCACAGGGCATAGGGCAATGGCTCGGATATTGTAGTGCCTGGTACCACCTGCACGGACAAGGTGGCCATAGCATGTCCTGCTGGGCGGTCACTCTCACCCTGACTGAGCAGTGACCATGGCATGGCTAGGTTCCCCCATAGTGCTATATAGCATTTCTCTTATATGATATATATGGGTTTTCTTTTGGGGCCCAATCACTGACTTATATGCTTGGTGTGTATGCTGACATCCCCGTTCTGGGTACATGCAGCTCCTCCAGGACTATGGACTAGCTGGCGGACGGTCTGCAGCTAGTATGTGTCTGGCTGGAACACCGTGCAGCGGCTGGAGAATGTCAGATAATGGTGGGGGGCAGCTGAGCATTTCCAGGCCTGCCATCTGTCTGCTATTGTGTTATGGATGTGTACTGCTCTGTCTGTTCCCCAGCAGGACTTGGGTTGATGGTCCTCTCTTCTGCTACTGTTGCAGGGAGGTAGACTGTGGATCTATTGGTGGGTGATCCTGTATCTCACCCTGAGCCCCAGAGGCTGGGTTGTGTGGTGGTACATGATCTACCCATGGGTCCATACACCCCCTCCTTCACCTACAGCAGGTAACCATGGCACCAACACAGGATAGACACTATTCTGGGTGCATCATCACCCATAGGGACTAGACATGACCGAGACATACAGCAGGGCACAGATGTATCTTAGGTGTGTCTAACAGAACTACCTATCACACACTGATGGGGACCTGCAGCATGGCGTATTTCAGCCATGAAAGGTGCTGTGGACCTGGTGCTGGGCGCCCCACCTCAACCTCAGGGTGGGCACAGTACCCGCACAATGTGACTGTCTGTGGCTACTCTGGCCGATGTGCTGTGGGGGTGCATACCCAATCTTGTGCCCATCTCTCGACTGCTGATTTGCATGTGCAGTGCATCATGGGTATGGGTGGGTTAACCCTATCCTGGTAACCACAGCAGACAGTTTGTGTGGTGACGTGCAGTCCTGCAGCCAGCCAGGGCTTTGTTCACAGCCTTATAAGGTGTCCTATAGGTGACATTATAGGGTGCCTTGGCGGACAGTACACTTTATATTGTGCCCTATGGAGTGCCTTATTGGGTGCCTTATGCAGCACCTTAGGTTATGCCACCGTGAGGGTGTGTTTGCTGGCAGCACAAATTAAAATACATGTCAAATGCCTCAACAATCACTACTTATATGTAAAGGGTGCTGCCTCAGCCAGCCTTATACATTAGGCCCACTGGGGAATCAAACCCATGACCCCTGTACCCTCAGTCAGTGTTGTAACCATTGTGCTACAGCTCTGTTTCTGTGATTGTATGCCTGCGTGCCTTCTTAAGATTAACGCTCGGTAACGTGCCCTGTAGCGCTCGTTCATTTATGGCGCCTTGTAGTGTGCGTTCTCGGCGCGTTCTCGGCAACGATGTACCGCCCATGTCCTTATTTGGAGTTTCTGTCTCTACCGCGGCTCCTAACATGAATCGCACTAACGCAGTTTAGTAAACATACCCCTAAGTGGATCAGGATTCAAAAGTGACTTCGAAAAGGTGAGTTTTCAGCTTTGATTTGAAAAGGGCATAAAGAGCAGCAAGATGAAAAGACCAAAGTCTGGAGTTGACTGTAGAAGAGAAGAGCACAGATAGAAGGGATCTGCCAGAAGAGTAGAGTTCCCGAGGGAGGATGTAGGGAGAGATAAGATAGGAAAGGTACTGAGGAGCAACAGAATGAGTGCACTTATAGGTCAGTAGGAGAAGTTTGAACTAGATATGGAAATGGATAGGGAGTCAAATAAAGCAACTTGAGAAGAGGGATTATATGAGCCTTTTGAGGCTGGCAGAAGATTAGCTGTGCAGCTGAGCTTTGAGCAGATTATAGGAGAGAGAGATGAATCAGAGGGAAAACTATAAGGAGAAGCTTATAATAGGAGGTTACTAAATAGTGGATAAATGTCTTAGTAGTGTGTTGAGAAAGGAAGAGGTGAATTTCGCTGATGTTATTGAGAAAGAAATGACAGTCTTTAGCTCAGGTGGATATATCTGGAGAAGGAGGGGGAAGAGTCAAAGATGACCCCAAGATTGTGAGCCAAGGAAACAGGGAGTAGTATAGCATTATCCATAGTGATTGAGAATTGAGAAAGGGGGGAGGTGGGTGTAACAGGAAAAAATAAGAAGTCAGTTTTGATCATGTTCAATTTTAAATGGCAGTGGACATCCAGGCAGCAATGTCAGATAGGCAGGATGAGATCTGGGCCTGGATTGCCAGACAGATTTCAGATATAGAGAAGTAGATCTGAGAGTCATCAGCATAAAGATGGTACTGAAAACCATGGGAGGAAATGAGTTCACCAAAGGACTAGGTATAAAGAGAGAAAAGGAATAGGCTCAACACAGACCCTTAGGGTACACCAACTGGGAGTGGGATAGCAGTAGAGGAGGATCTACCAAAACAAACACTGAAAGATGATAGAGGGGTAAAAGGGGCTCTGAGGGAGGCTGCTAAGGAAGGACAAGGCCTTAGCAGAAAGATTGAATGAATTATTTGCTTTGGTTTTTACTGAACAAGATGTAGGGAAGTTACCCATGGCTGAAATGGTATTTAAAGGTGGTGTATTAGAAGAATTGAAATAAATATCAATAAACTGGGAAGATGTATTACAACTATTTGATAAACTGAAGAGTAGCAAATCACATGGACCAGATGGTATACATCCGAGGGTGTTCAAAGAACTGAAATATGAGATCACTATTAGTAATCTGTGAACTATCATTAAAATCATTTGTAGTACCAGCAGATTGGAGAATTGCTAATGTAAAACCCAATTTTTTAAAAAGGGTTCTGGAGTGATCCGGGAAACTCCAGACCAGTGAGCCTGATGTCAGTACTGGGCAAAATGGTAGAAACCATTCTAAAAAATAAAATTACTGAACATGTCATAGTTTAATCTGAGAAAGCAAACATGGATTTAGCCATGGAAAATCTTGTTTTACTAATCTGTTATACTTTTTTGAAGGTGTGAATAAACAAGTAGGCAAAGATGAGCTGATTGATATAGTGTATCTGGATTTTCAGAAAGCTTTTTGCAAGGTCTCTCATGAGAGACTCTTGGCGAAATTAACAAGTCATGGGATAGGAGGTAGTATAGTATTGTGGATCAGGAAATGGTTAAAAGATAGAAAGCGGAGGGTAAGGCTAAATAGCCAATTTTCTCAGTGGAGAAATGTGAATAGTGGAGTACAGCATGGATCTATGCTGGGCCCATTGCTTTTTAATATATTCATAAATGACCTGAAAATAGGAATAATGAGTAAGGTGATCAAATTTGCAGATGACACAAAATTATTCAAAGTTGTTAAAACCCAAGAGGATTGTGAAAAATTACAAGAGGACCTGGATAAGTTGGAGGTCCAAGTGAATCTGGGATGCCAAATGGCAGATGACATTTAATGTGGATAAGTGCAAACTTACGGACCTATCAAAGAACAACCCAAACTATGATTACACGATGCAAGGTTCCACATTAGGAACCACCACCCAGGAAAAAGATTTAGGCATCACTGTGGATAATACGTTGAAATCCTCCACCCAGTGTGCAGCGGCAGCCAAGACAGCAAATAGAATGCTGGGAAACAAAAGGAAAAGAATAGAGAATAAAACAAAGGATATTATAATGATTCTGTATCGTTCCATGGTGCGACTGCACCTTGAATATTGTATGCAGTTCTGGTCTCTGTATCTTAAAAAGGATATAGCAGAATTAGAAAAGGTACAGAGAAGAACCACCAAAATGGTAAAGGGGATGGAAGGATACTCCTATGAAGAAAGGCTTAAATGGTTAGGGCTCTTCAACTTGGAAAAACATGGCTGTGGAGGGAGATATGATAGAGGTCTATAAGTTAATGAATGGAGTGAAACGGGTAAACATAGATCAGATGTTTACCCCATCAAAAAGTAGAAAGACTAGGGGACATGCAATAAAACTACAATGTAACCCATTTAAGAATAATGGGAGAATTTCTTTTTCACTCAATGTGTAATCAAACTCTGGGATTCATTACCAAATGATGTAGTAAAAGTTCCTGGAAGAAAAGTCCATAAGCCATTATTAAACAGGACCCGAGAAATCCACTGCTTACCCCAGGACAAGCATTGGGGAACCTGTGTACCGTTTTGGGAACCTGCCAGGTACATGTGACCTGGATTGGCCACTATTGGAAACAGAATACTCAGCTTGATGGGGCTTGGTCTGACCCAGTATGGCATTTCATATGTTAATAAGTGCAATGGGAGAGATAAGAAGAGTACCAGGATAGCTCTTAAAACCAAGCAAGGATAAGGTATCAAGGAGAAGGTTGTGGTCAACAATGTCCAAAGCAGCAGAAAGGTCAAGAAGAATGAGGATCGAGTAAAGGCCCTTGGATTTTGCCAGGAATAGATTACTGGAGATTTTAGCAAGAGCGGTTTTAGTAGAATGTAAAGGACAAAAGTCAGATTGCAATGGATACAGAAGAGCTTGAAGGAGAGAAAATCAAGGCAATGGCAGTGAACTGCACATTTAAGAAGCTTAGAAAGGAAGGGGAGGAGGGAAATGGGTTGAAAATTAGAAGAACAGGTAGGATCTAGTGAAGGTTTCTTGAGGAGAAGTCTGACCACAGCATGCTTGAAGACTGTAGGAACAGTTGCAGTGGAGAATGATAGATTGAGAATTTGAGAGATTGAAGGGATAACATTGGAGGATATGGAGCTGAGGGGGTGGGTGGTAATAGAATCAGAGGAGCAGGTAGTGAGTTTGGAGGAGAAATGATGTGTTGCTTCTTCCTCAGAGATCTTAGAAAAGGAAGAAAGAGTGGCATTGGTTGACGGGAAGATTTGGGAGTGAAGAGTGGGAAGAGGGGATGGAGCTGATCTCATGGGGAATTGGAGTGTAATCTTGTGGACTTTGTCATGGAAATAGTCGGCCATAGTTTGGGCAGAAAGGGAAGGAGGGGTTGGAGGTGGAGGCACCTTGAGGAGAGAGTTGAGGGTTGTAAAGAGACAGTGAGGGTCAGATGCAAGAAAGTTAAACAGGTGGACATAGTCTTGTTTGGTGAGTACTATGGCTAACTGAAAGAGGCAAACATGAATATGAAGTGTAGAAAGTCCACAAGGGTGTGGGATTTGAGCCAAATGTGCTCAGCTGAGTGAGCACAGGAATGTAGATAGCGGGCAGTCAAAGACAGACAGGGCTGAGGTACAATACATTTCACAGGACATGGCATGGGCAGCAGCCCAAGCGGGCAGCCACTGCAATACCTCCATACGAGGTGCAGCAACCCGGCTTTCATGTATGTGGGAGGGCTGGGACCAAATCAGTTTGTTGTTTCTTCGGATCCCACTGGCTGATAGAATGAAGATTTCTAAAGAGGTTTGGAGGAGACAGGGCAAGGTTGAGGTGAGGGGGGGGGGTGATGAAGAGTGAAACTCAGCAGGTGTTGGGCAGATAAGGGTAGAACTGAGGTACAGAAGTTTGAGGGTAAGCAGTTAGAGAAGAAGACAAGGTTGAGGCAGTGTCTGTGCTGGTGAGTGGCTGCAGTAGAGCAAAGCTGGAGGTTGAATAATGAGATAAGGGAAAGAAGCTTTAACATGTAAAGGGTCAGAGGGGTTATCGACATGAATGTTAAAATCCGCGAGAATAAGGGAGGGGGAAGATGAATCCAGAAAGAAGGAAAGACACATGTCAAAGTCAGTGAGAAAGGTAGAAGTAGACTTGTCAGGGGGGTCAACAAATAATAGTTATCTGGAGAAGTAATGGAGTAAAATTGTGTCTGGAATGGACTTCAAAGGAGGGAAAGGAGTGAGACTGAGGCAGAAAAAGGGGTAGAAATTGGCAGGATTGAGAGTGGAAACCCAGCACCACGACCATGGCTAGTGGAACGAGGTGTGTGGGAGAATTGTTAGTCACTATGACAGAGAGCAGCAACTGAAGCTGAGTCTTCTGGGAGAAGCCAAGTCTCAGTTACAGCAAGAAGATAAAGAAATCATGACTAATGGCAAAGTTATTTGAGATGGTGTGTGCATTCCACAAGGCACATGAGGAAGGGAGAGGGGAGAGGGAAAGGAGATGGATATGAATAAGATTTGAGCAGTTGCCTGAGGATCTGTCCTGGGAGTCTGACAAAAGTCTAGGGGGGGGGGGGTGCCAAGATTGGGGTTGATATTTCCAGATGACAGAAGAAGAAGGAGCAGAAGAGTGTGGGGCAGAGAGGAGATGGCACGTCAGTAACAAGGGTGAGGTTCTTTCAGAGAGAGAGGAGATGGCTGAATGAGAGGAAGAAAATGGTGAAGCTCAAGAGCGGATGATAGGGTAGATGACAAGATGGTGGGAGAAGTGAGGATGATACTGAGAGGATAATAAGGAGGGGAGATTTCACTTTAAGAAGGTCATTTCATAATATCCCGCAGAGTTATCACTTGTTAGCACATGCAGATCTGAGGCCTGTTTTATAATAGTGTAGTATGCCATACTTTTCTTTATAAAGAAGGCATGTAATTGGTACAAAGATGTGTGAAAACTAGGCATGCATACTTATGCCTACTCTATGACCAGGGCTGGCCTGTCCACTAGGAGGGGTAGGCTGCCGACTAGGGTGTCAGACTTCTGTGGGCGGCAGGCCATGTGCTTCAACACACATAGCCTGCCGCCCCCCCAAACCCACAAACCCAGCTGCCCTCCCCCCTCCGTGCTGAACCATGTCACGGCACCCTCCCCCCCTTGCCACTAATTCAAGTGGCAGGTGGCTAGGCTAGGTAGTTGCTGCTGCCAGAATCATCAGCAGCAGGGGGAGGTCATGGTTCAGCATAGGGGGGTAGGGTGGCACGGCTCTCCATGGGAGGGAGAGGGCAGCGCAGTGCACGGGGAGGGGCAGCATGGGCGAAGCTTCTGCCTAGGGCATCAGAAACCCTTGAGCCTGCCCTCTCTATGGAAGTGTAAATGCCTAAGCCTAGATTATTCAAGCATGCATGCGGGAGGAGTGGTCTAGTGGTTAGGACAAGATACTTCAGGCCAGAGTGCCGGGGGTTCAAGTCCCACCTGGGGACAGCAATCTCAGGCCGGAGGGAATGGGATTTCTAGTCCTATAGGCACTCCTTGTGGTCTTGGGCAAGCCACTTAACCCTCCATTGCCCATGTTCCCTGTAAGTATTAGCGTATGTGTGTCATATCCCCTTGTGTTAAATGTATCCCCCAATTGACTGCTTTGACCCGGTGAAAAGCGATATATAAATACAGCTAAATAATAAATAAATAATAATAATAAATAATAAAATAATAATGCATGTAAGTTACATAATAGTATTTTATAACTTACACGTCTAGCCCTGAGGGATCAGAATCACTAACAGGCCTGCACATGCAGGCCCGGACCCCGATTCCATCCGGCCTGCACGTACAGGCCTTTCCCAACTAATTCAGTCAGGACTTTTAAATGGAGCTGTGGCAGCATTGTGTCCAGTTGCCATGGCACCGAGGCTCCATGTAAAAGCCGCGATCTCCAGCCACTGGCCTCCAAATTGCTTTCCCCATAGCCCTACCCCCGATCTGGCCTCTTAGGGCCAGGGTCATGCTGCTGGGAAAGCTCTCCACCCCCTCCCGCCGCTGCCATGCCCTGGGCCCGCCAATCCCACTGCATCGTGGAAGTTATTCCAGCTCAAAAGTGGAATAATTTCCCCATTCAAGTCACCAGCCCCAGACGTACTGGGCCGACATTAGAATTGGCTCTGTACATCCAAGGCTCGAGACCGCCCACTGTCCACCTTAATGCCGCCCCCAATCCTCCCCTTTACTACCCCCGTCTAAATTCCCCATACAACATGCGGGGAAGGAGGATGGGTCCGGGAAAGGCCATGAATAGCGAGGATAGATGTCCCCCTTACTGTATAGCAACTGGCAAAAGTATGCACAAAAGTGCATATTCACATGCATAAGCCCTGAAAATAGGTAACTATCGATCTCCAAATATTTTCTAAAAATATAGTTGCAGCAAGTGAAATACTGAAAGAAAAGATGCAAATAAAGGACAACTGGTTTTGATATAAAATGTGCCAAATTGAATGCATTATGATAGACAAACTTAACTACATTATCTCAGGAGAAGCTAATAGCTGTTTTTTTCAGCTGTCCAAATCAGTTGCATGATCTGTTTTATTTGTCTTTCTGTGCAGTACCTTGAAAGAAAGATGTCAGTGTTAAATGTAGAGCCTAAAGACAGTTTTGTTTCTTTAAACACTTTGCTTGAAAGCTAATCATTCATTTGTTCTTATCTGCCATGTTTTGAATAGCTTGGAACTATATTCTTTGTCATCTATCATTTACACAACTACAATCCTAATATTCTAGCTGAAAGAGACAACTCTAACTAGAGTTGGTGCTTACGGCATTAATGATTGTTGTGGACACTTCAGGGCCTTCATATATCAGACACTAGATATATGAATAAAGAAAGTAATCTGAGACTTCCATTCCTCTCTGAACAATCTTAGTTATGAAAAGGCCACCAAACATATCCCTGGAATCAAAGCTTAGGGCAATACCAAGGCAAAATAATATAGTTTTTAACTAGCATGGGATTTTTTGTACATTGAACACATTCTTAGCAAAAGAGAAAATTTGATTTTTCCCTCTAATGCTCACAGTAGGTATGTGCAGTCGTTAGTGTGCATTTGATTTGTTAGTATGCCTTAACATTTTAGTGCATGCAAAATTGAACAAATGTGTGTCAACCTACCAATTAACACATTTTGGGGTAATTTTATAGAGGGGCACTTACTTGACGGTGTAAGGTGAATGCTTACTTTGCAGGCATTTTAATCATTTTGGCACATATGTTCTTATTTGGCAGCCTGACCCTTAGTGGTACTATCTAAGATTACTGCTAATACCACTAGGGGTCAAGCTGCCACATAAGAATATATGTGCCTAAATGACACTAGGGATCATCAGACTCCAGTAAGAACTGGTGTGGGGGGATCGGGTGGTGAGGGGTGAGAGGGTCTGTCTGGGGATTCTGGGGGACGTTTTATGCAGGAGGGGTCATGTACAGCAAAATTGATGCTGGGTTATGCCCTGATGCCTTCGAGAGGAGTCAGAGAGGATTGGCTTGTGGAAGGATGATCGCCTGTTGGTGGATTAGGGAGGGTTATTGGATGAATTGGTGGATGGGGGTCAGAAGTCAAGGGGGTAATTTGGGAGGACATGTCCTCAGCTTTATACCTGCCCCTTCAAAATGGTACCTACTTGTGCTTCAGGTCAAGTGTAAAGCTGACTTCCAGATTTTTTCTCATTAACATGGATTCTCCTAATAAGATTGTGAATGCACAACCTTATTGTAGACCCTCCTAACCATCACCCCAACACCCTTACAACACCTCCTGATAAACTAAATGTGGTGTGTGTCACCATGTGTAAATAGACCCTTTTTATAATGGCCAATGTACACATATAGAGAAGTTTTAATCATACCTGATGATAATTTCCTTTCCTTGCATCCAGGTAGACCAGTCCAAATGAGTGTGTTATGTTCCCTTGCCAGCAAGTGGAGGTAGACTTGGGGGTATGTTTACTAAACTGCGGTAAACGTGAATAACGTGCGTTGTACGACGTTAACGATCGTTAGCACGCTATAGCGCGCGCTATAGCGCATTAACGATCGTAAACGCGCTATAGCGCGCGCTATCACGCGCTAACGAGCATAATGCTCCGCGGCGCGGTAAAACACCGCAGAAGGTGGAGAGAGGGCGGAGAGAAGGGGTAAATGGGCGGAGAGTGGGCGGGGAGAGGCTCCCTTCACACCAACGCGCGCAGAATTTCAGAGCTGAATTCCAACGCGAATGAAAACCTAAGGGTAAAAGCACTTTAAAGGGGAGAGAAACCATTTACGTGTCAGCAATGTACAGCCTAGGCAGGGAAACCAAAAAAAGGTGATAAGTGTGATACATGTGCACAGAACAAAAGAGCACAAAAACACCGAAAATTACCCAAACAAACTGGAAAAAAACAACAACCAAGCTGGCCAATAGTGGTAGCAATGAGAAACATCAACCCCCCCCCCCCCGTGTAAGCTCCATAGAACAGATATAATTTGTGGAAGGGTCCATACTCCGACCCCATACAAGGTGCATGGGCCCACAGTGAAATAGCGCTGCTCAGGGATTTCCCCACCATCGGACAGGGTTCCTATGGCATGCACATGTCCCGCAACATCAGGGCGGGCATTTCGGAACGGGCAACTGGGCAGATGCTGGAAAAGGGGATACAGAGGGCTGCAGGCGGCACATGCTGTGTGCAGCTGGGCCACAGTGGGGACAAGGGTGATGCCTAGCTGGCCCATAGGAATGCTGAAACAGTAGAGCAGACAGACAGCAAATGCTGAGGGCCCAACATGGGCAAGAGTGTGCTCCCCACAGTGTCACAGGGAATAGTACCCAGCAGGTACCCCCAATGGCACGGAACATTGGCAAGTGGTGCTGGGGGAAAGCGTGGACAGCTATGCAGGCACCCCTACCCCAGAATCCGCACCATAGGCAGCCGCCTACCTGCACACTGGATGGCCTGGGACTGCACACCACCAGCTCCACCAGCAGAAGGGCATGTCAGCATGGTGGCTGAGGGATACTGGTGATGGAGGGGGCAGTGGCAGCTGCCCACAGCAGACCGTGGCCTAGCCCTGTGTAGGTGGGTGCCGTGCACTGCAGCAGACAGGCCCTGTCTGACCAACAGTCATGGTAGCACCAGGGAATGCACCATCTCTGTGAGAACATGGTGGTGCAGTGCACAGAACCAGTGTATTCAGAAGCAGAAAGTCACAGGTTCAAGTCCCAGCTGTGGTTTCTGCCAACCCAGTCCTCATATTTTACCCACTACCATAACGTGCTAATACAGACAGAACCGTTCTTGCAGATGACGTAAACATGCCCAAAACACCCACATTTTACCCTATAGAGCACAGACACCATAAACATGCACATTACCTAGAGCAGAGCCTCCCAAATGCAGTCCTGGAGGGCCAAACACCATTCCGGTTCCATGCGGCCTCTGATGAAGATGCCTGTGCTGTATTTCTATGCGCCACCCCCATGGTATGCAGAGGTATCTCAGGCATATTCATGAGGGACAGCATGAAAACCCGAACAGTGTTTGGCACCACAGGAATGGAGTTGGGAACCTCTGCCGTAAAGCAGCAGCCAACAGGGGCAGATACACCCGCACCCACAGGCCCCATTATCCACAGCCTCCTGGAGAGGCAGGACTTTGGGCTCTGCGTGCATCTCCCAATACTAGCACATGCATACCGTAGTAATGCCACCCTAAACCTGGGAATATGGTACACATCTATCAAAAGGTTGCTATGATTACTGGCAGATAGCAATTCCTAGGTTAAGTACAATTTCCTGAGTGAGCTGCATCATAGCAACCTTTCTGATGTCTGTGGAGTGTGCTACAGTTCCTGTGTCTGACAGTGTTTACTAACCTGGGGAGTGACTCCTACAGTATTGCGTACCATAGCCGTGCCTGCACTGTGCCCAGGACTGGTGTGGTGGCCTGGGCTGCCCAACACCTCTATAGTTGCACAATGCTGGCATACGTGTGGGGAGTGTGTGTCTGTCTATCCAGTGTGTGGTGGCTTCCAACACCTTCCACAGCCCACACTGCTATCACTGTTCCCGGTATTGGCCTGCCAATGTGCATAATGAGGAGCAAGGTACTGTGGGAATAGCCTGGATAGGGTGGCCTGGCCTTGCCGCATCTGCGCAGGGCATAGGGCAATAGTTCGGACATTGTATTGCCCGGTACCTCCTGCACGGACAGAGTGGCCACAGCATGTCCTGCTGGGAGGTCACTCTCACCCTGACTGAGCAGTGACCATGGCATGGCTAGGTTCCCCCATAGTGCTATATAGCATTTTTCTCATGTGATATATATAGGTTTCCTTTTGGAGCCCAATCACTGACTTATCTGCTTGATGTGTATGCTGACATTCCAGTTCTAGGTACATGCATCTTTTCCAGGACCATGCACTATGGACTAGCTGGTGGACTGTCTGCAGCTAGTATGCTGTCTTGCTGGAACACCTTGCAGGGTGCAGCGGCTGGAGGCTTGCTGCTGGAGAATGTCAGATGATGGTGGGGGGCAGCTGAGCATTTCCAGGCTTACTGTCTGTCTGCTATTGTGTTATGGATGTGTGCTGCTCTGTCTGTTCCACAGCAGGATTGCTGTTGCTGGTCCCTCCTACTGCTGCCATTGCAGGGAGGTAGACTGTGGATCTATTGGTGGGTGATCCTGTTTTTCCCCTGAGCCCCAGAGGGTGGGTTGTGTGGTGGTACATAATCTGCCTATGGGTCCATACACCACCCCCCTTCACCTACAGCAGGTAACGATAGCACCAACACAGGATATGCACTGGTCTGGGTGCAACAGCACCCATAGGGACTAGACATGACCAGGACATACAGCAGGACACAGCTATATCCTAGTTGTGTCTAACGGACCTACCTATCACACACTGATGGGGACCTGCAGCATGGCGTATTTCAGCCATGAAAGGAGCTGTGGACCTGCTGCTGGGTGCCCCACCTCAACCTCAGGGTGGGCACTGTACCCGCACAATGTGACCGTCTGTGGCTACTCTGTGGCAGTGCCACACACGGTCTGTTCCCACTACAAGGCCGAGGTGCTGTGGGGGTCCATACCCAATCTTGTGCCCATCTCTCGACTGCTGATTTGCATGTGCAGTGCATCATGGGTACAGGTGGGTTACCCCTATCCTGGTAACCACAGCAGAATGTGTGTGTGGTGCCGTGCAGTCCTCCTGAAGCCAGCCAGTTGTTACTTCACTGCCTGTGGAGCCAGAGGACCTGGGTTCAGAACCCACAGTGGGGTTCATCAATAGGGCTGTCTTAGGCATTGTCTATTTTTATTGTATATTAGTTCTGCCAGCAGGACCACCTTCAGGGTACTGTCTCCTTAGGGTGGCTCATAGGGTGCCCTATAGGGCGCTTTATATGACGCCCTATAAAGCGCCTTATAAGGTGCCTTATATGGTGTCCTATAGGGGACATTATAGGGTGCCTTGGCAGACAGCGCACTTTATAATGTGCCCTATGGAGTGCCCTCTAGGGTGCCTTATGTGGCACCTTAGGTTACGCCACTGTGAGGGTGTGTTTGCTGGCAGCACTATTCAGGTACAACTAAACTTCCTCACAGCCCACTACTTAACCCTTTCCAGGCCAAGCCCAGTACTTTCGGGATCTCATCTTCTGCCTATATATTCCTATCAAATGGTATATAATACATGACCATGCCAGAGGGAACGTCACTATTGGAACATATTGGGTACGGCGGGTACAATTTTCCTGACATGTGCAAACATTAACCCGGCTGCAGAATGTGGATTAAAATATTATAGTAGGCCTTCAAAGGGTTACACATGACGCCTCAGCCAGCCTTATTCATTAGGCACACTGGGGAATCGAACCCATGACCCTCGTACCATCAGTCTGTGTAGTAACCATTGTGCTACAGCTCTGTTTCTGTATTTGGGTGTCTGCGCGCTGTCTTACGCTTGCGCGCAGTAGCGCGCGCGCTGTAGCGATCGTTGCTACGTGGCGCGCAATACCGCGCGCAACTGCGCGTTATCGTTTAGGATGTACCGCCCATGTCCTTTTTTGGCTTTCCTTCCACTAACGCAGATCCTAACGTGAATTGCACTAACGCAGTTTAGTAAACATACCCCTTAAGTACCTTTCAATGAAACCACTGAAAGATATAACCACTGGTGAAACACTGAGCGCAGCTAATCAGACACTTGCCAAGCAGTAAGCAAGACTGAAAAACTCATAGATAAAACTCAAGAATAATTATAAAAAATAGCAAGCAACCATTAGAAAAAACAACCGGAACAAGTATTCCATACTTTAGGCTTGATCAGGTTCTGTAACAGAATACAATGCAAAGGCTTCACAACCCACAGTAAAGTATTCCAGGATGGGTCCTGGACTGGTCTATCAGGATTCAAGAAAAGGAAATTATCAGGCATGATTAAAATGTCTCCTTCCTTACCATCCTGCTAGACCAGTCCAAAGCAGTCAGTACACAAGGTGGGAGAAAGATGATGCTCTGGCCAACACATTCAAGCCAAAGGTGCTTGCTCCCACATGCAACTTATACCCACATCCTACCGACCCATCTCCAGCATGCCACTCTTAGCTAAAATAATAAAAAGTGGTTCAGATACAGCTTCAGAACTTAATTGAGGCAATTGCACTTCTTGATAACCAACAACATGAATTCCGACAAAGATATGGAGTGGAAACGCTACTAACCTCCCTACTAGACAACTTACTAAAGGGAATTGAGTCCAAGCAAGCATTCATCCTCATTTTCATCCACATCTCAGTAGCCTTTGACTCCCTAGATCACGGAACACTTACTGAACAATTTGAAAAATGGGGATCAATGGAATTCCCCTAGGATGATTCTGCTCTTATCTCACCGGCAGTACACAACAAGTAAAACTGCTGAACAAGGCCTTAAAACCCTTCCAAGTACATAAAAAATTGCCTCAAGGTTCTGCCCTCTCTGCCCTACTATTTAACCTGTACATACAATCCATATGTCACATACTCCAGAAATTCAGGATAAAGTACCACATCTATGCAGACAACATTATGTTGTAAACTACCTTCGCCACAAAGAACCCTGACTTCTCCACCATACTGGCTTGTCTTAATGAAATGACCATCTCGTTACACGAACAATCACTTACATTAAATTTCAACAAAACTGAAGCACTTGTCCTTAACAGAGATTCCACCTACACACCACCAGAGAAGATCTCAATAAACTCCAATGATATCCCCATCAAGTCTAAAGTCAAATATCTTGGCGTGATACTAGATCAGAGCCTGAACTTCCAAACCCACTTCAAGAAAGTATCAGTGATATATTAAAGAATAAAGATTCTACACAACCTCCGCCCATTACTGGACCATAACCTTTTCCGTACAGTATGCCAAGCAATCATCAACTCTTATTTAGATTACTGCAATTCCATACTTCAAAGCCTCCCAAAATGTACATTCCTTCCATTACAAATTGCTAAAAATGCTGCCGCACATATGATATCATGGACAGCTAGACAAAAGCATATCACCTCAGTCCTTAAAGAGCTATACTGGCTCCCCATCCAGGCACACATAAAATATTAATCAATTATGAATACATTGTTATTGTACATTGTACAAGTTATTGTTACCTCTAAACTACACTGTAGCAGCAAAGCGCAGACAAACCAATGATACCAGGAGTCTGTTCAGAAGGTCCAAATCATTTATTTGTGCACAAGTCTCGAACCAATCAATTTCAGAATGGCTGAGCAAAGTTTTCAAGCATTACAACAACTTTTATAGACTTCTGTTCCATTCTAGGTATAGAAAAACATTTCATTGGTCCCAGTAACCTCCCGTACCTCCCGTACCTCTTCTATTGGTCCCGGTACTGATAAGTTTATCCAGTTATGTCCCTCCAGTGGGCATGACACCTGCATACCCCCCTTCTAGTCCCAATTACAATGGTCAGTTCATCAACTTGTTACTTTCACACTCTCAAGGTTATAGAACCAATTTGTACGTGCAGAGGAGCTGGGCTCTGCAACTCATCTGTCAGCACTCCTAATTATTTCTTTGCAGATGTACTTTTTCTTATCAGTAACTTTTAAACATGTCTTTTCTGTATTTTTCCATCTTTCAATACTGCAGTTCTGCTTACCTAAGCTAATTCTATACTTCTACTGAGTTCTATCTTACAATAGCAGCATATTGGGGGATGTGCAATCCTATATGCCTCTCCACAGGCCTCATTTACAGGTCAAGCTAGCCATGCTGGCCTGCTTATGTTCAGACACTGTGGGTCACAGGCCTGCACCTGCCACAACACCGATTCTAAAGAGCACGGTATAGAAGATATTTTAAATAAAATAAAATAAATAAAATAAAATTTAAGAGAATACACAATAGCTGGCTGCTTAGAGGTGCTCATACACAGATCCTCGGATAATAGACAAGAAGAGATCAAACCTCAAACCTTCATACAGTCTTCAAGCACAAAACCTCGAGCACGCAAGAAAATTGCCAGTGCTCATTCTCCATATACAGGCCAACTTTGTGGAATTCTCTCCCAAGCAATATAAGAGAATTAAAAGACCTGAAGGAGTTTCGGAAAAAAAGCTAAAAACACACATCTTCCATTCAGACACTTGAATACTGCCATGTAGCCATCTGACCCCTAGACCAACTACTGATTCACACTGTAAATATATAAATGCGTAAATTGTTTTGGCCTACCCTCACTACCCGATATCCTTGCAAAGTATAATTAACCACTATTACTTTGTTCCCCTGTCTACCTGTCCTCCAATTGCTAGGAATCTAAAGTTCAGTTATTTTTGATGTTAACCTTATAATTGTTCCAAGTAACTAAAGTTCCGTTGTGTTCAATGTAAACTGCCTTGATACAATTGAAAGACTGTATAGAAGAAAAGTTAAATAAATAAATAAATAGTGTTTCACAAAGGTACTCAAAGAGGACAAGGCAACCATCTTACACATGTTTTCTGGAAACACCAGGTCTAGCTTGACCCAGGAGAAGGCCTGAGACCTAGTGGAGTGAACTTTAATTCCCTCTTGTACCTGCTTCCAGAGCAAAAAGTATGCTGAACCAATCGCTTCTTTGATCCAGCAAGAAATTGAGGACTTGACCACTGCCTGTCCTTTCCTCAGACCCCTAAAGAGAACAAAAGGATGGTCTGACAATGAAGAGTTGGTCAGGAGAATTAGAGAAGGATCTGACCTGAGGTCCTTCTCTGAAAAAGAGGACATAACAACTGCCTGATTAAAAAGAAAAAAAATAAGATGACCTTTGGAAGGAAGGATGGTACTGTCTGCAAGGCAACAAGCTGCTGAAATTACAAAAAGAGTTTGCAGCAGGACTAGGCTTACAGATCCAATACCCAACTGGCAGAAGCAATATTCACCAGAAACACCGCATTAAGAGTCAAATCTTTAAGGTAGGCCTTTCAGATGGGTGTGAAAGGGAAACATTTCATCACCTTCAACACCAATAAAATGTTCCACTGAGGGATTACCAGATACATGTGAGGGCAAATCTATTTTAACCCCATGAGAAAATTCAGGAGGGCCACCAAAAACAACCTCTGAATATGCCCCTGGTAGCATGCCAAAGCCACACCTGAACCTTTCAGGCTGCTTGTAAAAATTCCAGCATGGCACTTATGTCCACTTTCCCAGCTGAGAGGATTTGAGAAGAATACCACCTCTGAAAACTTGGCAGATAACCATATGGCCTATACAGTCTGCCCTACCATACCAACTACTAAGCTTTGCAGTCCCTTTTTTCACTTAGATATTCTCTGTTCACTTAGCCACCTTGGGATCATTGGAAACGATCATCCCCAGGCCACATTCTTTTTACATAGATAGAAGTATTTCATACCCTATACTGTTCTCCCTTGGATATTTGCAGCCATAGTCCACTACAGACCAGGGAGATCCCTGGGTAGGTCTCAGAGAAGTCTATAGGGTGGTGGGATGGTCAAACAGTGGCCCAGAGAGGGGTGCTTCTCTTTGGGGGGCCTTCTCTTGGGGATGGGTGATCCTTAGGGGGGTTACTGTTAAGGGAATTGGATTAGGGGTAATATTGGAAGGTTTGGATCATGGGAGGGCAATTTATGGGGTGGGATTGGGGGTAATATTGAAGGGATTGTATCAGGGAGAGCACTTATTTATTTATTTTATTTATTTATTTATTTACATTCTCTTATATACCGCGCTATTCTGCATCAGTGCGGTTTACATTGAACAAACTGAAATTACATTGAACAGGGTATTATAACTTGGAGATAACTAATTTACAGGGAACATGGGCGATGGAGGGTCAAGTGGCTTGCCCAAGACCACAAGGAGCACCTGTGGGACTAGAAACCCTAGTCCTTCTGGCCCAAGGTTGCTGTCCTCTAGTGGGATTTGAACCCCCGACCTTCCGGCCTGGAGTACTTGATGGAGGGGGGTGGGGTCACCTTGTACCACCACAACAGGTACTTCATTTTGAAATTATGTGCTAGGACCCACTTTACATGCCCCAGAAGATAGCATGGATATACATACATTATCTGCCAAGGCCTGTAAGGTGGGCCCTCGTGGTAAGTGTCTTCTCTGTGTAGTAAATGCAGGGCAGATGCTGGGCAAATGCTTGCATTAACTGCACACATTTTACACTTACTGCATCTTAGCTTTCCACTGAAGGTTGCATGTCAATTAATATTCATGAGGGTAGTATGTGATTGGCCCTGAAGATGACCCATGCTAGAAAATGGAGGCATGCCTGGTATTCCCCATATTAATAATACAGATTTCACAGTATCCCCATGATCCTTCAGTTTAGCGTGATCAGTACGGGTGTATTTAATGTCACCCACTGAGGTGGCAGTAAGTGCACTCATGCTAAGTACAAAATCAACCATGAGCATGCACCAATAACACCCACGCTAGCAACAATATAAAGACAATCCCCTGAATCACCCAATCTCCACCCCAACTTCCGCTACTCGATTAGTGTAGGATTTTTATATGGCTACAATTTTAGCATGCAATACCTTTTACTGTGATGCACTCGGGGTACGCTGAACTATGTTACTCAGTAGCACACTTTAGTAAACATGACCCAAGGTACGGTTAGTGCAAACCCTTAATGACATTTTCTAAACAGGTCCCTGAGTGTTTGAAAATCTGGCTACAAGGAGTTGGTCATATCCCTGTCTCATTTTTCCATCTGGCTCCAGGTCGATTGGGTTGAAAAGTAAACATGCAGGGTTTTTTTCCCCCCATAGACTTTAAAGGCCCACAATAGGGATTGCATTTTTAGTGTGCATTTGGTTTGTAAGTACACATTAAAAAAATTTGGTCCATGCATAATTGATTTAACAGCCATTAACCTGTGAAATGACACGTGTACAGTCAATTTGTGCATGTTAAAAATACCTAAAACAAACCAAAATAAATACCTGAAAATTGTGAAAAGTCCAAAAAATTGAAAACAAACTAGAAACCTGTGCATTTCCCTGACCCATAGACTTTCAGTAGGAATTAAAACCAACCAGTCAAAACAGAACAAATCATTCCTTTGCTTCTATTATTTCATTTGGTTTGAAACAAAACATAGCAAAACAGATAGGGGCAGAGGAAAATACCTTTTTTTTGCACTTTTCATTTCATTTTCAAACAAATGTTCATCTTTGTTTTGATGAGAGGAAGATTAGAAACTAACATTTATATTGCATATTTATTTGGTAGACTATATTTGCTAGAGGAAGAATTTTCTTTTCCAGAGGGTGGAATAGCTGGAATGTAAAACCGAAAGTTGATGGCAATAGCTCAGGTAGTTGGCACATATCCAGGTGACAGTGCCTCATTTGGAAGCTGTAAGACATTGCAGACATATACTTCAGTTTTACTGACAAAAGCCACAGGCAGGAGCAACTTGTCCTTGGAGTGACAATAATCAAAAGAGAAGGCAGCCGTCTAATATTAGTGCTGAAATGACAGCATGTCTTTTTAATAAGAATACTAGAAGAGAATGTATTATTGAATATTTTTGGAGGGAATGTGATTGTACAAGTAAGAGGTGTCTTATTAGGATATCTTCCAGCACACTGGCACATTTACACTTGGCAAGTCAAATTAGCTTCTCTTGTAACCTTGTTCTCTTCTATTAACTGATATTATACAAGATTCCCTCATCTTTTTGACTAAAGCTTTTGTTTCTCTTGCTACATTATTGAATCCTCTCTGAGTGATAGATGATAGTAGCATGCTTCCTAAAGAGGAAGAAAAAACACCTTAATGAATCATTTTCCTTATCTTTTTTGGCTATAAATGATGTATTTTCATAATGTCATGTTACTCTGAATGAAGCAGCACACTTTATTGTGAAGTGCAGGCAGCTATTAGGTGGGGATATCTACTCTTTTTAGGAAGTGATATTGGCTAAGGGGGTCATTCTGAACTGTTTTTAGTGGGTCTGGACGTCTTATCTGGATGTCCAGACCTTCTAAATATTTGGATCACGCTGGCGGAACAGAACTCCCTGCATGTAGATACGAGTTGTGCGCAGAGCTCTGTTCTTGGGCGGAAGGAGGCAGGCCAAGGGAGAAGGGAGGGCAAGCAGTGGGCAGCATCATGCCCTGGACATACAGGGCCAATTTCGAGGTTGGCCCTGTACGTCCAGGGTCAGCCATGTATACAGGGGATTTATTCCACCTCAGAAGTGGAATAAGTGCCCCTCGATGGTGGGAGATGTGGGAGCCGGGGCCGGAAAAAGGAGGTAAGGGGTGCAGAGCGATCCCTGCTGCCTAACCCTGGCCACGACCTGATTGGGGGTTAGGTTGTGAGGAAAGGGGAACTAGGGTTTGGTCGGCAATCACAGCTCCTGCATGGAACTGTGGTGGCATGGCAACAGGACGCCATGCCACCGCTACTCTGTTCAGGAGCCAGGCTGGGCTAGCCAGGGAAGTGCAGGATGTCTGGCTAGACAGAATTGTGCCACAGCCTGCACGTCCAAGCCTGTAGACCCGATTCTGATCCTGCAGGATCAGAATCGGGTCTATCGCTGCACACTCCGATTCTGGCAGGCCATGCAGGCAGGGGGCATCCAGTACAGAATGAACCCCTACGAGAATTAAATTTAAAGTAGTCTTGCTAAACTTAAGTGTGTTGCACCTTATAACATAAGAACCTGCTCATTTATTTTGCTTAAACAAGTGTAATCTGCACAATGCAAGCATATGTCTTTGCTAGACCTACTACAATAAATACATACAACATGGGGGGCGGAGCCTGATGTCCAGCGGGATGGTCGCATAACGCTGTGGCTCCCGAGAGGCCTACTCAGAATCCTGAATTAACACCGTAAACACTTGGAACTTCTACTCTGATCCTGCCGGGGCACATTGGTGAGATGGCGGGGACCAAACCCACGCGCCTGGAATTTGGCTCTCCAGCGGCTTCTCACGGCAAACGATCCAAAACTGAACCTCCGTCCCCGCAGAAGGGGCTGGCCTTGTGCGAGGGCCCCAAAATGCAGCAGGAAATCCTCGCAGAGATTAGAGGGGTCAAAGACCTCGTGCAGTCAAACGGGGAGGCACTTCGAGCGCTACGGGAAGATCTTGGTGTGCTGCAAAGCAAGCTAGAAGGGCTCTCTTCGCGTCAGGACAAAATGGAGAGCATATTGGATTCCCATGCGGCCCGGTTGTCCAAACTCGACAAGGTTGAACGTCAGGTGCGGGCCTTGCAGAAAGAAGTGGAAGATGGCAATAATAGAGCGCGCCGCAACAACATTCGACTCGTGGGCATACCGGAGGGAGCGGAATCGGGAGACATGAAAGAGTTTTTATGCAAAATCCTCCCTTCCCTGCTCCAAACCACTTTTACCAAAGATTTGGAGATAGATCGCGCTCATCGTGTGCCCACAAGCATAACGCTCAACAGGAAGACCCCGCGGCCTATCATTTTTCGACTTCTGAGATATCAACACGCTGAGCAAATTCTAAGTGCATCTCGGGCAAAGGGCCACATGGAGTTTGAGAGCCACAAGATCTCCTTCTATCCCGACTTGGCTAAACCCACGGTCGACCGCCGAAAGCGCTTTCTGGAATTTCGGCCGAGGCTTCAACAACTACAAGCACGCTATGGCCTGATGTACCCGGCCAAATTCCGAGTCACGCTTCACAATCAGACAAGAACAATTGAGGACCCTGATCTACTAGCGGAGTTTTTGGATTCCAAAGAAGCCGACTTGATGCGCTGACTTCCAGAATATTCCTGCAAGTATCCTCAGATCCGCTACACCCGCCATATTGGATCTGCCGCAACCCAGCACAGAGTCTGGCGATGGCAATTTGTTGCCTTCCTTTGATGATGTCTGTGACCCGACTCCATCTATCCACAGTAGCCTCGATGAGTATCAGAGACAGTGTTCACTATGGACTCTGGTGTTTCTTTTCTTTGTTTCATGTCTTTCTATTCCCTCTCTAGGGCCTCCTCCCGCAGACATATGGTCGCCATATTCTTTGGGGGTTTTGCTTCTTCTCTAAGATACTTTGGTACATACTTTTCAATATGGGGTGTATTAGTCAGACTACTCGGTGATTATGTCATTGTTGCACAGATTCTGATTATGTTGTATGTTTTCAAGCGCCCTTACCTCAAATGTCTATTACCGATTGATGGCACCATGTAAGATTTTCTCATTGAACGTAAAAGGAATCAATAATCCGATAAAACGGAAGAAAATCCTAAGCTACCTAAGTCAGGAAATCGCGGATCTGATCTTTCTCCAAGAAACGCATTTAAATTCGAAGGAAACTCTTAAACTCAATATTAAACCTTACATGGTGGCCGCCTATTCCCCAGCCGTTTCTAAGAAATGTGGGGTCGCCATACTGGTTAGGAAATCTTTGCATGCTACTATTATTGCGACTAGCTCAGATACAGAAGGTAGATGGTCCAGAGTTCACCTCAAGATAGGTAGCCTTGAAGTTACATGTATATGCCTTTACGCTCCTAATGTGGATGACCCTGCCTTTTTTGCTACCATTGCCCAGGTTGCACAGGCCTCTGCTAATACTTCATTGATAATTGGGGGGGATTTCAATCTAGTCATTGATCCCCTGATTGACAAACAGCCGCCTAGGACAAGTGGTCCCCCCAAGAGTCACATCACGCTTACCTCCCTGATCAAAGATCTTGCTTTGGTTGATCTATGGAGGTTACTACACCCCAATGAGCTTGACTTCACCTTCTTCTCTTCCCCTCATAAATCCCAGTCTCGCATAGACTTCTTTCTAATATCAAAATTGTTAGTTCCTCAGGTGGATACTGCCAAGATTCACTCCCAACATATTTCAGATCATGCCGCCATTTCCTTTCGATTACACACTACTGCACCCCAAGGGAATACGGGGGCCTGGTTCTTTGATAGAGCCCTGTTAACTCAGCCAGAGTTCCAGGTAGAAATTCGAGCAGCCATACAGGATTACTTCCATTTTAATCTACCCCAGGATACTGCGAATTGGGCTTGGTGGGAGGGCTTCAAAGCGGCCATTCGAGCAACGATCACTAGCTATCAAATTCGCCTGCGGAAACAAAGCCAACAGCAGCTATTCACACTGGACCAACAAATAAAAGCAGGCGAATGGGTTCTAACTTCACGTACTGATCCATGTGTATTAATTCGATTACAGCGTCTCCGTTTTCAATATAACTCAATCCTCTCAACTGCAGCTTCTAAGAGTATAGAGCTTCAGCGAGGGACCTATTATCGTGAAAATAACCGAGCCGGTCGACTCTTAGCCAACGCCTTGAAAGGTCAAAAAGAAGCCAAACGCGTAGCGGCCCTTCGAGCTCCACAGGGAGGGGGCATAGTAACCACAGACTCCGACATAGTAGAGCTCTTTCGGGATTTCTATACCCGCCTATATCAATCTGAATGTGAGTTCTCGTCAGAGACATTCGAGCGATTGCTTTCTGGCATTCAGCGGCCGACCCTCTCTGAAGATGATAGGGATGCGATGGATGAACCCTTCTCTACTTCAGAGATCCAATCTGCCCTAACACGAACAGCCTCGGGCCGTGCCGCAGGGCCCGATGGTCTCCCGACCGAATTCTACAGAACGTTCAGTGCAGATCTAGTTCCCTATTTAAAACTCTATTTTACTGCCCTTGCGGTAGATACATCCTCTTTGGGATCCTTTTCTGCAGCTAATGTGGTAGTCTTTGAGAAAGAAGGCAGAGACCCGCTACTAACCGCCAACTACCGTCCAATCTCCCTACTTAATGCCGATTATAAGATCTTCGCAACGATCTTGGCCACCCGGCTATCTGACAGGATGGCCACCCTAATTCACCCCGACCAATGCGGTTTTATACCCGGCAGATCAACTGCTGACAATGCTCGGACCTTGTGCCATGTGCTATCCAGTGCTGCCAATCTAGATCTTCCATGGGTGGGTCTTTCCCTGGATGCCGAAAAAGCCTTTGATCGTCTAGAATGGCCTTTCTTATTTGCAGTTCTCCGATGGTATGGCTTTGGGGAGGGTTTCCTCCGATATCTCCAAGTCATGTATACTCAACCCGTCGCCAGTATTTGTGTTAATGCCATCAAGTCTCAGCCATTTAATCTCCAAAGAGGCACGCGTCAAGGTTGCCCCCTATCACCAATGCTCTTTGATCTAGCTCTTGAACCCCTAGCCCTTCTTATTAGACAATCCGCACGTATTCGAGGTGTCCCCTTCAGCCGTAGGGAGATTAAACTATCTGCATATGCAGATGACCTTATGCTTTTCGTATCCCTCGATTCGGTTCCAGCTGTCTTGGATCTAATTGACGGATACTCACAATTATCGGGCTATAAAATTAACTTGACCAAATCTGTAGCATTCCCACTGAACCGCTGGGTGCATGAGGCTGACATGAAGGCCTTTCCCTTCCTTTGGCAATCCCGCATGGTGAAGTATCTTGGGGTCCATTACTGTTCTCCTTTAGAAGACACTATTAGTTTTAATGCCAAAGAGGTAGTCTCCAAGGTCCGTGAGCTCACGAATCGTTGGTCTCCCTTATCTCTAACATGGTGGGGTCGCTTAGAAACTGTGAAAATGATGATAGTCCCCAAAGTGAATTACATTTTAGAAATGCTGCCATGCTTACTCCCGCTACATACTTATAAAGATATTGAGGGCCTTCTCGTCCGTTATCTCTGGCAGGGCAAGCCACCAAGGATAGCTAAACAAAAACTACAGTCTGCAAAAGAAAGAGGGGGTACCAGATTTCCTGATTTTCTTAGATATCATCAAGCCTTCTTACTTAAGCAAGGTGCCCGATGGCTAGATGCCTCAACAGACAGCAGACCAGTTTGGCTTGACATAGAAGAGGAGCTTAGTAGCCCAATTCCGTTGACCCATCTCCCAGGTATGTCCTATCAAGTAGACACCCGCCATCCACCAATGATTGTTGATACTCTAGCGGCCTTTAACACTCTCATTCTATCACTGGGCCCGAACGTATGTCCTCCGGACGGACTCCCGCTATGGAATAACCCCAGAATTCAAGTCCTAAATAGAACGATAGCATGGAAACCCTGGTACTCAAGGGGGATCTGGACACCCCAACAGCTTTTCTCCGCAGCTTGTTGGAAAACCTTTTCTGATTTACAAAAGGAATTTGCGTTACCAGCGAAACACTACTTTCAATTGATGCAGCTTCAACACTGCCTCAAAAGTGCTCGAATCATGCCGCCCTCTGTCCCTACTGAGGACGGGCTATTAGAGATAATTCACTCTATTGGTAGCACGCATGGGGTAGCCTCTAACTTTTATAAAATATTATGTCAGGGTACAGACTCGGCCACTTTTAGAGCCCAACAAGCCTGGGAGCGCGAACTGCAAACCACTTTAACCCCTGTGCAATGGAGCGTTTTCTGGAGCAAAGTAGTGCGGGTCTCCCGGTCTGCCTCTGTTACCCAAACTCTCTTCTTCTTTGCACACAGATGCTTTTATACCCCAGAAAAAATAGCCAAATGGAACACAAATGCTAGGGACCAGTGTTGGTCTTGTCACACTGCTGTGGGAACCCTCGCTCATGTTATTTATGAATGTCCTCAACTGCAGGTTTATTGGGGGCGGGTCTGGGGTCGTATTCAGTTTATCTTACACCTTCATGAACCTCTCTCTTGGAAGATTGTGGGACTCCGCTCTGTGGCGGAGATCCCCTCTCTTCCTAAGAAGGGTCACTTTCTCCTTGATTTCATGCTGGGTATAGCCATATGCTTAATCACGAGGAATTGGAAGGATAGCTCTCGACTTACTGTCAATGAATGGTGGAACCTTGTCTGCTTATATAGTAAATATGAACAGATACCTCGGAGAGCTATTCCCCATGCCCAACCTCACTCTCGCTTGTCTAAATGGCAGATGCTTAATGATTATGTACAATCTGCTCATTGCTCCAACATGCCTGTTTAATGTGCACTCATCATGTTTCTGGTCACCGTTAGATTTGTAACATAATAATGTAAGTACACGCCCGCTTCGGGAATGACTAGTTTTCTAGAGAAGAAGCAGGGGGGAGGGGGGTGGTAGGGGTTTACTTTGGTGTATGTATTACATTTTGTATTTGTCTGTTAGCTGTATGTCTTCCTTCTCCTTTGTTGTTATAAAACGAAAATAAAGAATTAAAAAAAAAAATACATACAACATAAAAATTACATAAAATCACATGACATTATATATGAAAATAACTAAAACAAAATAAACACTGTCAAATTATTTTCAAAAATCACACTGATCCATAAGCCTCTCAAAAAGGTTTTCTAAATCTAAAACAGGAATGTTCCTCCCTCATTTCCTGTGGTAATACATTCCAAAGCTATGGTCCTCTAATTGAAATCATCCTGTCCTTACTACTACTACTAGTACAAATCGCTGTAGACATGCATATAGTCTACTGCATAGGTGGTCAGTGACTCAGTTCTTTTGAAGAGGCTGAAAAAGAGGGGTGGGGTGGATAGGAGTGGGGTGGAACAAGGAGGGTAGGGGCAGGTGCAGACAGACCCCTTCTACAATGTGACTAGGGTGGGCAGTTTTAAAAGGGGGAGAATAGGGGTGAGAAAGTGTAAGAGTGAAAAGAAAGACATAGAGGTGATAAGGAGTCAGAGTGTTTGGAGGGAGAGGATGAAAAGAGCTCAGGGTGTCTGGAGGGAGAGAAGTGGTGAGAGGTTGTGAGAGTGGAGGGAAGGAAAAGGAGTGAAAGGAGGAAAAGGGGAGAATAAAAAGGAGGGAAGAAGTGGGTGAGAAAGAAGAAAAGTATTTGGAGGGAAAGGTGAAGAGAGAGTATGAAAGATCTGGAGTGACAAGGAAAGGAATGTGTAAAGTGACAGACAAAAGTGACAAATCTGTGAGGAAGGTGAGAGAAGGGAATGGAAAAACTGGGTAGCAACAGAAAGAAGAATGGGACTGGATTCCAGAAAAGGCTGACTGGCAGGTAAGGAGCTGGGGTTGGTGATGGGATGAGACTTAAAAGATGAGGAATGAGGGCTGGGGAGGAGGCAAGAGTGAAAGATGGAAATCTTGTACAGTAGGTAGGAGAAATGTGAAAAGAGGGATACTGAGAATGAGGAATAATATCTAAATGTAAATAGAGATACATAGAAGAGAGAAATGGTGAAAAATGATGAAGGTGTGAAGGGTAATGATGAAATGCCAGAGGCAGATGTAGAGAGAAAGGAAAGACAGGAGAAGAAAGAAGAAATGAAAGCAAGATCCTGGAAATGAACTTACAGTATATGAAGATGGATGCAATGAAAGAAGAGCCAGGGGCAGTGAGGCCCCTTCCAGTCTGATGTTTAAAGCTTGAATTGTCCCACCAGGTCTTAGTCTCTCTAAGCCTCTTATACTGGGTATCTATGATCCACTGTAAATGGGACTCTTTAACAGAATGAATGCACATATAGGCCTGGGAAACAAAGAGAAATTCTCTTAAAGGAACATAGACCCACATCAGCCTAAGAAAAGTTGGGACTTTGCTAGGTCTTCTTTATTTCCTGCAGTAACAACTGATCTATGGCTAGGAAAAACCATGTTGCCAATGCTGCTGCCCCCGTTACAGCTTCTTCCTCTGTCCAGATCCCAGGTGATGAATTGGTTCCATGTGCAAGATACCTGCAAGATGAATCTCTCATGAAACAAGTGGAGGAATTGAGAGAAGAGATAGAGAGGCTGAGAAGCATCCACGACAGCGAGTACATTGCTGCTACTACTACTACTAATGAACATTTGTATAGGGCTACAAAATGTATGCAGCACTATACAGACACATGTAAAAAACAGTCCCTACTCATCAGAGCTTACAATCTAATCAAGACAGACAACACAACAGCTGAGGACAAGGATATATCTAGGGGAATGGTAAGGAAACACATAGGAGCCTGGAACAAACTACCTGAGTCTATATATCAGGCTTCATCTTTGCCCCTTTTCAAATCCATGCTAAAAACTCACCTCTTTGAGGCTGCTTTTGGATCCGGATCTGCTTAGTCTCCTATGTGTCTCCTTACCTTTCCCTATTTGTATCCTTGTTTTTAGCTGTTGTATCATCTGTCTTGATTTATATAGTGCTTTGTAGTGCTATATAAATGATCAATAGTAATGAGTTTTGAACAGAATAAAGGAGAGAGAGAGAGATGCTTCAAAGAGAGAGCAGCAAGGAGAAGGTTGCAATAGTCTAGACAGGAGGTGACGAAAGAATGGAGAAGTGTCTTAGAACTGAATTGTAGAAAATTGAGGATGTGTAGTTGGAGGAGAAGACAAGGTCAATGTAGTGCCAGGCTTGTGAGTAGGAGCAGTAGAGCACAACTGGAGGTTGAATGCGGAGATAAGAAAAAGGAACTTTAAGGCATAAGAATCAGAAGTCTTCAAAGTGAATGTTAAAAGCCTCAAGAATAAGGGAAGGGGAAAATGCATCCAGAAAGGAGGAGAGCCAGGAGTCAAAATCGGTGGGAAAGGTAGAGGTGGACTTGTTGAGGGGTTGAAAAATGACAGCTACCTGGAGAGGTAGTGGAGAAAATAGGCAGATGGCATAGATTTCAAAGGAAACAAAGGAATTATATGGAGGCAAAAGGAGGGGCTGACATTGGCAGAAATGAGAGAGTAGGAACCCAACACCACCACCACAGCCAATGGTCCAAGGCGTATGGGAAAATAGGTAGCCTCCGTGACACAGGGCATTGGCTGATGCTGAATCTTCTGGAAAAAGCCAGTAAGAGTCAGGAGATGTAGAGTATTAGAGATAAAGAGGTCATGAATGAAGGCAAGTTTATTGGAGACAGAATGTGCATTCCATAATGTGCATGAAAAAAAGAGAGAAGAGGGAGAAAGGAGAGGGATATGAACAGGATTAGAAACGTTACACATTGACCTGCCCTGGGAGTGTGAAAAACATCTAGGGGGGCCATGATTGGGGTTGACATATCCAGAGGAGAGAAGGTAAAGGATTAGGAGAGAATGGGGAAGAAAGGAGGCGGCATGACGGAAACAAGGGTGAGGTCCCCCTAGTGAGAGTGAGATGACTGAATGAGATGAAGAAAAAGGTGAAGCTCAAGGGCAAATGATAAGGTAGAAGACAAAATGGTAGGGGAGGTGGGGCAGTAAGGAGTAGTAATGAGAAGTAGGGCCATGGAACTGTGGGAATGAGTTTAGGAAGAACACAACGTGATGTAGAATCAGAGGAGAGGGTGCAGAGAAGAGAATTCAAATCAAAGAAGATACAGGTGGGGGGGGGGGGGGGTGTAAGTCCTGGTGGTTTCAGATGCACCTGAATAATTGCATCAATGAGCAAAGAAAAACTATGAAAGAGTGTTAGGCCAGAGGTGGGTGGATGGGTGGGTAATAAAGTGCTGAGAATGGAGACACACCACTGCAGAGAGCAGGAGCTGGCTAAAGGACAGACAGAAGATAGAACACACACTGACAAAACAAACATAGACAGAACAATAAATAACAAGCTAGATTCTAAACAGGCACAGGAAAATGACTGAACAGAGCATACTGTACAAAGTTAGCAGACGTTTGCAATGAGGGTGCTCTCCCAAGCAGAAACCACCAGCAAAATGGAGGATCAGCAGCTGATGTACTCACAGAGGAAAGCTTCTGAACAAAGCCCCGGCGGGGGAGGGGCAGGGCAAGTGCTGAATGCAAGTAAGTGGAAACAGGCATATTACACCGGAATTGTCCTTGTAAAACTCAGGCAAGTTAAAAAATGCTTTAAGGGCCTGATATTCATCTGGGCAGCAACCCTGCCTGCTGACCCCTAACCCCGTATATTCAATGCTGTGGTGATGGCATTGAATATCTGAGTTTGACGCACAGAAGAAACCACTACAGAGCCTAACCAGCTAGCGGTGATATTATACCGTTACCCGGTTAGCATCTGTGGCTACAACTAAGCTGGCCTAGTTTTATTTATTTATTTATTTAAACGGATTTCTATACCGCCTTTTCCTACAATCAAGGCAGTCTACACAGCAATCAACAAAATACAGTGTCTAGTGTGCGCATGCTTTGAGCAGTGAGTGCGTGTGTGTGTAGATGGTCATTGATTCTTGGTGAGGTATTTACAACGTGTGCTATTTACAATACTATGTACATCAGGACTTTAATACTATAAGCGTGTCGCTAGGGTAGGGTGTTGGGTTGGGGTATTGTCTGTTGTACAGTTTAAGTGATGTCACTGAAGTGCTCTATGAAGAGGGTCGTCTTTAGCAGTTTCCTAAAGTCCTTTATGTCTGTTGTTGACCGTAGTTCATCAGGGAGGGCGTTCCAGATTGTTCGTTCCGCCTTTGATAAGGCTCATTTTTCGATGTCCTTGCGTACCTTGTTGATGTCTTTAGGTGTGTTGTCATGGTTGGATGTGCCTCTCCTCCTCGGTCTTGTGCTGCAATCGGGCTGTATGAATGGGTGTAGGCTGAAAGCTGATGACTGTTGCTTGATTTTGAATATGTTTATGATTGTCTTGTATCTGATGCGGGAGCTGATTGGTAGACAGTGGAGATCTTTTAGGGTGGGTGTGATGTGTTCTTGTCTTGTGGTGCCAGTTATTATGTGTGCTGCTTTGTTTTGCACCAGTTGCAGTGGCCTGAGTGTCTGTTTTGTTAGGCCAAGATAGATTGGGTTGCAGAAGTCTAGGATTGGAGTTATTAGTGCCTGACAGACTGTGCGGAAGTGTTCCTGAGAGAAGAGGGGTTTGAGGCGTCGGACTAGTCTCATCCTGTGGTATGCATTTTTGGTGGTTCTGCTGATGTGGGACTGAAGGTTCAGTTCTTTATCCAGGGTCACTCCAAGGTATTTAGCTTCTGGTTGTATGGGTATGGTTGTGTTGTCTATCTTGATGTTGCGAGGAGGGATGAAGTCGGAGTTTCGTGTGATGATTAAAGCTTCGGTCTTGCTGTAGTTTATGTTCAGGTTGTTGTCTTAGAACCAGCTGTTCATGTGCATGAGACATTCTGTTATCTTGGTGTAGTCTGGGTTGTCGAGGGTGATTGGTGTGTATATCATTATGTCGTCCGCATAGATTGTGTATTTTATCCTGTGTTCTTTTATGATGCTGCATATTGGCTGGATGTAGAGGTTAAGTAATAGTGCTGATAGGGCGGATCCTTGAGGTATGCCTTGCATGACCTTTATGGGTCAGGATGTGTTGGGACCGATCTTGACCTGTATCTGTCTGTCCGTTAAGTAGGAGTGGAACCACCTCAGTGTGGCTCCGTGTAATCCGATGTTCTGAGTCTTGCTAGTAGAGTTCCGTGGTCCACTATGTCGAATGCTGATGAAATGTCAATGAAGATCATGAGTATTCCTTTCTTTCTGTTGTCTATGAGATGTAGTATGTCGTTAAATAGGTATAGCAGGAGTGTTTCGACTCCGTGGTTGGGGCGGAAACCGTGTTGGTTGAGGTCCAGTTGTGCTTGGTTGTCGATGTGTTCTTGTAGCTGATGTTGTACCGCTTTCTCAATAATCTTTGCCAGTAGAGGGATGCTTGAGAGGTCTGTAGGCTGCAGGGTTGTTCTTGTTGAGTGGTGATTTCTTTGGGATTGGTCTTATTGTGGCGAGTTTTAGCTGGTCAGACATGATTCCTTGGGTTAGTGAACTGTTCACTATGTTGTGTATGGTGTGGATGAAGTTTGACTTTGTCGCCTTAATCCATGTAACTGGGCATGGATCTTTTGGGGCTGAGCTTGTGTTGAGTGCGGTGATGATGTGTGAGAGCTGCTCTGTGGATGGGTTGCTGAATTTGTCCCAAGTTTTTCTTGAGGGGGTGACTGGTTTGGTGCTTGTGTCTGTTTTCCGTTGTGAAGCTGAATGTAATTTTTCTTGGATATGGTTTGCAAATGCTTGTGGGTCTATTTGCACTTCGCTCTCGGTTTTCTGTTCCTTGGTGAGGGTTGTCACAATTTTGAAGAGCTCTCTCGGTTTATTGTTTGATTTGAGCATGATGTTGGTGTGGTATTCTTTCTTCGTTTGGTTGATGAGTTTGTTGTATTCTTTTTGTTTGGTTAAGTATAGTGCCTGATTGTTGGGCGACTTGGTGTGTCTCCATCGCCTTTCTAACTTCCTGAGTTCCCTCTTCTCATTCCGTATGATTTTTGAGTACCAGGGTGTGTGATGTGCTTTGGTGCGACGAGCTTTCTTTTAGCTGCAGATCGCTAACTGGGTAGCAGTGCAATATCACTGCTACCCGGTTAGTGGTAGTCTCCACCTCTGCTGCGCCCTGGAATGCCCCCAACACACCCTGATACTAATAGGATAGCATCAGGCACATAGGGGAGTTAGAAGGGGATATTCAATGGCACTAACTATGTAAGTGCCATTGAATATCCTCATTTAAGGCATTTACACAATTTAAAGCCCTTAATCATGTAAATGCCTTTTGAAAATCAGGCCCCAAGTACCTACAAGACAGGTCTTGTAGAGGAATAGGGAGATGGAGAAAAAAAGAAAGAAAAAGAAAAAGCACTCCTAATGTGAAGTGAGATAGTACTAGTCAAAGAACAGAGGCAATACAATGTTAAGAAGGGAGACACAGCACTGCAGAGGGCAGGAGATGTGTAAAGGACAGACAGAAGATAATGTAGGACACACACTAACAATACAGAAATATAGACAGAACAATACATAACAAGCTAGATTCTAAACAGACACAGAAGAATGCCTGAACAGAGCATACAAAGTTAGCTGAGGCTGGTAATTATAGTACTCTCCCAAGCTAGAGCCAACAGCATTGCAGCAGTGTGTACCTTTGAGTCAGTCCTGAATCCTGGCGACCCAGAAGCTCCTGGGTTTTCTTGGCAGTGTCACCAGAAGTAGATTGCCAGGCCTTTCTTCCGAGGCAATGGAGGGTTAAGTGACTTGCCCAAGGCCACAAGGAGTGCTAGTGGGAATTAAACCCTGGTTGCTTGGTTATCAAGCCAGTGTTCTAACCACTAGGCTACTCCTCCACTCCAGCAGCATTGATGAGATGCATATCAGGGCATCCGAGCTCCCAGACAGAGGGAAAGATGATATGCTACAGCAAGAAGAGAGCTGGACACAGGTCACCAGAGCCTGCAGAATCAACACTCCAACTCAAACTCTACCATCTCTCAAACTGAAGATCTGGTATGCAGACCTGGAAGTGGAGGACACAAAAACATTCCAATAGGAAGAACTGAAGCTCAAACACTCCAAAGTTGCAGAAAGAGTGACCACAAGAAAACAAAGAGTAGTGGTGGTTAGTGATTCTCTTCTGAGGGCTACTGAGGCATCCATCCTGAGAGGTATGCTGTCTGCTATTTGCCTAATTCTGAGATTTTATGGAGAGTTTGCCGAGACTCATCAAGTCTATTAACTATTATTTCATGCTGCTCATCTATGTTGGCACAAATGATACTGATAGGTATTCCATCCCAGGAGCAGAGGAGCGGAAGACTCATCTGCATTTCCATCCCAGCAAAGGAATCCAGAAGTCACCGCGCATCAACCAGTGGAGAGCTGACAAAGATCCCTCACTACCCCAGCAGAAGAGAAACAGAAGACTCATCTGCATATCCATCCCAGCAACCCCAGCAGAGGACTCCAGAGGTCACCGCAAGTCAGCCAGGCAAGAGCTGCCATAGACCGTGCATTCATTTGCATGTCTGTGCCAGAGCCCCACCTATTCACTGAGCACTTCAGAAGTTAAATATTACACATACAATAACACTCATATAAACCCAAAGTTATTATGTTCTCCTTTTCATTCCATCGCTCCATCCTATTGAAAGATCTCCCCACACTCCAATTACAACTCTGTTACATATGAGGTGAGACATTGTTTTGGGAGTCATAAGCTTGATAAAGAAGAACTTCCAAAAACATCTTTACAAACTACCCATACCTATTACATCTTACAAATTTCAGAAGGAAGCTCTCTTTGGCATGATGCAAGTACTATGCCGAGCATTAGCAGTAAATTTGAGAGACCGAGATCATACTCCACATACCCTGGCTTAGAAGTGAGGTTCATGACTATTCCGGCAACTGGTAACAGAACCCACACATCAGAGGTCCATAATGGACCTGGTGCTTACAAATCGTCAGAATGTTTCTAATGTTAAAGTGGGTGATCATCTCATATTCAGCGAGCAGTGGATGATGTGGTTCAGTATTTGGACAAGAGCTGATATAGCCCATTCAAAATGTGAGGTTCCCAGACTTCAGGAAAACTAAATTTGCCAAAATAGAACAATATCTCAAGGAGATGCTAGAGGGATGGCAACAACTGGGTGATGTAGAAAAGCAGTGGGCAAAACCAAAAGGGGATATTTTGTTTGTAAATTAAATAAATGTAAAAGGAAAAGAAGTCCACTATGACAGAAAAGATGAAGAAAAAGAAGGTGGCCTTCATAAAATACAAGAGATCATGATAAAAGAAGACAAACATCAATATTTGGAAAAGCTAAGAGGAGCTAGGAACATAGGAAAGCAAAGATACACATGAAGAAAAAATAGTCAATGCAGTAAAACGAGGAACAAAACATTTTTCAGATATGTAAGAGTAGGAAATACAAAAGTAGCATTGTCAGACTGAAGGATGAAGGGGAGGAATATGTAGAAGCTGATGAGGATAAAAGGGAATTGCTTAACAAATATTTCTCTTCTTTCTTCACATATGAAAAGGCCAGGAGTAAGACCTCAGAAAAAAACAACAAATAGGAATAGAAGTGACACAAATCTTGAACGATTTTCATAAGACTGTGTTCACATGGAACTAGCTAAACTAAAAGCAGACAAAGTGATGGTATACTTCTGAGAGTTTTGAAAGAACTTAGGGAAGTTCTAGCTGCTCCACTCTCTGATGTTTTCAATGCTTCTTTAAAGTCAGGAGTGGTCCCAGAGGACTGGAAAAGGATGAATGTGGTCCCTTCACACAATGGGGAAGTAAGGATGAGATTTTGAAACTCTGTGGTGAGTAAATTAGTGGAAAAGCTTCTAAAATAGATGATACAGAAGTTTCTGGAATCCAATCCAGAAATACCTTAAAGAAAATCTACTTCAAACTTAAAATCCTCAAACAATTGCGCCCCCTGGTATTTATGCATGATTTTATCAATATAACACAGGCTACCATTACTCCACACTTCGATTTCGCTAACTTAATACTTATAGGCATTCCAAAACAAAATATCAAAAGAATCCAACTCGCACAAAATGCAACAGCTAGAATTATATTAAAGATAAATTCACTTCAACACATTACACCAATACTAGCTTCCCTGCACTGGTTACCAATACAAAGCAGGATAACCTACAAAACAATAATAACTACATTCAAAGCCCTAAACGACATGGCCCCGAAGACACTATGTAATTTAATAAACAAAGAACTACCTAAGTCTACTCATAGAAAAGGACAATCAAATAAACTAAAGATTCCAAAAGAATATATAAGATCTCACAAAATTACAAATAATAGAGCCTTTTCCCACATAGCTCCAACAACTTGGAACTCGTTACCAGAGGACTTACGATCACTAACAGAGATAACAGAATTCAGAAAAAATTGAAAACATATCTATTCACTAAACACTATAATTCCATAGAAAACATTCCACTCAACTTAGATAAAGGCTAAACATGAACCCCCCCACATCAAGCGTATACTCCCTTCTTCAAGGGATAACACACAAAACATAATCGAATGAACACTCCACTCATATGCATTGATACCCTACTTGTATATAGTTGCAACTGATATGATCTGCCTATGCGGTAGAGTCAGTACTTTGTTTAAATTGTTACACAATCTGTGTTAGTTGAATTATTCTGCTTAGTTTTTAAACCTATGTGTGCATGTTAAGATGTTCTATGTAAAATGTTATTCTGTTCCATGTAAAACAAGCTCTGCATTGTTAACTGTTGTTAATTGTACACCGCAACTGATCGCTGGAAGATGCGGTATATAAATAAGTGTTAAAAAAAAATCCAAAGCTGCATAATTTTACTAGAGGCAGGTCTTATCAGACAAATCTCATTCATTTCTTTGACCGACTGTGTAACCAAAGAGTTGGACTAAGGGAAAACCCCAGATGTGATGTACTTACAGTAGATTTCAGTAAGGCCTTTGACACTTTTCTGCACAGGTGACTCATAAATAAATTGAGCATCCTAGGGATGAACTCCAATGTGACTAACTGGGTTAGAAATTGTTTGACTGGGAGGCATCAAAAGATACAGGTAAATGGAGCTCATTTTGAGGAGAAGAGTATTGCCAGTGGTGGGTCGCAGGTCTTTAGTCTGACTCTTAGCACTTTTGTAAGTAATATTGAGAAAAGGCTGTCGGGTAAGGTTTGCCTCTTTGCAGATGATACCAAAATCTGCAAAAGAGCTGACACCCATGAAGGTGTAGATAGCATAAGGAGGGATCTAGTAAAATTTGAAGAATGCTTGAAAATGTAGAAGCTGAGATTTAATGTTAAAAAATGCAAGGTCATGCAATTTGGATGCAAAAATCCAAGGGAGCAATACAGTATAGAGGATGGAGTACTTTTATCCATAAAAGAATAGTGGTACCGAGGAGGTGATTATTTCTGATAATCTTAAGGTGGCTAATCAGGTGGTAAAGGTGATTGCAAAAACTAGAAAGATGCTTAGGTGCATAGGGGGAGGAATGTCCAACAAGAACAAGGAGGTAATAGTTCCTCTGTATAAGTCTTTGGTGAGACTTAATTTGGAGTATTGTATGTAATTCTGGAGACCACACTTTCAAAATGATATAAACAGGATAGAATTGTGCAGAGAGTGGCTACCAAAATGGTCCATGGGCTTTGTCATAAGGCACATGGGGACAGACTTAAAGATCTCAATATGTATACTTTGGAAGAAAGGTGGGACAGGGGAGATATGACAGAGCCATTTAAATACCTCCATGACATAAATGCACAGGAGGTGTGTCTCTTTCAATTGAAAGAAAACTCTTCAGTAAGGGTGAAAAGATGAAGGTGAAAAGGGATAGAATCAGGAATAATCTGTTGAACTACAGTATTTCTTTATGGAAAGAGTGGTAGATGCATGTAATAGTCTCCCAGTAGAGGTAGTAGAAATAAGAACAGTATTTGAATTCAAGAAAGCATGGTACAAGCACAGAAGATCTCTAAAGGGCAAAAGGGAACTGTCAAGCTTAGTGGTTGATATGGAAGGGCAGACTGTATGGGCCATGTGGTCTTTATCTGCCATAATGCTCCTATGTTTCTATCTGTTTCAATGGAAGAATGGGTCAAAGTTCCTCAAGGACACCACAACCCCATAGTATTTTGAATATCACACTTTGGTGGGAGTACAAGGCCGCTGCTCTATTAACAAATACCATATGACAATCTGAACAAACCCAAGGTTATCATAGCACACCATGTAACTGCCGAAAGAACACCTGCCACAGTCCAACCCTCGAGTCAATGGATCTCTAGGCATTCTGTTGTAATAATCCTAAATATGCTCCAGGTCTCTGCCTGAGCCCAGAAAGAGGTCCCGATGATTATATATTAATACCCTCTCATGCTCGCAACTGGCCTGTTCAACCTGATAACACCACAGACATCTTCACTCACAAGTTTGTGTTAACTGACACAGGATTGAGCACATTACCATTCTCATCTTTTCCCTTCCTTTTCTAAGTACCAATAGATTTCTACAATAAATTCTACTTCCACTTTCCATTGATTACCCCGCCTTACCTCCTCAAACTATGTTGAGTAAGGTCTACTAGGCCATAAACCCATTTGTCCCCTGGGAATCGCAGAGAAATTTGAGTTGTCATTCTCAGAACTGCAGGAAACATTGGGATATGTTTACTAAACCGGGCTAATGGTTAATACAAGCTGTTTGTCACTAGATCCCTTTGAAATTCATGGGATCTAGTTACAAAATACACACTGTAACCATTAGCCTGTTTTAGTAAACATACTTCATTTAATTGTAGTTATTTTTGCTCAGTAAGGTGCCACCAGTTACTAAATGTTCATACTGTATGCTTTTCACACAATATTTATATGATTGAATCTTTTTCTTGAATAAATAGTCAAACTATATCCTTTTTGTCTGAGATGTTTATTCAGTAATGTAATCATTCTGGCTTATCATGGTATAGATTAGGATTCAAACATAAGAACATAAGATATGCCATACTGGGTCAGACCAAGGTCCATCAAGCCCAGTATCCTGTTTCCAACAGTGGCCAATCTAGGTCATATGTACCTAGCGGTTTCCCCAAAAGACAGGTTCCACAATGCTTGTACTGGGTCAAGCATTGATATCCTGGGTCCCTTCATAATAATGGTTTATGGACCTTTCCTCCAGGAACTTGTCCAAACCTTTTTTAATCCCAGCTACAATAACAGCCTTCATAACATCCTCCGGTAACAAATTCCAGAGTTTGATTACACATTGAATGAAAAAATATTTTCTTTTATTAGTCTTAAATAGTTTACCCTGTAGCTTCATTGCATGTCCCCTAGTCTTTCTATATTCTGATAACGTAAACAATCGATCTACGTTTACCCGTTCCACTCCGTTCATTAATTTATAGTCTTCTAGCATATCTCCCCTCAGCTGTCTCTTTTCCAGGTTATAGAGCCCTAATCTTTTTAGCCTTTCTTCATAGGAGTATCCTTCCATCCCCTTTACCATTTTGGTGGCTCTTCTCTGAACCTTTTCTAAAATTGCTATATCCTTTTTAAGATACGGCGACCAGAATTGCACACAATAGTCAAGGTGCGGTCTCACCATGGAACGATATAGAGGCATTATAATATCTTTTGTTTTATTTTCCATTCCTTTTCTTATGATACCTAGCATTCTATTTGCTCTCTTGGCCGCCGCTGCACACTGGGCCGAGGGTTTTAACATGGTATCCACAATGACGCCTAAATCTTTTTCCTGGGTGGTGGTCCCTAATGTGGAACCTTGCATCGTGTAACCATAGTTTGGGTTGTTCTTCCCTAGGTGCATAACTTTGCACTTGTCCACATTAAATTTCATCTGCCATTTTGATGCCCAGTCTTCCAATTTATCAAGATCCTCTTGCAATTTTCCACAATCCTCTTGGGTTTTAACAACTTTAAATAGTTTTGTTGTCATCTGCAAATTTGATAACCTCACTCGTTATTCCACTTTCCAGGTCATTTATGAATATGTCAAAAAGCAGAGGACCCAGCACAGATCCCTGGGGTACACCACTATTCACCTTTTTCCATTGGGAAAATTGGCCATTTAGCCCTACCCTCTGCTTTCTTTTAACCAGTTCCTGATCCACAGTAGTACACTGCCTCCTATCCCATGACTCTTTAGTTTTGCCAAAAGTCTCTGATGAGGGACTTTGCTGGCAGTTTTTTGGACTTCCTTCCACTTTTCTTAAAGTGTGGAATACAGCTGGTCTGGGCTTCCAAGATAGTATTTTTCAACAACACTCAAGCTTGATGTAAGTCTTTAACCTTTGCAACTGCTCCTTTTAGTTTTTTCTTAACTATTTTTCTCATTTATCATGGAGTTTTCTTCAATAGTCTCCCTTTCGAAAGTTAAAAGGTAGTACTGTGGATTTCCTTACTATCCCTCCTCCACTAATTAAATCAAAGGCGATCATGCTATGATCACTATTGCCAAGTGGCCCCAACAACCTTATCTCTTGCACTAGATCTGGTGTTCCACTAAGGACTAGGTCTAATAGGGCTTCCCCTCTGGTCAGTTCATGAACCAGCTGCTCCAAGAAGCAGTCATTTATTTCATCTAAGAACTTTATCTCCCTAGCATGTCCTGCCGTGACACTGACCCAGTCGATACTGGAGTAATTGAAATCACCCATTATTATTACTGCGCTGTAACGTTTGTTAGCTTCCTTGATTTCTTTGAGCATTTCATCATCCATTTGTTCATTCTGGCCAGATGGTCGATAGTACACCCCCACTGCCATCGCCTTCCCCTTTTTACATGGAATTTCAATCCATAGAGATTCTACAGCAAATTTTGTTTCCTGCAAAACTTTAATCCTTTCTGACTCAATGCCCTCTCTAACATAGAGTGCAACCCCTCCACCAATTTGATCGGCTCTATCATTACGATATAGTTTGTACCCAGGTATCACAGTGTCCCACTGGTTGTCCTCCTTCCACCATGTCTCTGATATTCCAATCATATCTAACCTTTCATTTAGTGCTATATATTCTAACTCTCCCATCTTATTTTTTAGACTTCTAGCATTTGCATACAAGCATTTTAGAGACTGTATTTTATTTATATTAATTTGGCTATTGGTAGGCATGGGTAATTTGGAATCTTTAAGCTCTGTCTGCTCCATACTCGAGGGTATTTGGGGCTACTTTACTCTTTTTTGGAACCTCTCTGCTTTTGGTAGTATCCTTCAAGGATACATTCTTCCGAACCATGCGCTCTTGGGCGACTGTTGGCTTTCCCCTATTATCTAGTTTAAAAGCTGCTCTATCTCCTTTTTAAAGGTTAATGCCAGCAGCCTGGTTCCATCCCAGTTAAGGTGAAGCCCATCCCTTCGGAAGAACCCCTCCTTTCCCCAGAATGTTCCCCAGTTCCTAACAAATCCAAAACCTTCATCTCTGCACCATTGTCTCATCCACGCATTGAGACTCTGGAGCTCTGCCTGCCTTTTGGGTCCTGCGCGTAGAACGGGAAGCATTTCGGAGAACGCTACCCTGGAAGTTCTGGATTCCAACTTCCTATCTAAAAGCCTAAATTTAGCCTCCAGAGCCTCTCTACCACATTTTCCTATGTCATTGGTGCCGACATGTACCAAGACAGCAGACTCCTCCCCAGCACAATCTAAGACCTTATCTAGGTGGCGCGTGAGGTCCGCTACCTTCGCACCGGGCAGGCATGTTACCAGGCAATCCTCATGTCCACCAGCCACCCAGCTATCTACATGTCTAATGATTGAATCACCAACTATAACAGCTGTCCTAACCCTTCCCTCATGGGCACATGACCCTGGAGAAACTTCCTCGGTGCGAGAGGGTTTTACATCACCTGGAGGACAGGTCCTAGTTACAGGATCACTTCCTGCCACACCAGGGTGATGCTCTCCTGTCACGTGACCTCTCTCCTCCATGGCAACAGGGATGCTGCCAGACTGGAGGTGGGACTTCAGGACTATATCCCTGTAGGTCTCGTCTATGTACCTTTCTGTCTTTCTTATGTTTTCCAATCTGCTACTCTAGCCTCTAGAGAACGGACTCGTTTTCAGTATAAATTGTGCTAAAATTACAGATGATCCTAGAGGGTTCACAAATACATTTATCACAGAATTCTCTAATCTCTAAGGTACATCAGGTTAGTGAATCCCACGATTTGGAACTTACAGAGATCCAGGAGAAATCAAATAGTGACCCATGTTTGACGTCTACTTTGCTTATTGCCTGTGCCTTGGGCCCTGATTTGTTTGTTAAAAATGTTCTTTAAAGCTAAGGAATCCCTGTTTATGGATTATCATGTTAGGATGTTTCCAGATGTTTCTAAAGCTGCTAAAAAAAAACACAATTTTTACTCCTCAGGCAAAGGACTTTGCAATTAGGTGGTCTTTTTTCCCTATGATTCCCATGTAAATGCATAATATAATATAAAGTATCCATCTATCTATTAGTATGTCTGTAGCTATATATTGGTTAATATCTAGAGAGAAAGAGAGAGATTGCCAACTAACTCAGTAGGCTACAGAATTGCTATTGCTATTCTTCTTCTCATTCATCTGGTCCATCTTCTACCAAAGTTATGGACCCATATCTTTGCTGTTAGAAATTAATGTCATAGCTCGGCTTCTTTATCTTATATTAATTTTTTTCTATGTATATGATCATTCATAAGATATGCCTTTGTTATTACTTAATTTTGTTTCTAAAGGATTCAACTTTCCTTTGCTAATCCCTTCTCTGTGAGGAGTTTGCTTATCTCTAGAATTCTAACTTTGATTAACATGAAGTAGAGAAGACACCTTATACAAACAAATAGGAGGCAATTTTCTAAATCTTTTTTTTTTTTGGTGTGTAAAATGCTGCTCTGTTCATTTAAAAGGTATCTTAGGAAATAAAACCTGAAAGTGTGCACCCTGCACTGAGCAGAATATGAGCCTGTACAGTAGGTGGGCTCTGAGAGGAGTTTGGGTGGAGTATTGGGCACAATCAGGATTTACTGGCTAACCCTTCTGCCTGCTCCTGAGCAGATGGACATCTCCACGCCCTCAGTATAGGCATGGCTTCTGAAGGACTTGTGCTAGTATTTTATAAGGACACAAAGGTGCTTATGTGGCATGTTTACTAAGCTGTGCAAGCTGTTAACCTGAGTTTGAAACCATGCTAATGGACGGTGCTAAGTAAAAGCATGTGCTGAACAGACAGTGCAGGGTTAATGCCACACTATCTGCTTAGCACACGACAAGAAAGGAATGGGTGGGTAGGGGCTGAAGATGGGCTTCTCTGCACAGTCTGGTTAGTGCGAGGGTTGACAGTGTACACTTGCTGTCATTGTCGCAGTTAGCGCAGGTGCACCTCAGTAGATGTGTTAAGTGCATCTGCATTAAGTGTGATTGCCGCTGGTGCAAATTGAGGTCCAAATCATTATCTGTTAGGGCCATACTGTACATGTCCCTAAAAGGTAGCGCATTGCTGTTGCATGTACTGTGCATTTATTTTATTCTAAATGCGTGATACCTGCAAAACCCTAAAGCACTTTAGTAAATATGCCCCTATGTGTCTTTATAAAATAGCTGAAAATTAGGTGCCTTCTCCAACTCCAAACCTAGGAACCCTGTTAAAAACATACCCTCATAATGGGGTTATGGTCCTAATAGTATGTGACTAAAAAAGACTAGCAGAAGGCTAGGGCCCTTAAGGTTATGATGTTCCTAATTACATTGCCCTTCCTCCTCCTCCTCCTCTAACTTTCTTTCCACTTGAAAATACAGGTACTCAGGGAATGCAAGCTTATCATCTTAGATATCCTTTCACATTTTTTTAAGGCAAGGGGAATGAAATACTTGACAACATTGCTCTTAAAAATCAATCAAAGGTAAAAGTAGGGCACATTAGCTTACTAATGACCTGATTTTTCCTCACTGTAGTGTCATGGGCCTTGGGCAGCAGCAGGAGGGTGCACTGAATCTATCCCCAAATCTGGATTTATGTTGTTGGTGCAGCATATGTCACTGCGATGCTCTGACTATTTGCCCCTCTGAGTTGGAAAAGGATTCCTAATGATTATTCATGAGCAACATAATTAAGCTACAGTTCTGGAAAGCTATTGAAGACTTAACTCGTTTCACAATCACTGCTGATATTTAATGTGGGGTCTTTTTTACAGTGTTGGCACTATGGGATGTTATACCCGATTTGCTGTTCTTAACATTGTGCCTGTTTCCTGCCTAGCAATCATATGATAGGCAGGAAACAAATGAAATTAAATGAAATACACAAAACAAGCACATGAGCCGCTTTCAGAGGGACTCTAGGAGATACTGCAGAAGGATCTAATACTTGAGCTATCTTTCCAGAAGTCCAAATGTTCACTTTGTAAAAGACCTCTGTCTGGACAGAGGCAGAAGCTGTAAAGGGGCAACAGCTTTAGCGATATGATTTTTCCCAGCCATTGTTCAGTTTGTGTTGTTTAGGTATCTATGAAAACAAAAGCCAGTTTCCCAGCTATCCTTTCAGAAAAAAAGCAGTTATATCTCTTTAAGTGTGTTCAAAATGTGCTGTTCCAAGTCCCTGTGTGTAGTTAATTGGGGAGTTGCCCTATAAAGCAAGACTGCTCACTAGGTGTGGGTGGGAGTTGGGGGAGGGGGTAGGGAGGGAACTAACACCTGATGAGGTGTCAGTAGTTTCAAAGTGCTGAAGAAAGATACTAAAGCAGAGTTTTAAACCTACCCCACTAAACAAAATATTTCCCCTTTTAAACTAAAGCACCAAAACCAATGTAGAAACATAGAAAAATGATGACAGAAAAAAACCACATGGCCTATCTAGTCTGTCCTTCCATATCAACCACTACACCAGTCCCCTTTTTTCCTTTAGAGATCCGCTGTGTTTGTCCCATGCTTTTTTGAATTCAGATACCGTCCTCATCTCCACCACCTCCACTGGGAGACTATGCCATGAATCCACCACTGTTTCCGTAAAGAAAAAAATGTAACTTTGTTTTAACACTAGAAGCCCCAAAGTGCGTCAATTGACGCAAATGCATTTTCGAAGTTGTATACCAGCGCCACTGCTAGAACCATGTCAGTTATGTTCCATGACATTGTTATCAAGTTCAAGATGTTCAAATATGTGCATCGAAAGTTAATGACAGATGTGCCACCTAGCGTGAAAATGAATTTATACCTAGAAGCCCCTAAGTGCGTCAATTGACGCAAATGCATCTTCAAAGTTGAATACCAGTGCCACTGCTAGAACCATGATATTCCTCCTAATCAATACAGACAATCCTAACCTCCAGCAAATAATAACATGTTTTCATGAAGCCTCTCAATGCCTCTGGTAATACAACCTCAAAATAAACTTCAATAAAACTGAGGTACTATTTATCACCAGAAACAAAGACTTCGAGCCCCCACCTAAAATTCAAGCCAAAGATGCTACCCTTGAAATTAAAAAAAAGTGAAATATCTAGGTATCACATTAGATCAAAACCTAAAGCTAACATCCCACATCAACAACACAACCCAAGCCATCTAAGGTCTACCAACATAAATGAGGCCCGCATAAAAATGTTTCAATATTCTCACCCAACACATACACTCATCTTCTGACATTCATGTAATTACATAAAAAATGTAATGATATAAACCACTCCAAAATCTCACTGTAAATATGTTTGCTATTGTAAATAAGTTACTACTAATTACCTTGTATGGAAATGTCATTCACTACTAGAGTTGTGTTTTCACTAACTACTGTTCATTGTAAATGTTGTTCCTTGTAAACCACTTTGTTTCATGCTAAGGTGGTATAAAAAAACCCAACAACTAACTAAATAATAAATAGATAAATAAAATAAATAAGTTGAAAAGGGGCAGTATGCAGTAGGTTCTCATCTATTTAAACAGCTAGTGTTGTACTTGAATAAATTCCTTTGTGAGAAACAGATAATACAGTTCTGGATTCCAAACTTACCTACATTCTTGACTACTCAAAGTTCAGGTATATAAAATACCACTGTGCCGCAGGGATGGGTCCCAAGGCTGGTAGAGTAACCGGGTTCCTGGGGCCCAAAACCTTGTTGGCGGTTGCGCGGAGTCGGGTGGGGGGGCGGGGGAGAAGGAGCCGGCGTCAGCCCCATCGGCCCCACGTCGGTGACGTGGGGTGAGGGGATTGGTGCTAGTGGATGGGGGGGCGTGGGTCGACAAGGAAGCGTGGGAGATTGGCGGCTGGCAATCTCCCTCTTCCTGCCGGCCCGTCGACGGATTAAGGTGTGTGTCGGGGGGGCTCCTGTTCGCGGAGCGTGCGGCCTTTAGTGGGCGGCTTGAGGGACAGTATTGGGGGGGTTGTTGCTGTGGCGGAAGCGTTGTCTTGGTTGCCGGGGGTGGGCTGTAGCTGCGGGGAGAGGGGGCGATTCGGGTTTCTGGTGGGACAGGCTGTCGGCCGGCGAGAGTTAAAAAAATAAAAATAAAAATAAAAAGGAAAAATAAATAGTTATAAAGAAATACGGCCAGGCCCAGCCAGTATTTTATCGGTGCTGGTTTTTGTTTTTTTTGGGGGGGAAAGGGTCAGTGCCAGTGGTGAATTTGCAGCATGTGGCTTAGGCCTGCCAAGTCTATCGGATCAGTGAGCCAGGTGCTTATCCCCCCCCCCCTTGCAGGCTAGGGCGAGACACAATAGCAGATAATAAGAGGGAAGAAGGGGGTGTGCTACATAAAAAAAAAAAAAAAAGCAACTTTGGGGGGGGGGGTGGCGTTTGTGCATGCGTGGCAGTATGGCTCGCCTGTCAAAGGGCAAAGGAGCCGTAAAAGGGGCAGGGGCACAGGGATGATGGCCAGTGGGCGAGGAGCAGTGTGGCGCGAGCACACGGGGACAGGGCGTGGGGGTGGCATCCAGGGGTGCATTGGCAGCTGGGGGTCCAAGAGGGATGTGTCAGGGGCACAGTAGGTGGAGGCCCAGGGGTGCAGGCTCCCAGGGTAGATTTGGTGGGGCCCCTTGGGTCAGTGGGTCGGGGTCCCTCAGGAGGGTTTGGGGTCAGGGGAGTCAGGGCCCTTCAGCTTGTGGAGGGTGGGCTGGATGCAGGTGGTGCCCTGGCAGCTCCTGACTCTGATTGTTGTGAAGGGGTCGGGGGGCAGTGCCAGCGGTCGGCCCTGTGGATGGTGCGGTGGTGCAGGTCGGCGGGCTGCAGATCAACATCCAGGGAAGTGGTCCTATAGGGGTTTCCTTCCCTCCTCCATTTCCAGGATTCTATACTCCCAGTCTGGGGGACGGGCATTTCACTCATCCTGGACTCCCGGGGGCCCCCGGTCCATGGGCCTTTGGGGCTGGCCCATGTGGTTGAGTGTGGAATTGGGGGGGTGGTTGGAGTGACTGGTCTGGAGCAGGATTTGGGGGGACAAGGCTAATCTCGGGTAGGGGTACAGTGGCCTGGGAGGCGGGCGGCCTTGGTTCTTCAACTTGTAGCTGGGGAGGGGGGGTGAGTGTGGCGTCAAAGGCTCCGGGGACTGTTGCTGCTGGTTTCTCTCCTTCTCTTCCCCTTCAGGTCCCCGAGAGCGCAATGCCCCGGACGATCCTGGTCTAGCCACTGGCACGGTGCCCACAGGTCCCACTGTGGAGCTGACCGACACGGTGGCCGGGATTCAGACCGCGTGCGCGAGGACGATGCCCCACAAGGAGGCTGGTGAGTATGCGGGTGGCAGGGGCAGCGTTGTAGGGGATGTGCAAACCCCGATGTCGTGCCTCGTGGTGGGAGGGTAGGCGAAGGCGAAGCACAGGAGGGGGCGCTGCTGTTGGCGTGCTTCTTCTTTGTCCTTGTCCTCGTCATCATCTGCGGTTTCCTTGGGGGGCTTGGCGGTGGCGGCAGAGAAGGGTGAGGGTGCGAGGGCCACAGTAGTTCACTGTGCTGAGTTGTGGGAGGGTGTGCCACTGAAACTGCGCCATCGGATAAACAACGCAAGTATATTGACATTTTTCATCTGCTTGAGGGTAGGAAACGCTCGTGGAAAAGTAGGAAAAAGCGCAAAGAGGATGAGAAAGTGGGAAGAGTGTGGAAGGCTTCCCGTAATACCCTCAACTGGACTCGGGCTTTCCTCTGCTTAGCTAGCGTCTGGGGCCATTATTTCCCGGAGCAGTACGGCGTGCTGTTAGCTTATGCGGATACCATTTTAGCAGCATCACAGACACACGATGGGTGGGCCTGGCTTAATTATGATAAGGAGTTTAGGGATATGATGGAGGAAAATGGGCAGCTATCGTGGGGGACGAAAGACATCAATCTATGGCTAACGCAAATGTCTGCGAGGAGCCGGGCCGGGGGAGCTGGGGGAGGTGGCGGTAAGGCGGGGCCTCCAACGGCTATGGCGGGCTCGCGGTCCTTTCGGGCGCCAGTTCCCGTCACGACTCAGTCAAAAGGGGGTGCTGCGGGGGGAGACGTCTGTTGGCGTTTCAACAAGTCATCTTGCCCGTTCCCTGACTGTAAATTTAAGCACACCTGCTCCCTGTGCGGGAGTGGGCATGCTGCCACGATGTGTAGCCACAAAGGAGTGGTGGGAGCCCCAGTGGGGGGTAAGTGAGGGAGCTCACTGGGCGTTGGCTCCTACGCCCGTGAGAGTTGACGCTATGCGCTCGTGGCTATTGAGTTACAGGTGGTCGCGACTGGGGGGGGCGTGGAGTTTGATTTTGAGGGGGTTTTTGGAAGGTTTTCGTATCCCGTTTCATGGTTCGCCAGCGGGGGGCGGGTCGCGCAACGCTAGTTCAGTAAAATCATTGGCGGATGTGGTGCGTAGGAAGCTTGCGGAGGAGTGTGCTTTGGGCCGAGTAGCGGGGCCTTTTCAGGAGCCCCTGTTTTCTCTGTTTACGGTTTCCCCATTGGGAGTGGTTCCCAAGAAGGAGCCGGGTAAGTTTAGGTTGATCCATAATTTATCTTGCCCGCCCGGAAATTCCGTGAACGATCACATTCCTCGGGAGCAGTGCTCGGTGCGCTTTGCTTCTTTTGATGCGGCTGTGGTTTTAGTTCGGCAGTGTGGGTCTTGCACCCTGTTGGCGAAGGTAGACATTGAATCTGCATTCCGATTGTTACCGGTTCACCCTTCGGCTTTTCCATTGTTAGGCTTCCGGTTTGAATCACAGTTTTACTTCGATAAGTGCATGCCTATGGGTTGTGCGATATCCTGTGCCTACTTCGAAGCCTTCAGTACATTCTTGCATTGGGTGCTAGAGAGGCAGGCGGGTTTCTCCACCTTGGTGAATTACCTGGATGATTTTCTGTTTGTTGGGCCCGGTCAGGCTAGAACCTGTGCCACTCTGCTGGAGACGTTTCTGGGATTGGCTGGTGACTTCGGTATCCCCATAGCGTCGGCCAAAACTGTGGGACCCGTTACTCACCTCACCTTTTTAGGGATCGAGATTGATACTGAGGGAATGAAAATGTGCTTGCCGGTGGTGAAAGTGGAGCGACTAAGGGAGTTGGTCGCGTTTGTGGGATCGTTGGGCAAGACCACCCTTAGGGTTCTGCAGTCTTTAGTCGGGCACCTCAATTTCGCTTGTAGGGTTCTGCTCATGGGGCGCCCCTTTGCGTGGCGGTTATCTCTGGCAATGGCGGGGATGCAGTTCCCGCATCATCGGATTCGGGTGTCGGCAGGAATGCGTGAAGATTTGCGGGTGTGGGATGCCTTCCTAGCTGACTTCAATGGTTGCACGTTACTGCAGTTGCCGGAGCTTTCAAATTTGGATCTGCATTTGCTTACGGATGCGGCGGGAATTTCCGGGTTCGGGGCGTATTGCCAAGGGGCTTGGTGCACAGAGCCTTGGCCTAGTGAATGGGCGGTGTCCGGCTTGACCCGTAACATTACCGTTTTTGGAGCTTTTCCCCATAGTGGTCACACTCTGGGTGTGACTGGAGCGCCTCCCCGAACGGCGTGTGGTGTTCTAGTGCGATAACGCAGCGGTGGTGGAGGTCATCAACTGGCACACTCCTAGGTGCCCGAGGGTAGCTGCCTTGATGATGGTGTTCGTACTGGCTTGTCTACACCTGAATGTCACCGCCAGAGCACGACATGTGCCAGATGCCCAGAATTCCATTGCTGATGCTCTGTCCCGTTTTCAGTGGTCGCAGTTCCGGCAGTTGGCTCCAGATGCAGAGGAGGCGGCCTCGCCGGTGCCGGACCACCTTTGGAGGGTTGGGATCCTGACTTGATGTCATTGCTGTCTGCGTTGGTGGCACGTGGCACTTGGGCACTTTATCGACGAGGATACTCCCAGGTGAGTGCTTTCGTGAGCTCGAGAGGTTGGACTGGGGGGAGGGTTCCTGATGATCTGGTGGGCCAATTTGTGTTGTGGGCAAAGAAGGAGGGCTGGGCTAGGTCGGCGGTCACGTCTGCGGTGGCCGGGTTTTCCTTATTCTGTAAGGCGGCCAGGTGAGGTAACCCTCGGGTATCGTTCTTGGTCAAGTGCCTGTTGGCTGGTTGGGCTAGGGTGCACCCCAGGTCGCAAGATTGGGGACTCCCAGTCTCCCACAAACTTTTACTTCGGATTTGCGAGGCGTTACCTCGGATCGATGCCTCAAATTTTGAGACTGTTTTGCTTCATGCACTGTTTGTGACTGCATTTTTTGGAGCATTCCGCGTGTGCGAGCTCGTGCCCAGGTATGCAAGGAGGGGCGCGTTCGGCGGGCTAGAATTCAAACACGTGACGGTGGAAGCGGCTCAGGTGTGCGTATTCATTCCATGTTCCAAAACGGACCAGGCGGGTAAAGAGGGTTGGGTGATACTGAGCGCTATCTTTCCCTTGCCATCCTGTCTGGTACATGCCCTGCAGAGCTATCTGTAGCAGCGGTCGGGGGTGCCAGGCTACTTTTTTATTCACGACGACGGCAAGCCGGTAACACAGTTTCAGTTCACAGCTGTGTTGCGCTTGGCTTTGCGACTCCTGGGTTATGACGAGAGGAGTTATGCATCACACTCGTTCAGGATTGGTGCGGCTATGAGTGCAGCCACGGCGGGACTCGATGGTCGGGTAATTCAGCGGATCAGCAGGTGGCACTTGGGGGCTTACGAGGGGTATGTTCGCCCGTAGGTGCCACAAGCCGGGTGCGGGCGCTAGAGTGTGGCTGGTAATTCAGTTATGCCGGGGGGGGGGGGGGTGAAGGGGTACTAACATTTTCCTTCCTATTCCAGAGTTGCCTGCTGCTGTCAGTCCGATTTCTCTCCTTTCAGATGGTCCAGGCTCCGGAGAGTGGTGGATCATGGTCATTCCTTCGTTTATTGGGCCGAGTGCAGGGTGTTAGCACGGCCGTTAGGCATCCACCTCGGGCTGGCGGCTTCCGGAATTCGGCTGTGTTGGATGGGACAACGCGGCATGCGATGGTGGCAACTCTTGGCCTTCGTTCAGGCGAAGATCGGACAACAGCAGCGGCCAGTCGGGCTGATGATCCATTTGGGGGGCAACGACTTGTCAAGCTGGTCATGCTAGCAGATTATAAGAACTGTTCAGAGGGACATTGGACTTGTGCGGGAGTTACTTCCTGGAGTGGCCATTATTTGGTCGGACATCATTCCATGCCCCATGTGCTGGCCTCAGCGGCGGTGGTCTAGGGGCCTAGTCAAGATTAACAGGCAGATAGGGTGCTGAGTTCAGCAAACTGGGGGGATACAGGTGTTGCACCCTTGGGCGGAGCTCAATTGTGCTGGTTTGTATCATTTGGATGGGGTTCACCTCGCGCCAGTGGGACAAGACCTATTACTGAATGACTGGCAGGAAGCCCTGGAGGGTTGGCATTGGTCGCAGCTTTCTCTGGGGGGGGGGGGGCAGCACAAGGTTAGGGGGTCTACCTTGTGCCGGTGGCAGGGTAGCGAGCTGGTGCTCGCTGACCCAGTGGGGCATTTGAGGCTGATGCCACTTTGCAGGGGAGCAGAGTGCTCCTTAGGTTGGGAGAGACATCAATGTTGGGGTCTCTGCCCGGTGGAAGGCAACTGGAGCTGGCCTTTGCTAATAACACGGCGAGGCGGGTGGTAGGGGGAATGGGGGGAGGATAATGCACCACTTTGCTATAAATGGCTGGTGGGGGGCATCATCCAGACCAGGGGGGCGGGTTGGGGGGCAGTTGTTTGGTATTAAGAATGTTCGAATTGGCCCATGTTGGGCCGGTGTTGCAATACAGTTAATAAAGCTGCGACCAAAGGATTGTTTACCAAATTCCAGTGTATGCGTCTTTTGTGCTGGGGTAATGGGGGGGTGGGGGGAGGTGGTGGCATGGAGTTAGGGCCAAAGTCCGGGGGGGAAATGTGGGTCAATTTGTGGTTAAGCAAGGGATGGGCATCCGGATGCCTCGGTTAATACCGCCGTGCCGCAGGACTGGGTCCTGAGGCCGGTAGAGTAACTGGGTTCCCGGGGCCCAAAGCCTTGTTGGTGGTTGCGCGGAGTTGGGGTGGGGGGGGGGGCGGGGGAGAAGGAGCCGGCGTCAGCCCCATCGGCCCCACGTCGGTGACGTGGGGTGAGGGGATTGGTGCTGGTGGCTGGGGGGGGGGGGCGGGTCAGCAAGGAAGTGTGGGAGATCGGTGGCTGGCGATCTCCCTCTTCCTGCCGGCCCATCAACGGATTAAGGTGTCCCTTCCCACCATCCCACGTACTCTTGTGGGGGTAGGGGAGGGGGTGGGTGTCGCAGCTGTGTAGGGGGTCATTGGTTGGAACTGTTTTATTGTAGGTGCGCGGGGTAGTGAGCTGGCGCTCGCCGACCCGGCGGGGCATTTGAGGCTGATGCTGCTTTGCAGGGGAGCGGTGTGCTCCTTAGGTTGGGAGAGACATCACTGTTGGGGTCTCTGCCCGGTGGAAGGCAACTGGAGCCGGCCTTTGCTAATAACACGGCGAGGCGGGCGGTAGGGGGAATGGGGGGAGGATGATGCACCACTTTGCTATAAATGGCTGGTGGGGGGCATCATCCAGACTAGGGGGGAGGGTTGAGGGGGCAGTTGTTTGATATTAAGAATGTTCGAGTTAGCCCATGTTGGGCCGGTGTTGCAATACAGTTAATAAAGCTGCGACCAAAGGATTGTTTACCAAATTCTAGTTGTTTTGTTGTTGTTGTTAAGTGCCGTCATGTCGGAGTCGACTCATAGCGACCCTCTGGATAGCTATCCTAAATTGTGTTCGGTCTTCAGTCAGGCGGCTCATTGTTGACAGACTGGTACCTGTAGCTGCTGTTATTGTATCGATCCATCTCATTGCTGGCCTTCCTCTTTTGCGTTGACCTTCTATCTTGCCAAGCATAATGTCTTTCTCTAATGATCTCTCTCTTCGCATGATGTGTCCAAAGTATGAAAGTTGAAGTCTTGTCATCTGAGCTTCTAAAGAAAACTTAGGTTTGATCTCCTCTAGTACCGACTGGTTTGTTCTTCAGGCAGTCCATGGTATACACAGTATTCGCTGCCAGCACCATAATTCAAAGGCATCAATTTTCTTCCTATCTGTCTTTTTCACTGTCCAGCTTTCACATCCATATGATGTTATTGAAAATACCATGGCCTGAACAAGTCGAATCTTTGTATGGAGAGAGACATCTCTGCTATTGAGAATCTTATCTAGGTCTTTCATAGCCATTCTGCCAAGAGCAATGCGTCGTCTGATTTCTTGACTGCTTGTTGCTTCTTTATTGATAGTTGATCCAAGTAGGTTAAAGTTGTTCACAATTTCAATTTCTTCTCCTTCAATGATGAACCTGTTGATTATGCCAGTTTTCATGATCTTTGTCTTCTTTACATTAAGGTGCAGGCCCATTTTGAGACTATGTTCTTTGATTGTGAGAAGCAAATGTTTCAGATCATCTTCACTTTCAGCCAGTAATGTGGTATCATCAGCATAGCGAAGGTTGTTGATGAGTCTTCCACCAATCTTCACACCTCTGTTGTCTTCATACAATCCTGCTTCTCTGATGATTTGTTCTGCATATAAATTAAACAGGTAGGGGGAAAGTATGCAGCCTTGTCTTACACCTTTCCTTATTTTAAACCATTCTGTTTCTCCTTGTTCCGTTCGAACTGTTGCTTCTTGATCAATGTACAGATTGCGCAAGAGAACGATCAGGTGTTCTGGTATACCCATGCTTCTTAATGTGGCCCAGAGTTTCTCATGGTTTACACAGTCAAAAGCCTTGCTATAGTCGATAAAGCACAAATAGATATCCTTTTGGTATTCTTTAGTCTTTTCAAGGATCCATCTCACATCTGCAATGATGTCTCTCATTCCTCGCCCTTTCCTGAACCCTGCTTGCACTTCAGGTAGTTCTTGTTCCAGGTATGGTTGTAGTCTCTTTTGAATAATCTTCAGTAGAATCTTGCTGGCATGTGAGATCAGAGCGATTGTGCGATAATTTCCACAGTCAGTTGAATCACCTTTCTTTAGTATTGGTATAAACACAGATCTTTTCCAGTCAGTTGGCCATGATGTTGTCTTCCATATTTCTTGGCAGAGCATTGTGAGTACAGTAACAGCTGCATCAGATTGCTGCCATACTTCTATGGGAATGCTATCAATGCCTGGTGCTTTGTTCTTTGATAAGGCTTTCAATGCTACTTCAACTTCTTCTTTCATCACCAATGGTTCCCGATCATAAGGTAGAGGTTGAAACGGCTGTTGGTCCACTTGATCTTTATCATATAAAAACTCTGTATATTCCTTCCACCTTTTCTTGATCTTCTCAGCATCATTCAACATAGAACCTTGAGCATCTTGTAACATTCCATTTCGAGGCTGGAACTTTTTCTTTAACTCTCGTAACTTTAGGAAAGCCGATCTTGTTCTTCCTCTAATAGTTTCTGCTTCTATTTCCTTGCAAGTGTCATTGTAGTACTTTTCCTTGTTCTGTCTTGCTGCATGTTGGAAATCTCTGTTAAGTTGTGCGACTGTTTTTCTTTCTCCTCTGGCTTTAGCTTCTCTGCTTTTCTGGGCAATTTTCAGAGTTTCTTCCGTCATCCATTTTGGCCGTTTTTGCTTTTTCACCTTTTGTAGAGACTTCTCACTTTCTTCCAACACAACCTTCTTGATGTCATTCCATAACTCTTCCGGAGCTCTGTCATTTGTATCTAAAGCAGCAAATCGATTTTGCAGGCAGTATTTAAATTCCAGTGGTATATTCTCAAGGTCATATTTTGCTGCATTCATGAGTGGTTTGCTCTTTTTCAACTTTAGTTTGAGTTTGCATACTAGTAGTTGATGATCTGTACCACAGTCAGCTCCAGGTTTTGTCTTTGTTGATGTTACAGAGCTTTTCCATCATTGACTTCCACAGATGTAGTCAATTTGATTTTTATACAATCCATTGGGTGAAGTCCATGTGTACAGTCGCCGCTTGTGTTGCTGGAAGAAGGTGTTTGAGATGAATAGATCATTGGTCTTGCAAAATTCTATCAGTCTTTCTCCAGCTTCATTTCTGTTGCCAAGTCCATATTTTCCAACTACTTTGCCTTCTTCTTTGTTGCCAACTTTTGCATTCCAGTCACCCATGACTATCAGGATATCCTGTTTGCATGTTCTGTCAATTTCAGCTTGTACTTGTTCATAGAACTCTTCAATTTTATTCTCTTCTGCAGCTGTTGTTGGGGCATATACTTGAATTATAGTTGTGTTGATAGGCAATCCTCGTAGACGAATAGAGATTAAGCGTTCGCTGACTGCATTGTATTTCATTACAGTTCTTGCAAGTTTCTTCTTTATTATAAATGCAACACCATTTCTTCTTTGTCTTTCATTTCCAGCATAGTAGACCATGTGATCATCTGATGCAAAATGCCCCATGCCAGTCCATTTCAGTTCGCTGACACCCAACAGATCAAGTTGTACATGTTCCATTTCATTCTTGACCACCTCCAACTTCCCTTGGTTCATGCTTCGTACATTCCATGTTCCAATGTGTAAGACATCTTTACAGCTTCTGACTCTCATTTCATGCGCAGCTACATCAGCAGTCAGACTTCCCGAGGGCTTTGATCCAACCACATCATAAATGCTGGCTTTACTCTGAAAAGTCTTCTGCTCTTCCCCAGTAGCTAGTTGAGTGCCTTCCGACCTGGGGGTCTCATCTTCCAGCACCATAGCACAATTTGTTTTGTTGTAACTATCCATTGGGTTTTCATGGCAAGATACAGAAGTAGATTGCCGGGCCTTTCTTCGGCGCAGTTTAAGTTTCGTGTTGTTGCCGTTGTCACAAAAATGTGATCCTCCGTCGTCAACACTGTCCCATTCTGCTGCTGCCCAGATGGGTGGTTTGTCTTGGTCTGGCACCTCAGCTGAGACCTGTCCATCTTGGGAGACCCTGCCAGTAGTTAAACTACCGATAGCTTAGCTCTCAGCATCACTGATGCACGCAAGCCCTCACAGCACAACAAGCTGCAAACCAAGTGAGAGCCAAATTCCAGTATATGCCTGTTTTGTGCTGGGGTAATGGGGGGGGGGTGGGGGGAGGTGGTGGCATGGAGTTAGGGCCAAAGCCCGGGGGGGGGGGGGAAGGTGGGTCAATTTGTGGTTAAACAAGGGATGGGCATCCGGATACCTCGGTTACTATCTTTCTTGTTGAGTAGGCTTAACAGAGAAAGTGAAAAAGTGACAAGTGAATACTGCGGCATTTTATAAATATGAAGTTCTTTGATCTTTTCTCATAACTTGGATCTTTGATGTCTCACAGCATTTCTTTTCCAGTTCATGGCAACCACTACAAAGGCAAATTTATCCTAAGGTCCCGTAAGTTGATTGTTACTGCATAAATTATTCTGAATGATCTGCAATTGCAAAGACTGATTTTTGTTCCAGTAACACAGAAGTCATTTGAAATGCTTTCTATATGCACTTTTTGAAAAACTATGCTTTTTTATGTTTTTAATGTGTTTGTCAGTAAGCATATCAGAGTAAAACAATTCCTGCAGAAGAGTATTATATAACTCTTATTCTTCTAAATTATACCATTCTTAATATCTGTGTGAATTATATAATGTCATTCTTTTCCTAACCCTGCTTTAAAGCAGGTAAAATAATTTTCTCCAAGATTCTGTTTAATATTTTGTTTGAAAGTACTCTGTCACAGAACTTGTAAGGTGGAAATATTGTCAAAATAACATGAAGATGGATTTTTTAGGGCTCAATGTTTGTTGTAATATAAAACAGGTAATGTTTTTTCTCTAAAAGAAGTTGCTTCAAGAAAAGTTTACTGCAATCGTGTAGATAACTTTTTCCCTCAGACTTATCCCATGGTGGCAAGTAAATCGTCTGTGCACCTCTGAATACAAAATATTCCCCTTTTCTTCAGACTTCTCCTGCTGGTTTCTTGCCTCATAGGACATGTTCACACTAAGCAACTTGAAGCTGTGTGGGAGTCCTCCCCTGGCATTCCTGCCTGTGGCAGGTGATGCAACGTGATGACGCATAAGATTGCATGGCGCAGGCAGCTCCCGAGGGATAGGCACTAGTTTTCCAGGTAGGCTGAGTTAACTTGCACAGAGTGGCTATTCTTAAACCTTAAAGGCAGGGCTGAAAAGCATTGGGATTCTGTGATGGTTGTGGTAATCTTTTCCATAAGCAGCAGAAAGGGGATAGATCATGGGGGCAATAGCCCTACCAATCCTTTGCCTAGAGATCCTGCGTGCAGGACCAGTGATGTGCTTGTCTGGCTCCTCCTACTGAGAATGTGTTTCACTGCCCCATTCTTTACTTTAATATCAAACCTGATAGCTCACTTCCTACCCACATCCTGAATAGGAATTCAACAGAACAAAAATATAGCAACATAATAAAAGCAGTGGATGTCAATTCTGATCTGAGTATCCCCCGCCTGTCCGGGCACCCAGAACCTGGACGTGGCCTGGTTACACCCGATTCTGATCCTGTGGGGGCTAGACATGCCCGTGGGATCAGAATTGGGTGCAACTGGATGGACCTACAGGCTGTGCCCCGATTCTGGGCTCCCGGATGTCCAATCTGTTACGTGACTAGCACAGCCTGGCTCCTGCATGGAGTCACTGTGTCATGGCATCATGTTGCCATGGCACAGCGACTCCATGAAGGAGTTGGGATCCCTGGCCAACCATCAAAATTCTTTTCCCCGCAGCACATCTCCCAATCGGGCCTACCATGGCCAGGGTCAGCCTGCAGGTAACCCCTTGCACCTCCTCACCTTGCTTCTTCACACCGGCTGCTGCAAGTGCCCCTGTCTAGGGGGACCTATTCCACCTCTGGATTGGAATATGTCCCCCATCCACATGGCTGACCCCTGATGTACAGGACCGACCTCGGAATCAGCCCTGTACGTCCGGGGTCAGGTACCACCCACTCCCTGCTCTCGCTTCTCCTCAGGATACCCTCTCCCACCCATGAAAAGAGCTCCCCGCACAAACTACATGCGGGGAGCTCTGTCAGCAGGATAGCCATCCCAGCAATTAGCATTTCTGGACATCAGGATCAGATATCCAAACCCACTAAACATGGTTCAGAATAGACCCCATAACAAATTAAATGCATACTAAACAATTTAACTGGATGCATACATTTAGGAGCATGTTTATTAAGCTGTGCTAAGATTTCAGTTTTGACTGAGTTGATGGTGGCGTCCAAGAAATGTATGGGGGCCATGTGCATTTGTAGCACTTTAGAGCATTGAAACAGGGCATAAAGAAAGATAATCTGTCCTAAACGCAGTACTGTGTTCGTTTCTGACTGCGAAAACCGGGTAATTGGGAAGTAAAGAGTATCTTCTCATTAATAACGGAGCTGCTGAATCGATCAGATAAGTACAGAAAATATTTGGAATTATTGTCAGATCGAGATATCAGCACTGCTATGGTCTTTTAAGATAGACTCGAAGGTTTGGACATATAAAAGTGTGTAAAGGCACTATTTGGTGTGCTTTGTCTCACATAAGTTGGTTCTATAGGAGTGAATCGTGTTTTGATAAAAAGGGAAGTTACGCTCCGAGAGGGGTTTTTCCCCCCATGGCAAAAACTTCTGACAAAAACATTATTTAGACTCAGGTTATCTAATTACACTCTAGGCTTTGGCTGGGTTAAGTAATAGAGTGGGGTTATTTAAGTAGTAGTTTTGAAGATTTTCAGGTATGGCACAAGGGGAGTAGAAATAGTAGTATGCTACCTTTTAGGAGTTTATACAGCATGACTCCAGCAGATATCGTACTGATTTGGACCTTAATGTGTGTCAGCAACAAATGTGCTTAATGTGGATGCACTTAATGCCACCCATTGAGATGGTGTTAAGTGCACATGCACTAACTGGAACATTGATGGTGAACCCACACACTAACCATGCTGTGCAGATACACACATGCTCTGCTCATACTCCACCCATTTCCCTTCCCACCACATGCTCAGTTAACAGCTAGTGCAGCTTAGTAAACATGTCCCTTAATTTGCAACACTAACATTTATACCTGAATCAAATTAAGGAGTAGGGTTGATAGTTCAAGTAAAAAATATGGGGTTTTAAATATGAGAATTTATTTGCTCATCTAATAAAAAATGGTAAAAAAGGAGAAGAAGAGAACTGAGTAGGCTCAATTGGCCATCTAGTGTTTACTGTATCTACTATCACTATGGACTCCCATGTGACTGAGATGGATTTGGCACCTAAAAAAGTACTTGATGTGGAGGAGTAGCCTAGTACCCAAGTAATCAGGGTTTGATTCCCACTGGTACTTCTTGTGACCGTGGGCAAGTCACTCTATCTTCCATCGCTTTGGAAGAAAAGGCTTGGTAATCTACTTCTGGTCATACCTTGTCAAGTAAACCCAGGGGCTGTTGAGTTGCCAGGAGTCATCTTAATATGGAAATATGCATATTTTTTGGATCACCTGAACCATGCCCAAAACCAGGACTATACCAAGCTAAAAATGCACCCTGTGCCACTCATGAACCTGGTGCCCCCTACCCCCACCCAACCACATGCAGGAACTCTCTCTTGCTGGGTTTTCTAGAATATCAGTGAGGATATCAATGCCCTTTTTTACTTGTGCCCTGGGTAGCCACACCCCTCGCACAGCCCTTGATGTGATCCTGCCTAAAACACACCCCCTGTATGTACCCATGGCTTTATATACATAGATAGCAGCACCATGTGTCAATGTCAATATTTCCACATGTACGTGCCATGCTTCTGTTAGTGCTTGCTCTCGTGGTCGCCGCCGCCACTCTGTGTGCCCGGACAATGCGTAAGTGCAGTCAATAGGATGACATGACTTTAAATACTTGCTATACAACACATGTATCTGCAATGATATTAATTCCTATGCCTTTAAAAGTTGGCAACTTCAAATTTCTATAGTTGCATCCATACACTTATTTTAATTAATTAACATTAATTAAATTAGGTTATCTTGTCGTATTTGATGCTAGCTTTTAAGAAAAGCAAGATGCAATGCTGTGCTTTTCTACAGTTAACTAGGTTCAGCAGTGTTTTACATTAACACCAAAACATGTTTAACTACAGAGATAATAGCTTTCTTGTCCTTCCTCCAGTTCAATTTCACTATTGTTTGATGTATACTGTATGCAGTTAGGCATATAGAAGCCAAATTTACTGATCTTCAATCCAAAACAAGTATTGTTGGGGTAGGTGTTATCCAATTATATACTGTAAATAGACAGTACCATTTAAGTAAACAAGCAATGCCGGAGGCAGAATTTAATGTATCTGTTCTTTTCAGTTCATTTTCATTTGCTAAAATGAACTGAAAGCAATAGATAGTCCCTTGGTAACACAGATTTTTTTTTCCCCTTTAGGAGTCTGAGACAAATACCATAATGACAATTTTGTTTCTGATCTTCTCCAGACTATGGAAGGCAAATTCTCTAGGGCTGGGCTCTAGTACATTTTTAGAGGTCACAGGACATGAAATAAAACAGCTTTTTCTCAGCTGGTGTTGATTCACGTGTCCTGGTTAAAATGTTTCTAGTGAATTACAGCATTTATATGTAATTAGCATATCAAAGCATATTTTCTCAGGTGCAGCGTAATAACTTTCAAAGGAGTCTTTTGGTGTGTCTTATAAAAACTGGGGGAGTTAATATAAAGACTTATGAATTGTGATCAGACCACATGTTGCATTTATTTTCTTAATTATGTTGTTTCATGTAATAATGCATTTGTGAAACTAGGAAGCTTTGTTATTGCAGGTGCAGTTCTACCTGCATGCCCTCCAACTTTAGAGATACAATACAAAAAGGTCCATTTTAGATAAAACATTGTGTTGGAAATTGAGCCATCCAGGTTGGGACATGATCAGTTCCCCCTGTATTTTGCAGAAGGCTCTATCAAATGGGGAGCCTTTGGTAAAATGGATCTAATGATGTGCAGGGGTGCATGTGTAGGTTGATGGCATATCCAGTGGGAGAAGGGATTTTAGAAATGAAGATGCTAAAAAATAAAGTGATCCCATCTCATACTTTTGCGTTACTGCAACTAGGAACATTATAGGTTATTGGCTGCATGTCCAATTTGAGGCCTACTGTCTCTTAAAGAGGATGACAATGGGATATATATAGCAACCTCTACCCACCATGCCTCTTTAATATCGCTCTATCAACCTACACCCCATGTACCCCCAGACTCTAAGCGAGGGTTTTCCCTTTTGTCTAATAGGGGGTGGGAGTGATACCCAGATGTTCCTACCCTGTCAGCACCCAGATTCAAAATGGTGCTTCTTATCCTCTTGTGGTAGTCTAATAGTACCACTGCTGAAACTGCTGAATGATATCTGTTGTAAAGGAAGATATTCAACAGACATATAGAATAAAAGGGGGATATTCGGGGGTGGTGGCTAGTGCTTCTAAAGCACATAGCTGTTGCTGCTGAATACTAACCCAGCTTTTCAATGCTGGGGCCATATCCGGCCATCGGCATTGAATATCCAGGCCTGCCGCATGGTGCCACTTAGTGCAGAAGCTAATTGGGCAGCAGCAATATTGAGTCACTGCCCGGTGGCTCCCATGGGTGTAGATAGGCCAGCTTTTGCCACGCCTATCTTTAGCCATGGGTCACTAACCAGGCAGCAGTTCAATATTGCTACTGCCTGGTTAGCAATGGGTGCTCCGCTCCTCCCTAGAAATCCCACAACACACCCCAATGCTACATGGTTATCATCGGCGTGTGTAGCAGTAGAATAGCTCTCTGTAAACCATGTAAATGTCTTTGAATATTGGGCCCAATTTTCTTACAGCCCGAGAAAAATATTTTGGAACTCACAAGAATAGGAGCAAGAATGGATAATTCATTTATGGCCTCCAATCTGATCACAAACAAACCACAAACATATATTCATCAAAAAAGGGTGACTTTCATATGAAAGAGATCAAACTTGATTGTGTCTAAATCTATTGTATTAATTTTAAGGGTAAATATATAATAGATAAAGATAACAAACAAATTTCTCCTGACTCTGATACATCCTTATCTGTATTTAGTATACGCCCAAACATACCCATTATTTTGATGTCCCTGTGAGAGCAAGGCCACCCTTGCCCTATAACCCAGCTTTACTCACTTACCCTCTTACCCCTTCAGAAATCTGAATGCCTTGTCTCAAAGTTCATATGTCAGCTTTTCCATTATGAAAATATCCCAGGCCTTATGAATCCATTTCAAAAAGGAGGGAGGTAAATCTCATTTCCAGCTTTTTGCCTGAGTAGACCTGGCCACTAAGGGTGAGCACTGAATTAAACTTGATTTACTCATGGAGAGGGCATGGCCCCCATTCCTAAAAGGAAAAATAAATATATCAAACATGTCTGAATGTGATCGTCCAAAATGGCTGCTTGAACTTTGAGTGCCTACCTACCCCAACGAGATAAGGTGGAAAAAGCAGGTATAATTGAGAATATAACCCTTGTTTAGTGGTGGAGGCAAAGGGCAAAGAGCAAGGATGGCCAGGAAGGCAAAGAAAATTAATTTGAAGGAGTTTGCATTCACAGAGCAAACGCTAGCCTGAACGCACAGGGAAAAGATGGTGCTGCAGGAAGGGAAAGCTGCGGAGGTGGTGACGTCCAAGAAAAGCATGAGGGAGAGTTGAGAAGGGGAATGATGGAGGACATGAGCTCGATATGGATGACGTCGAGGGATTTCAGGCCGAGGTGAGAACATGATTCTAGGAACTGAAGAATGAAATTTTGCAAGTTCAAGAGGATGTCGTGGCAAGCGTGGATGGTTTGAGAGCGGATATGACAGACTTGGGACAGAGGGTGGAAGAGGTGGAAGAATGATTGGAAGTGCAAGGAGAGACAATGAGAGCTTTGGAGCAAAAAATACGAAGCTTACAACAAAATAATAATTCACTGGAGGACAAACTGGAAGACCTGGAAAACAGGTCCAGAAGATGCAATATTAGTTTGCAGGGGATTCCCGAGGGGGAGCCCTATATGGACTGCAAAGCAGTGGTGTTAGCAGTATCAAAGGCCTTGCTGATTGGGGCAGGTGAAGATCTGGAAGGACTGGACTTACGCATTGTCCGGCCACACAGAGTGGCGGCAACCACGAGAGCAAGCACTAACAGGCCACGGGACATCATAGCTTGTTTTCAGGACTTCAATGTAAAGGAGCAGGTGCAGAATAAAGCCAGGATGAACGGCATAATAAAATGGTACTCTTGCGAGGTTGAGATTTATGTGGACCTAGCACAGGTCACATTGCAGAAATGACACCTAATGAAGGATGTGGTGTCTAAGCTCCGAGAGGAGAGAATCAGATATGGCTGGACATTTCCGTTTGGACTGTTGGTGACATACAAAGGACAGAGGATCCGAGTGTGAATCAGAGATGAAGCATTAACAGTAGCAGGAATGGCAGGCCTGAGTATGGAGTGAGAGGCAAGCGCAGATATGAGATCGACACAGCAGAAGTCGCAGCACGTGGAGAAGGCAGGAAAAAGGTTTTGCATCACATATCTAACAGGCAACAGGACACAGCAGGAGAGTGAAGAGACAATAAGTATAAAAATATGGACTCAATTATTTTTCTGAACGAAAGATATGCTGTTGAAGTTGGGGGAGAGGAGGGAGGGGGAGGGAGTGAGGAAGGAGGGTTAGAAGTTAAAGGGTGGGGGATTGGAAGGGGTTTAAGGAGGAAGGGTTTTAATGGGTAAGTAATTGGGGAGGGGAAATAAGGGGGAAGGAGGGAGTAGAGTAGTAGGTTGAAGATGGGGGTGAATTGGTAGGGGGGCTAGGGGAAGGTAGAGAGGCTAGGGAGGGGAGGTGGAAGTGAAGATTAGGGACACTCAGCAGGGTGGTAGGTGGGGGATCGCCTGAGGAGGATGATTGCAGCCAGGCCATCCAAAGTAGGAGGGGATGGCATGTGGATCAGGGGAAGGTGGGGAGGATGGCGAGGGGAAGGGGGTTGTGGGAGCTAAGGGAGGGTGGGGGGAGGTATAGTTCAAAGGTGAGTTAAAAATAGTGACATTAAATGTAAAAGGTCTTAATTCGCCATTTAAATGGCAGAAACTATACAAAAAGATGAAGCGCCAAAAGGCATCACTGGTGGTTTATACACATTTGACTCGGGCTACAGAACATCTGATTAGGCCCAAAGGCTATGGGGTCTGCATCTATGCATCAAATACAGCAGAAAAAAAAAAGGGGGAGTTGTGATCCTGATGGATTCTAAATTAAAGGTGGTGCTTCAGAAAGTAGTAAGGGATAAAGCTGGGAGATATGTGTTAATACGTTTAAAAATGGGGGCAGAGTGGTATTGTATAGTGAATGTGTATGCTCCTGCGGGGGAACAAGGGGAATTTTGGACTGAACTTAATGAAGAGGTGGAGAATTAGGGGAATGTACCCTAATATGTGGGGGGATTTTAATCTAACGTGGAACCCTGAAAGAGACGCTACAGGAAGAAGAGAAGGCAGGAGAGCAGACAGAAATAAATTCCTCAAGTTTGTGAAACATCATTGCTTGGTAGATACTTGGAGATTCCAACACCCTCAGAAAAAAAACAATTTTCATACTTCTCTCCAATGCATAGGTCTTATTCTAGAATAGATGCCATCTGGGTAACAAAGGAGGCGGTGGGGAGATTAGGAGGGCTGAGATGGACCCAATAACGTGGTCAGATCACGCTTTAGTAGAGGTTAGAATTACAACAGAGGGGGAAGGGAGGGGAACTCAATTTTGGAGATTAAATGAATCTTTGTTAGAGGATGAGAGAGTTAGAGAGGATGTAGAGCGAGAAATAACAGAGTACTTTAGATGGAATGATAATGGGGAGGTGGCTTGGGGCGGGGTTTGGGATGGTTTCAAAGCAGTAGTGAGAGGAGTATTGGTTAAATGGGGGGGGGGGGGCATGTATAAGGAAGGGAAAGGGAATTAATGCAATTAATGAGGCTGGAAGAATTAGATGCACAGGATAGGAAAGGGAACTATAAAGGCCAGGTGTTGGCAGTTAGAGCACAGATAAACACGATGCAGGCAGAAACCATTAGATACCATATGCAATTATTGAAGCAAGAATTTTTCGAGGGAGGAAACAAAGTTGGGAGATAACTGGCACAGAAACTGAAGCAATGGAAACTAAGATCACATATATTGAGAGTTTGAGATGGGGGAGGGAAAATAGTATAAAAGAATGGGGAAATTAGGGAGACATTCAAGGAGTTTTATCAATCTCTATATGCCGCAAGAACAAATCCATCGATGGAACGGGTGCGGAGCTATTTGGACTCTGCCCAGCTACCGAGATTGGAGGAGGAGGCTCAAAGAGAATTAAATAGGGCTATAAAGGGAGAGGAAGTTATGATAGCAATAAAAAAGTTGAAAGTAGACAAAGCACCGGGATTGACAGTGAGGTTTTATAGAAAATTTGGAGATTTATTAATCAAACAACTAGTGTGACTGTTTAATTTGCCGAGGGAGGGAGGTGTATTGGCAGATACGATGGGTTGGGCAGGAATATCTTTGATACCCAGAGAAGGAAAAGACCCACAGGAATGCACATCGTATTGACCAATCTCACTGCTAAACCTTGATGCTAAATTATTGGCTAAGATATTGGCAACACATTTAAATAAGGTAATAGGGAGACTAGTGCATCAGGATCAAGCTGGGTTTATCCCAGGAAGTCAAGTAGCAGACAACATCCGTAAGATTTTAAACATAATTTGGTCGATAAAAGCAGAGCAAGGAAGAGGCTTTGCTATTGTCACTAGACGCGGAAAAGGCTTTCGACCAGGTATCCTGGCCCTTCCTATTTCAGGTTATGGAAAGAATGGGGTTGAGAAATGAGTTAATGGGTTGGGTACGGGTGCTCTATCATAACCCAAAGGCATCTGTTAGTGTGAATGGGGCATATTCTTTGTTTTTTGAGCAGGGGGAGGGGGACGAGGCAGGGATGCCCGCTATCACCTTTACTTTTTGCTCTTTCAGTAGAGCCCTTTGCAGCGAGAGTAAGGGAACATGCGGACTTGAAGGGTATAGGGGTAGGGAAGAAGGAATATAGGTTATCATTATTTGCGGACGACATTCTTATGAGTGTGGCTAGACCACACATTTCTCTCCCAATATTAATGTGGGAATTAGGAGAATTTGGACTGTTGTCGGGGTTCACCATAAATTGGTCAAAATCGGAAATGTTAAATTTGTCATTATCAAAGGAATTACAGGACGCATTGCAAAAAAAATACCCGTTTAGGTGGGCCCAACGATCCATTAGGTACCTGGGGATATAAATAGGCAACAAGTTGAAAAGTTGTTTGGGTAAGGGAAAGACCTGTTGAGTATGTGGGCTCAAGGATACTTATCTTGGTTTGGACGCATTGCAACAGTAAAGATGATGCTTTTGCCCAGGTTTTTATTCTTATTTCAAGCATTGCCAATATTGGTCCTGTCTAAAAATTTACGGCATTTACAAAGGGTAGTTAATTGATTTATATGGCAAAATAAGAGCCCCAGGGTAGCTATGTCTACGGTACAAAGGGCTAGGGGGGAGGGAGGGTTGAGGGTTCCAAATTTCAGGAAATATTATGTTGCAGCACAGCTAAAAACAATATACACGTGGCATAGGGAAAAACAGAAGCATTGGGTTCAAATGGAAGAAGATTCAGTCTGGGGGGTGGGATTAGAAAGGCTAGTGTTGCAGGGAGGTAAGGTTTGGGGGTTAATCCCATACTTGAGCATATATTGAATATATGGAAACAAAATGGAAGAGATTAATACAGGATAAAGGTTATATGCATTGGATGACGTTGGAGGCGTGATTTGAAGAGGGACATGGGCCAGAGGGGAGTGTACTGCGGAGGTGGGCGGGGTTAGGACTTACTCATATTTCCCCAAGTAGTGCATAAAGAGAGCGTTAGGAACTTCGAAGGTATGAAGGACCTATACAGGCTATCAAAATATGATTATTATAGCTATCTTCAGATGTGTTACTTCTTAAGGCAGCAGAATGTTTGGCCGAGATTTATGGAGCAATAGGGGATGGTTTGAGGTCCTTTGCACAGGGCAAGTAGGTCAAAAAGGAGCCTTGTCTAAAATATATAAAGGATTAATGGAGGGAGGGGAAGGCAAACTGGAGTACATGAAGAAGTGGGAGGAAGACTTAGAATTGAAGTGGGAGGAGGAGGTTTGGGACAAGGTAATATAGACAGTAGCGGGTATCTCAATCACTACCCAAATAAGAGAGAATGCATACAAGGTATTGTTTTGGTGGTACTGGACACCGATACATAAATGGCAAGCGGGGTTGGGGCAGACGGATAAATGCTGGCGGGGATGTCAAGAGAGGGGCTCGTTGCTTCACATGTGGTGGCAGTGTGGGAAGATTCACCAATACTGGGAAGAGGTTCTGGATATAATATACAAGATGACAGAATACAGGTTTCAAAGTAAGCCCGAGGTGTGCTTGTTGCACTATTTGGAGGAAGATATTTCGGAGAGGGACAAGGGAGTGCTGCATCATTGTATTGTGGCAGCTCATATTGAGATAGCAAAATGTTGGACAGGGACACACCAACCACGAAGTGGGGGCTTCGTAAGAAGGGTTGCAGACCTGTGTTTGATGCATAGACCGATGGGGCTTCGGAAAGGGAAAGGGGAAAAGATCATGACACAATGGAAAAATGTTTTGAAATGGTTGGAGAAGTGGAAGGAGGGGAAAAGGGGAGGAAAGAGTTAATGAGGGTCAGGGCACATAGAAGAATAGCACTATTATGGAGCAAGATTGTGAAGCAAAATGGTGAAAGCTTGTATAATTATCAGATGAATACAGTAGGTCTATATGAGACATAAGCAAATGCTCACTTGAAGGGTGAGATAAAGATATGGGGGAGGGGGAAGGAGGAGGGGTTGGGGTTGAGTTTAGGAAATATAGAATGATGTATTAGGTAGAAGGGGAAAATACATATGTGTAAAAAGGGGTGATTTGTAAATTTGTATATTTTGTGTATAGAAATGGTTGTATGTTATACTGAAATTTTCAATAAATGTTAAATGGAAAAAAAAATGTCTGAATGTCTCAGACTGCTTTCTGCACCAACTTCCAGAAAGAACACCAAATATGGATGAAGTCATCCACCTTCCCACAATTTCTCTAATATAGAGGATAAACATTAACATTCCATTTATTCCATAGTTAGCAGTCAAGTATATATCTTGAAATGTGCATAAAATGAGTCAGAAGCTACAAAGATGTCTTATATATTAGGGCATGGAATATATGAAGCATGAACCAAGGGAAGCTGGAGGTGTTTGCAAAAGAAATGGAACATGTACAACTCAATCTGTCAGGTGTCAGAGAACTGAAATAGACTGGCATCGGGCACGTTGAATCTGATGATCACATGGTATACTATGCTGGAAATGAAAGACAGAAGAAACAGTGCTGCATTATAATTAAGAAGACACTAGCAAAAATGTATAGAAATCCAATATAATCAGTGCACACTTAATTTCTATACCTCAACACAACTATTATTCAGGTTTATGCACCAACAACAGCCATAGAAGAGTAAGAAGCTGATCAGTTCTGTGAACAAGTGCAAGCTAATTTGACAGAATATACAAACAAGATATACTGGGAAACTTGAAATAAAAAATTAGCAATAAAGAAGAAGATAAAATAATTGGAAAATAGGGGTTTGACAATAGAAACAAAGCTGGAAAATGTTTGATAGAATTCTGCAAAAACAATAATCTATTCACTGCAAATGCTTTCTTCTAGCAACATAAGCAGTGACTATACACAGACTTTGCCCAATGGTTGTACAAAATGAAATTGACTATATCTCCAGAAGTCAAGACTGGAAAAACTCAATAACACGAACAAAGACAAAACCTGGACTTGACTGTGGTATAGTTCACCATCTACTAGCATCCAAACTCAAGCAAAGGCTGAAAAAGAACAAGCCACTCATGAATGTAGCAAACCATGATCTTGAAGATATACCACTTGAATTTAAAGACTACCTGGGAAACCGATTTGTTCTTTTCGATACAAATGATACAGCACCAGAAGACTTATGGGATGATATAACATGGATTCACCAGAGGCAGGTCTTGTCAGACAAATCTGATTGATTTCTTTGACTGGGTGACCAGGGAGTTGGACCGAGGGAGAGCCCTAGATGTGGTGTATTTAGATTTCAGTAAAGCCTTTGACATTGTTCCTCACAGGCGACTTATAAACAAACTGAGCACCCTAGGGATGGACCCTAAAGTTACTGCTTGGATTAGAAATTGGTTGGGTGGGAGGCGACAAAGAGTACAAGTAAATGGAGCTCACTCTGAGGAGAAGGATGTTACCAGTGGTGTGCCCCAGGGATCTGTCCTTGGTCCGATTCTTTCTAACATCTTTGTTAGTGATATAGCGGAAGGGCTGTTGGGTAAGGTTTGCCTCTTTGCAGATGATACCAAAATCTGCAATAGAGTAGACACCCAGGAAGGTGTAGATAACATGAGGAGGGATCTAGCTAAGCTTGAAGAATGGTCTAGAATTTGGCAGCTGGGATTCAATGTTAAAAAATGTAAGGTCATGCATTTGGACTGCAGCAATCCAAGGGAGCAATATAGTATAGGGGGTGAAGTACTTTTGTCCACTAAAGAAGAGTGGGACCTAGGCGTCTTTGTGTCTGATGATCTTAAAGTAGCTAAACAGGTAGAAAAGGCGACAGCAAAAGCTAGAAGGGTTCTTGGGTGCATACAGAGAGGAATGGCTAGCAGAAAAAAGAGGTGATAATGCCTCTGTATAAGTCTTTGGTGCGACCTCATTTGGAGTATAGTGTGCACTTCTGGAGACCGCACCTTCAAAAGGATGTGAACAGGATGGAGTCGGTGCAGAGGGTGGCTACTAAAATGATTAGTGGTCTTCATTATAGAGCATATGAGGACAGACTGAAGGATCTTAATATGTACACCTTAGAGGAAAGGCGGGATAGAGGTGATATGATTGAGATGTTTAAATACCTCCGTGGCATAAATGTTCAGGGAGAGAGCCTCTTTCAATTGAAAGCAAGTTCTGCTACGAGGGGACATGGGATGAGGGTGAAGGGAAATAGATTCAGGAGTGATATGCGGAAATATTTCTTTACAGAAAGAGTAGTGGATCCGTGGAATAGTCTCCCAGTGGAGATGGTGGAGATGAGGACAGTAACTGGATTCAAAAAAGCATGGGACAAACACAGAGGATCTCTAAAGGTAAAAAGGGGACTGTTGTAGTTGTTGATATGGAAGGACAGACTAGATAGACCATGTGGTCTTTTTCTGTCATCATATTTCTATGTTTCTAAGTTGTGCTCAAAGAAAGTGTAAAGTCTCTGCAAAAGGTGAAAAAAGCAAAAATGGCCTTAACAGATGCCTGAAGAAACTCTGAAAATTGTTTAGAAATGCAGAAACGCTAAAGCCAGAGGAGAATGAGAGGTAATCACGGTATTTAAGAGAGGTTTCCAACACACAGCAAGACAAGACAAAGAGAAGTACTACAATGATGCATTCAAGGAAATAGAATCAGAAACATTCAAAGGAAGAACAAAATTGGCTTTCCTAAAGGTACAAGAGTTAAAGAGAAAATTCCAGCCTCAAATTGGAATTCTAAGGATGCTCAAGGATCCATATTGAATGATTCTGAGATCAAGAAAAGGTGGAAAACGTACACAAAGTCATTTTACCATAAATATCATGTGGATCAAAAGCTATTTCAATTTTTACTTTACGATCAAGAACCATTGGTGATGAAAGCAGTCAAAGCAGCACAAGGCGTTGATAACATCCCCGATGAAGTATCATAGCAATCAGATTCAGCTGTTTCAACTCCTACAAAGCTCGGCCAGGAAATTTGGATGACAACATGATAACCAACTGATTGGAAAATATCTGTGTTCATATCAGTACTGAAGAAATGTGGTCAGACTGACTATGGAAATTATCGCATAATAATTCTGATCCCACATACCAGCAAGATTCTACACAAGATCATTTAATGGAGACTACTATACCCTGAAGTGCAAGCAGGGTCCAGGAGAGGGCGAGGAACAAGAGAAATCATTGCGGATGTGAGATGGATCCTTGAAAAAAACAAAAGAAAAGCAAAAGAATATCTACATGTGTTTTATTAATTAAAGGAAGGCATTTGACCAGGTATATCAAGAAATACTCTGGGCCACATTAAGAAGCATGAGTATACTAGAACACTTGATAGTTCTCATGCACAACCTTTTCATTGATTAAAAAATAACAGTTTGAACCGAACAAGTCAAAACAAAATGGGTTTAAAATCGGCAAAGGTATATGACAAGGCAGCATACTTTCCCCATGTTTGTTTAATTTACATGCGGAACAAACCATCAGAGAAGTAGGACTCTATGAAGACAATTGAGTTGTAAATACAGATGACAGACTCATCAACAGTTTTTGCAATGCTGATGATACCACATTACTGAAACGTCTGCTTATTAATATAGAGGATCATAGGGCCCAATATTCAATCAAAGCAGTTAACACAGTTAATGCTGCTGAACTCCCCAGTGCTAACCGGTTAGCATAGGTGCATTACGAGAACGGCACCCAGGGATAACCGGGCCATTGCGATATCGAGCCGCTGCCCTCAGCAAAAGATAGGCACTGAAAAGGCTGATCTTTGCATTTTTCCAGATCATGCCACATCTTAGTAAGTGGAACAAAAGTTTCCACTAGCATGTTAGGTTCTGCAATTTGTGGCTGAGCCAGATATCGCCTCGACATTGAATATCAGGGTCTATGGTTCAGAGCTGACAGACAGCCACTATACCACTACTACCAATAATAATAATAATTTGTATAGTACTACAAGGCATATACAGCACTGTACATATAGATGTAAGACATAGACCCTGCTCATCAGAGCTTACAATCTAATCAAGACAAAATACATGGAGTTTGATTCCATAACATACACATGCAGTCTGGGGACACATCTAAATCAGAAAATGGGCCCCGTTTGACCCTAATTCTGCATGTGCAAGTCCAGCCATGCCCATGGATCTGGAATCGGGGACATAGAGGTTTACAGCATAGCATGCACAAACCCCAGGGCAAGGTATACACAGCAAGTGGCCTGTATGTCCCTGCCCTCGGCGAATTCCGAATAGATGTACGGATCCACTGTTGCCCATCTCTGTACAGCCACGCCTCCTCAGTTAAAACGTGCATCCCTGAAGTTGCTCCTCACACTGACAATGTGCTGCTCATACAAACGACCCATGAAAACAGATGATACAGCTGTATTGATGCAAAACAGACCATAGAAGCTATTCCTTTGCATGACCAGAATACTGCAAAGTGATCTCTGCACTCAGAGATGTTACAACAGCAAGTAGAAAATGATATGACTGTCCTGACATACCTTGCAGCAAAACATATATGGCAGTAGGAGAATATTTTAGTTGTGCTTGCATTAGTCATCAGTGACAATAGTCTGTACAAAGCTATGTATGGATCAGAAGAAATCAGAAATGGTCCTCTACAGCTAAATGTCAGAGCATATCCCTGACAATAATTAGGGGCCCACAGATAGAGTTCATGCACCAGCACAAACAGCACTACTACAAACAGCCCAAGAGCACCAGCAGCTATCTATATAAATGTGCACATTTGTGAGACTGCTGCTGGTGCTGTGTGCCCTGTTGTATGCCCTCATTCTGAGGATCCCTTATTGTTGATAGGGATATGCTTTGACATTTAGCTATAGAGATCTCTTTCTGATATATCCTGACTGATCACACTGGCACCAAGTCATGCTGCAGTCATCCCTATGGATCAGATAATGGGCAGGCACTGATGTCCCCCCAAAATTCCAGAGGCGGCCACAAAGTCCTCCCATGCATCCATCTAGCCACCTCATGGAGGTGTAGCCTACTGAGTGCAATGTCTTCATATGCAGGGTACAGGGGTTTAATTTCCACTTGGTCATTTTCTCCTCAAGAAACCCTCACTTGATCCTACCTGTCCTAATTATTGACCCATCTCCCTCTTCCCCTTCATTTCTAAACTACTTGAACGTGCTGTTCATTGTGGTTGCCTTGACTTTCTCTCCTCCTAAGCCCTCCTGGATCCTTTACAATCTGGCTTTCATCCTTTACATTCTACTGAAATGTCTCTTGACAAAGTCTCCAGTGATTCTTTCCTGGCAAAATCCAAGGGCCTTTACTCAGTCCTCATCCTTCTTGACCTCTCTGCTGCTTTTGATACTGTTGACCACAACCTTCTCCTTGATCCCCTGTCCTCACTTAGTTTTAAGGGCTCTGCACTATCCTGGTTCTCCTCTTATCTCTACTACTACTACTACTAAGCATTTATAAAGCGCTACCAGGCGCACGCAGCACTGTACAATGAAAACACAAAAAGACAGTCCCTGCTCAAAACAGCTTACAATCTAAAAAGACAATGAAAGAAAAGGAGTAGAAAAAGATAAGAACAAGTGCAAAGAGACAAGAGCAGGAGAGACAGGACAAAGGAAAGAGGTAAGAACAAGTGTAAGAGGAAGAAAGAAAGGTGAAATAAAAGAGGAGAAGGAAGGAGAACAGCAAAATCATGAGCCAAAGGCAGAGGTGAAAAGATGAGCTTTTAACTTGAGTTTGAAGAGGGGCAAAGAAGATGCCTGACGTATAGACAAAGGAAGATTATTCCAAGCGTAAGGAGCAGCAAGGTGAAAAGAGCAGAATCTGGAGTTGGCAATAGAGGAGAAGGGCATAGCAGAAGCAACTGGGAAGAAGAACGGAGTACACGAAGGGGGAAATAGGGAGAAAGGAGAGAAGAAAGGTACTGAGGAGCCACAGAGTGAATGCACTTATAGGTCAGAAGGAGAAGCTTAAAGTGAATACGGAAATGGATAAGGAGCTAGTGAAGAGATCTGAGGAGAAGAGTGGTGTGGGCAAAACAAGGCTGACGGAAAATCAAACAGGCAGCAGAGTGCTGAATAGACTGAAGAGGGAAGAGATGAGACTGAGGGAGAACAGCAAGAAGGAGGTGATTAGGGAATGGATGAGGGTTTTAGTAGTGAGCTCAGAGAGAAAGGGGCGGATTTTGCCAATGTTGAAGAGAAAGAAACGACAGGTCTTAGCGATGAGTTGGATTTGAGAGGAGAAAGAGAGCGAGGAGTCAAAAATAACACCACGGCGTGTTTAAAGTCAGCCGGGACAGTAGCAGTGGAGAGCGAAAGGTTGAGAATATGAGAAATGGGGGGGACAACGGTAGAGGAAATAGAGGAGAGGAGATGGGAGGAGATAGGATCAGAGGAGCAAGTGGTGAGCTTGGAGGAGGAGAGAAGAAGAGCAGTTTCATCAATAGAAATTGTGGGGAAGGAAGAGAGGCTAGGATGAGAAGGGGGGAGAGAATGAAAGCAGGAAAGGGAAATCGGGGATTTAGAGGGAAACTGGAGAGTGATCTTATGGATTTTATCATAGAAGTAATCAGCCAGAGCCTGGGCAGAAAGGGAAGGAGGGATCAGAGGTGGAGGCACTTTGAGGAGAGAATTGAGAGCAATGAAGAGACGGCGAGGATCAGAGGCATGAGAATTAGGCGAACAAAGTAATCTTGTTTGGCAAGAGCTAAAGCAGATTTGAAAGAGCAGAGCATGAATTTGAAATGAAGGAAATCTTCAGGGGAGCGGGATTTGAGCCAGGTACGCTCAGCAAAGCGGGCACATGAGCAAAGATAGCAAATAGTGGGAGAGAACCAGGGCTGAGGTAAGGAACGCCTTACAGGACGAAGGATGAGAGGAGCGAAAACATCCAGAGCTGAGAAGAGCGCAGCATTATAGGACATCATTGCCATATCAACAGATTTTGAGGACAAAACAGAGGAAAGAGAAGGAGAAATGGTAGAGGAGAGAACCAGGGGATCGATGGCAAGAAGGTTCCTAAAAAGAGTGGAGGAGACAGGACGAGGCAGGGGGGGGGGGAGGGAGATGAAGATTAAAGGAGAGGAGGTGATGATCAGATAAAGGAAGAACAGTATTACTGAAGTTAGAGGGAGAGGAGCAAGAAAAGAAAATCAGATCTAGACAATGGCCATGAAGGTGAGTGGGGGCAGAGGAACAAAGTTGAAGGCCAAATGAGGAGGAAAGAGAGAGGAGCTTCAGAGTAAGAGGATCAGAGGGGTTATCAACATGGATTTTAAAATGGAAATGGGCTGAGTGGAAGAGAAGGCTTGATCTGCAAATAGCTGAGGGGACGGGGGCTTGGAATGGAAATGGGCTGAGGGGAAGTGGGGCTTGAACTGCAAATAGCTGATGGGGAGGGGGACTTGGAATGGAAATGGGTTGTGAGGGGAGGGAGCTAGGACAGGAAATGGGCTGATGAAGGGGGCTAGGATAGGACTGGGAATTGGGTGTTGGGGGGAGCTAAGATTGGAAATGGGCTGTGGTGGGGGCTTGGATTGATATAGACTTATAGAGGGGCTAGAACTGGAAGTAGGCTCATGGGGGGCTTGGATTGGAAATGGGCTGAGTGGAGGGGAACTAGGATTTGACATGGGCTGATGGTGGGGCTAGGAAAGGACTAGAAATGGCTGATGGGAGGCTGGTATTGGAAATGAGCTGATGGAGGGACTTGGATAGGACTGGAAATGGATGGGGGAGTTAGGACTGGAAATGGGCTGATGGGGGGGGGCTAGGACTGGAAATGGGCTGATGCGGGGACTAGAAGGGATTGGATACTGGGTGGGGCTGGAACTAGAAGGGAGCTGATGTTGGGGGAGATTAGAATGGGATGGAGCTGGGAGAGTGAAATGGAGAGGGGAAAATATTTTGTGTGGGACGGAAGAAAAATCTACAATTGGCTGGGTATTGGGAGAGTAAGTGGGGATTGAGGATGGAGGGGTAAAATTTGAGTGGATGAAATAGGAATGAGGAAAGAGCAAAAGGAGAAAGATTAGTATGTTAAAGCAGATTTAGAGAGAGAATGGAAAACAATTAGAAGAGAGAAGAAAGGACAAATGGACAGCAGACGATGGAGAGTTAGCAGAAGACACAAAGAAACCAGAAGAAAGTGGCTGGAGCAATTGCAACTGAAAAAACTGCACAAAAGGTAGAAAGATATCTCTTTACTTTGAATTTATTAACTGGAATATGTCAGCTCTGGGAAATGTGCATCATTAACGTCTGCGCTTTGTTTAGTAGAAGAGGAAATTAATTTATAGTTTTATTTCTACAGTGTTGTTGTACATTCCAAGTTTGGCTTTTGGGGTTCCCAGTTTAATTGTCTTCCTGTTTCTAAATTGTGATTCCTTGTTTGGTGATGGTCTGTGTTCTGCATGTGTAACTGAGCTGAGGTATTCTGTTTATGTAATTCCTATTTGACATTGCCACTTGTTCCCTTTCCCCAGTAGGTCATGTATTGTTATTCTCTGAAATGTATTGGTTTAATATTTGCAGTGTTGCCTTTTGATAGGTAGGGTATGGTGCTTTGTGAGTCCTGGTAGTGCTGTTAGGATATGGCGGGTTTGCTATGGGTTCTAAATGGGCAGTGTTTGTAGTAGTTCCTAATGTGCCTGGCGGTTGACACTGGATTATAGTAATGTAGAAATCTTTTAGTCTTTCTTTATCCATGCACTCATTAAGAGGCATGTTTACTAAAAGTTAGTGTATTGTAACATTATGCAAATATTTTTGCAAATGAGGTCCCTTATGCAAATGAGGCCCCGCACCGAGTCTCCGCACATGGCCCTGCACCCCCCCTTGGGCCGCCCCTGCATAAACCATAGCAAGACTGAGGCATTAATCATCACCCGAAACACTGACTTCATCCCTCCACCCAACATCAAGATAAAAGACACAACCATACCCATAAAACCGGAAGTAAAGTACCTCGGAGTAACCCTGGACAAGGAACTGAATCTACAATCACACATAAGCAGAACCACCAAAAGTGCATACCACAGGATGAGAATTATCCGATGCCTCAAGCCCCTCCTCACCCCAGAGCACTTCCGTACAGTCTGCCAGGCACTAATAACCCCACTACTAGACTTCTGCAACCCAATATACCTTGGTCTACCAAAACAAACACTCAGATCGCTGCAATTGGCACAAAACACAGCGGCTCACATAATATCTGGTACAACAAGACAAGAACACATCACACCCATACTGAAAGGTCTACACTGGCTCCCAATTAGCTCATGCATCAAATATAAGACAGTCATAAACATCTTCAAGATCAAACAACAATCATCTGCCCTCAGCCTACAAACACTCATACAACCTGACAGAAGCACACGACCAAGGAGGAGAAGCACTTCCAATCGTGTTAACACCCCAAAAGACCTCACCAAGGTCCGCAAGGACACAGCGGAACGAGCCCTTTCCCTGGCTGCACCAGCAATTTGAAACACCCTCCCAGACGAACTAAGACTAACAACAGGCCTCAAAGACTTTCGGAAGCAGCTTAAGACAACACTATTCATTGAACACTATGGCCACGTCACATGATCTACTCACCAAGCTAGAACGAAAGACCTACCCCCCTCCCCTGACCCTTGTACATAAGATTGTATAATAGCGCACGATGTAAATAGCTCAACAAGAATCTAATATACACCAACACAAACACACAATCAGTATCACTGCATGAACACATCTGAACCACTCTTATGATTGTTTGCTGTGGAGACCACCTCGATTGTAGGAGAAGACAGGATAGAAATACTTTTAAATAAAATAAATAAATAAATAATTCTTCCATTGTAGGTCTCTGACAATAGCTGTGCCCCTTTTGCATCCTTCACTCCCATGGACCTAGCACATGACTATGCTATGTTCATTGGTCTGATGCCACTTTTCCCCTTAACCATAGAGCTACTGTACTATGCACTTCTGCTTTGTGTATGGTGTGACCACTGCAACTAAGATTTTTCCTGTCACCAAAATATGCTATACTGAGTCAGACCAAGGTCCATCAAGCCCAGTATCCTGTTTCCAGCAGTGGCCAATCCAGGTCACAAGTATTTGTCAGTTTCCCAAAAGGTATACCGATTTGCCGATTCTTACCTATTTGTGGCACCTGATCACTTCTTGTTAACAGTCTGTTGAGGCAAAGAAGGATGTGTTGTTCCCTCTCCTACTGCTTCTACTACTGCTATTCATCATTTATATAGCACTACAAGGCATATGCAGTGCTGAGCAGACACATATAAAAGACTGTTCCTGCTTGTCAGGGCTTACAATCTAATCAAGACAGACAATACAATAGCTGAGAACAAGAATACAAATACGGAAAGGAAGGAAAGCAAGGGATCAGGATCCAAAAGCAGTCTCAAAGAGCTGAGCCTTTAGCATGGATATGAAAAGGAGCAGAGATGTCCCTATCCCTCTGCACTTATCCTTGGTCTAGAGCCTAAGGCACCCATGTCCTTTGCATTTTCTCCACTTACAGAGCAAGGGTTTGGCAGATCCACTGCATGATCCTATATGCCTCCAGGTAAGCGGTCCTGTCTCGCCTGGGTGGATAAAGCACTGCCTCATGCTTTATTACCATCTGACTGAGCCTTCTTGTTACGTGGCCATCTCTCTCTCCTCATGCTGTGCCTCTCTATGCCAGTATGTACATACGTACATTACATCATGCATGCGCATCCACAAACAAAAGAAGGGGAAATCCTTGCCTTTCTTTCTTTCTTTTTCAAAAGAATACAGTATTGCAAATTCCTATCTGTCTAAAATGTTCTTATTCTACAAGCTGGGGACAAAAAACATAAATTTTTGACTGTAAGCTTTGGGAAATAGAGCTTCTTTATATTTGTTGCTTGACCTACATAAGAGAATTATAATGACTCTCAATACAAACAAGGCCTAGAGACCTGGAGTACTTAAAAATTCCTCCTTTCCTACCCTTCACTCACCCACCCCAGGACTGGATTTTCCTATATAGTCTTTGTAAGACACTTAATCAGTTGTCCTCAATTAAGTAGAAAGCACACCTGTGTTGAAAAAAGAAAAAGAAAAAAAACCTACTCTATATAAAACCGCAGAATCAAAATGTCTTTTATTCAACGCAATAACTTAATCCTAAGGAAACAAAAGGAAACACCCCGTATCCTCTAAGGTCAAAGAATGTCCCAAAAATACAAGAACTAGAGGAAGACAGTGAAAATCCAAAATAAATGTTGTAGGATACACTGTCACAGGAGACGGAGCAGGACAGTCTTGTTTCTTGATTTAGAGGGATTTCAGCATGCTACTCAAGCTAAGCAACGTTTTTGTTCTTTACAACTTTATTAAAAGAGGCTCACTGCAGCGGGAGGGAGAAATCCATCTCCTTAATCCTATGGAAATCTATTTGAAGCCTTAGAGCTTGCCCTATCTGTCTCAAGCTATCTGTTATGCAAAAGGAATTAACTCAACTAAGGGAAGCATTAGCTGCAATAAAACCATCCTCCCTTCAGATACAACTTGAAAACAATCCACCACCACTCCTACAAAGAATTAAATAATCCAGGAATAAATGGATCATAGTGGGTTCCGGTAGGTTACAAATTGTAGTATAGAGACATCCACTCCTCCAAGAGACACACCTGCAAAATGCCTTCTCCACCTTAGTTAATGATGATGCTTCATTAATCAAAACCAAAGTGGTCTTAGACAAGGATGATACCGAATGTACTAGAAATGCCACAAGCATTGTCAAAAAATATCAGAACAGAAAACTGCTTGGAGACTCCATCACCAGAGACATTAACTTGGGAACAGAGTTCAAGGGACAGAAGGTGGTCAAATGCCTCCCTGGATCTTTAGTCAGGAGGAATTGTTAATGAAGTCCCAGAGGAAAGTAGGGATGCTAAAACTGATGTTGTTATTCGTATGGGAAAAATGATCTGGCTAGAAACAGTCCCTCTGCAGTGCAAAGAGACTTCAACATTTTGGCAGAGAGACTTAAAAGCATTGTAACATAGTAACATAGTAACACAGTAAATGACGGCAGATAAAGACCAGTATGGTCCATCTAGTCTGCCAAGTATGATGGCAAGAGCAGGTGCACCTGACGCTCCGTGCAGGCCACCCCTCCCTATGTCTTCATTTAGGGGTGAACCCACCACTCCATGTAGGACACCCCTATTTGTTGAGAAATTAGATGATTCAGTTTATTTTGCTTTTATCCTGTTGTTGTAAAGGGATTCACTGTGTCTGTCCCATGCCATTTTGAAATCAGTCACTGTGTTTGCCCCCACCACTTCCATCTATAACATTCACAGAAGTTCTACTTGTCTATTCTAAGGGATAAGAGAGGCCATATCACACAATCAGCTCAAATATGTTGCTCCAAACTTAGTGTAAATTAGAAGACTTTAGATACTAATGTGGCTGTACATCAGTAACAAAGGGGAATAAGAGTCCGGAATAAAAAAATAGGCAAAATACAGCAAGCCAACCAAAGTTGCTGGAAGGCAATGAGCACAAATGCTCACAATCCAGGCCAAAAAAAAAATCCTGACCTGGAAGCCCTGATTGTGGAAATGATCTCAGAAATGGTGGCCATTTTTGAAACATGGTTCAATGAATCTCATAAATGAGATATCAACATATTTAGCTATAATCTATTTAGGATGGACAGAGAGGGCAGAAACGGAAGAGAAGTAGCCCTTTATGTCAAAAACAATATTAATGCAGCTAAAATGCAGGGGACATAGAGAAAAGAAGAAAAGGAGATGGATAAAGGAGATGGTACTATTATCCACACTTAGGGGTATGTTTACTAAACCGGGCTAACGGTTAACCCGGGCTATCTGCATCTAAGTCCCATTGAATAATATGGGACCTAGTGACAGATAGTCCGGGTTAACCGTTAGCCCGGTTTAGTAAACATACCCCTTAATGTAGTCTACAGACTTCCATATCAAACTGAAGACATGGACAGAGACTTGATCAATACTATTGAAAAGGTGGTAATGAAGGGAGAAGTGATGATACCGGATACTTTCTAATCTACTGGATATGGACTGGAAATCTGGAAAAGCAGAAAGATCCCAGGTGCCTTGAAAGAGGCTTTGCTGAAACATTTGGTGATAGAACCAACTAGGAAACTGTTGACACTAGATCTAATATTCACCAATGTAGATAGTGTGTCTAATGTCCACATAAGTGCCCACTTGAGCAACAGCGATGACCATATAGTTAGTTTGAGGTAAAAGACAAGGCTGAGACCCCATCACGGCAAACTCAAAATCCTAGGGGCTTGTTTCCTAAGTAGCGGTAGTGGCTTCCGATTGATATCGGAGCTGCGGCCCCATTGACTTAGCACATGACTATGGGGCCATGGCTCCGATATCGATCGGAAGTCACTACCGTTGATTAGTGGGGAATGGCTCTGACATCGATCAGAAGCCGCTATCGCAGCTTAGTAAACAAGCCCTCTAGTTTTCACAAATGAGACTTTAGTGAAATGGAAAAGTACCTGAAGCAGGTGATTTCAGTTTGGGAGCAAATAAGAGGAGTGGAAAGGCAATAGGCTAAACTAAAAGCGAGTATAACAAGGATAATAGATGTATATTTCAGAAAAAGCAAGAGGAAAAGGAAACTGATATAGTTCTCCAATTAACTGGCTGCAAAAATAAAGTCATAAAGGTAGCATTCACAAAATTCAGAAGATCACATAAAGAGGAACACAGAAAAGAAGAGGCAAAGATAAATCATGATGGCAAACACACATGCAGAAGAAAAAATGGCTAAAGCTGTGAAGTAAGGTAACAAGACTTTTGTCAGGTATACTGCGGAGAGGATCCAAGCTAGAAATGGACTCGCAGGACTCAAAGGTGTTGAGGAACAATTTGGGGAATGTGATAAAGAAAAAGCTAAAGTTCTAAACAAATTCTTCTGTTCCATGTCCATGAAAGAAAATCCTAGAGAAGGACCACACGTGGTTGACAAAAGTACTAAGGGGCATGGAGTAGATAACATACCACTCATGTAAGAAGATGCTTATGAACAGCTTGTGAAACTAAGGGGCTTGTTTACAAAGCTGTGGTAGCGGTTCGCGATCGTTATCGGAGCCACGACCCCATTGACTTCAATGGGGCCGTGGCTCCAATAACGACCGCGAACCGCTACCGCGGCTTTGTAAACAAGCCCCTAAAAGTTGACAATGTGTTAGGAGCCAATGAGTTACATCCAAGGATACTGTGAGAACGCAGGAAGGTTCTTGTGAAACCTTCATAGGATGCGTTTTAAAGATACTTGAAGATGGAGGAGTATCTGTGGAAGTGGAGAAAGGCTGATGTGGTCCTTCCCAAAAGTGGGAACAGAGAAGACCTGGCCTACTACAGACTAGTAAGCCTTACTCTGGTGGTGAGAAAAATAATGGAGATGCTGCTGAAAGAAATGATTGTGAACTTTCTAGAACCCAATGGGTTGTAAGATCCGAAACAACATGGATTTACCAAAGGAAGATAGTGCCAAATGAATCTGATTAATTTCATTCACTGGGTAACCAGAGAACTGGCTGGGACTAGCTTTTGACCCTGACACTATTTCTGCATTCCTTGCTAAGTCAGACTTATCCATGTTCAGTCCTCAAGGGCAACAAACAGGCCAGATTTTCACGATATCCCTAATGACTATGTATTAAATAGATCTGCATGCTCACTACCTCCATTGCATGCATATCTCTCTTATGCATGCTAATTAGGGCTATCCTGAAAATCTGGCCTGCTGTAGTCATTAGTCTTCGAGGAATAAACTAAACTTGAGCAAGCATTAAAGAAGCTTCATTGTTAATTAGGAGTTTATGTTGGGAAATAAGGACTGTTTGGTCTATGCAGGCTACCCTGCTCTAGCTAAGGATATCTCCCTGTTAAATGTAGAAGCTAAGCTGTCTGCAAAAGCTCACTTTTTATTGGTTATATTTGGTACCTAGTAGATAAGCAAGCAGGCTTTCGCACCTAAATTCCCATAGCTGCTAAATTTTTATGTAACCTCCCTTCATCTACTAATGTTTAGTACCTGTCCCAGACCTGTTTAAATTCTGTCAAGTCCTGGGATCCAAGCATCTGCTAACCTTTTCATAAAGAAATATTTCCTCTAAGGTGCCTGCTATCCAGTTTTATTTTGGAGAACCATTCTTTCAGTTTCTTTTTTTTTTTCTATAGAAAACTGCACAACTTTTATCCTTCAATGAAACTTGATGGATAATATTATGATGCTCTCTTATCTTTCTTTCCTCTTTCAAATTGAGTTTTCAAATCTTTCTGTATAGCACTTATGTTTCAAGCCTTTTGACATTTTGGTAACCACAGTTGTAGTTAAGTTCTTTGTAGAAGTGACAAAAGCAGTGGATGAAAGCGAGGCAGTGATTGTTGTACATCTGGAAGCGCGTAAGGCTTTTGGCATAAGTCCTAGAAGACTAGTGAGCGAGATAGCCAGCCAGGGTGTGAGTAGAATAGACCTCATCCACTGGATAATCACGTGTTATGGTCAGTGGAGTACTTTTTGATAGCTAGGCTAATTCAGGGCTCACTGTTAGAGCTTTTTTTTCAATATCTTTAATAGTGACACTGCACAGTAACAAGGGGAAAGTAGGTTTGTTTTGCAGATGACTCAAAACTCTGCAACCTGAGCAGGCATAGCTGGAGGAGAGGAAAAATAAAAGGGGACTTGAAGCAACTGAAAGCATGATCAAAGATTCAGAAGAAGTTTTTAGGTGCAAAAAGGTGAAGTTTCTGCATCTGGAAAAGAAAAATCCAATAGCTGTTCATCATTTGGGAGAAGAAGACCTGGCAAGTGCCAAGCAGCAAAGCAGCTAAAATTACTACTACTTCTAATTTCAACCCCAAAAATAGATGTACACAACATTATTATAATCATTCTGAAGGTTGCTCATCGGTATAAAAAAAGCAATAGAGAAAATGGAGTATGTTTTGGATGTGTAAGGAGAGAAGATAATAGGAAAATTGAAGCAATATTACCCATGTATAAGTCACTACACCCTCCACCTTGACTATTGTTAGGTTTTGGAGACTTTACCTTCATGAGATATCTCGATTTTCAGAAAGTGTTTGACAAGGTCCTCATGAGAGACTCTTGGGGACATTAAAAAGTTATGGGATAGGAGGCAGTATACTGGTTAAAAGACCTCTACTAGCCCCAAATGACTTCAGAACAATATTCCAGACACTTGTAATGCCACATTTTGATTATGCCAACATCATTCTACATGGACTCCCCAAGAGCACTCTCAATCCTCTTCAGATGGCGATGAATACAGCAGCCCGCATTCTCTGCGGCTTTTCCAGAAAAGATCACTTCACGCCCATACTTATGGAACTACACTGGCTACCGTTAAAATGCAGGATCACGTACAAGGCTCTTCTCCTATCATTCAAAGCAATTAACCGGATATCTCCCACATCCATCTCTTCACTTCTGACCATTACCCCTACTAACAGACTAAGAAGATCAGCAACTAGCAATACGCTATCTATACCACCTGAGTCCACTAAATGTACCCAAACAACTAGAAACAGAGCATTTACATTCTATGCTCCTAAGTGCTGGAACGATCTCCCACCTCGTATACGATCAATCGCTGACCTATCTCAATTCAGAAAAGCTCTTAAACATCACTTATTCTGTCTTTACTTTACCCACCCTAACCTAACACACCCACATCCAACACCTCTTCTCACCCACACAGCATCTGACGTGCCAACAACATAATTCTCAATGTTATACAAAGCAAACTCACCATCAGCACATTCACAATGAGTTTGATTACAATTTGACCATAATGTATAATATAACTGTAAATGATTTATAAGCTCCTTTGTTTTGAACTGTATATAGTTACCCTGTTATTTCCAAGTTACAATTCCTGTTACAATGTAAGCAAAGGATCCTGTTTCTGATGCAAAATGTTGTTATTATGTAAACCGCACTGATACTAAAAAGTGCGGTATATAAGAAATTGTAATAAATAAATAATAATAAATATAAAGCATATTCAGGAAAGGTTTGTGTACATTTTAAGTGTTTCCCGGAAAAGTCCACATTGTTCCTGCTGAAATGTGGAATAAGGCCAGGACTTAGAAAATATTCTGCTGTGCTCCAAAATTCGTCCCATATAGAACAATGGTTGTGACAAGTATGTGCTGAACTGGTGTGATTGCGGTCTCGAAAAATATAGTATGCAGTTACAAAGAACAGAAAGCAGAGGTGAAAGAATGTTGTAAGGTAAAGAAACATTAATAAACACCCTTACAGAAATGTTCAGAAGAGCAATAGTGTATATTCAGGCCATGCTATAATGTGCTGTTTGTGCTAAAAACAGCTGATTCAGGGGACCTGATCAAATCCTGTGTTCTGAAAACTGGGACAGTTGATGTAAGAATAGTATGGGCCTGATTCTGTCCTGGCGTCCCAGCCCTCTGTGCACCCGGTCAGAGCCGCGATCCTCGGCCGCCAGAAAATAATCTTCATTCCTTGCAGCCTGACCCCCGATCTGGCCTCCCAAGGTCAGGGTCAGGCTGCGTGGAATCTCCTCTACCCCCTCCCATCTTTCCTGCACCCCGGGTCTGCCAGAACCACCCATCTAGGGGAATTTATTCCACCTTAGAGGTGGAATAAGTTCCCCCTTCAAGCAGCCGGCCCTGGACGTACAGGGCCGACATTGGAATTGGCCCTGTACGTCCCGGGCCATGGACCATCTACTATCCACCCTATCTACGCTCCCGCAACACCCCTTCCCCACCCTCTCTAACCTCCCTGTACAAAGTACGAGGAAGTTAGTCAGGATCAGCAGAGGGGCCATCCCCACTATTCACACCTCGAATGACCCCATATGTGAGTGAGTCTGGAAACAAATCATGTTGCAGTGAGAAAGGGAAATCATATGTGTAGTCCTGGGACATCATGCCATTATGGCATAGCAGATGTTACTCATATTGTAGGTTTGTTTTGGCAGACTGATGTCTTTTGTGACTGCAAGTGAGAGTGTATGGTTTGGGGTAGCACGGGAGGACCTGTGTGCTGATCTGCAATTCAGGGAGACCATGAATGACTGGCCAGTACCTGGACCATATGGATGACCACAGTGTCACCAGGTACCAGTCTGATAGGGCAGCCATACATCAGCTGTGCCAGGCACTGGGAGACCTGACTGATGTTGTGCCAACACCTCCAAGATTGTGCCATGAGGCCTACATCCTTCCCTAGTCCAGGATCTATGCAAGCTGTGAGAGTGGTGATATATCAGGAGACTGGCTACCTGAGTATGATGGCACAGGAATCCCCCATCCCATGCCCACACAGACCTGATCAATGGAGTACTGCCACAAAGCAGACTGTGGGAAGGCAGACAGGGTTGCCCCACAGATAGCAGTTGTATACATACTGACATATGCCACAATGTGATAGGTATAGCTGCTGTGAGAAATGCCAGTACCCAAATATGTGGGAATCAGATGCTACTACCTTTACTACTATGGCTGATAATTTGTACAGTGCTACAAAGAGTATGCAGCGCTGCATAGACACACGTGAATGATGGTCTCTGTTCAGCAGAGCCTACAATCTAGTCAAGAAAGACAACGCAGAAGCTGTAGACAGGATACATTTAGGGGAAATGGTAAGGAAACACAAGGGAGCTTAAGCAGATTAGATCCAAAAGTGGCAATGAAGAGGTGAGCGCTCAGCCTGGATTTGAGAAGGGCCAGAGAAGAAGCCTGATGTACAGACTCAGGTAGTTTATTCCAGGCATAAGGAGCAGCAAGGTGAAAGGAGCAAAGTCTGGAGATGGCAGTAGAAGAGAAGGGCACAGATAGAAGCAATATGACAGAAGAGCAGAGTTCCTGAGAAGGGTTGTAGGGAGAGATAAGAGGGGAAAAGCAGTACAGAGCAGCAGAATGAGTGCACTTATAGGCCATAGGCAGAAAAGGGGCTTACATTTGTTGCTCAGCAATATTATGCATCCTTTTGAGAACTGTAATGTTAGTTTTGGGTTTGGTGCACTTGGTCAAGATCCATCCTTAGCAGTTTAAAGTGTGTTTGTAGCTATGACCAAGGCAGGAATCACTGGGGCCATTTCCTAATACCAAGTACCATTTGGTGCAAGCTATGTCCTGACATACATGTTCATATTTACATTCTCTTATACCATATTAGGGTGCACTGGGTTTGCCTAGCACTTTTCAGGGCCTGTTGAGGAGTGGTATATGGTCTAGGTTGCAGCAGCAGTCACTTATCATTGGTATTTATCTCTAATTTGAATCAGCAAACTACTATCAGTGTGAAGCGCAACTTAGGAGATGCATGTTTTTCACAAGGGGAGTGGCGTCTGCAGGTACACTATGGGGACAGGCAGAATTTGAAACGTGTTACTTTTCAGAATACAGTGGATATCCAAAACATTTACCCATGTCTGATAGTATTGACAGGGAATGTGTTTCTCCATTAAATTGCATGGCCCGTGCCTGCACCCATGCGTGGGCCATGCGCTAGGTGTGTGCACAGGCTGGCTGAATAGCGCTTTGCCCATGCCATGCTGAACACATCTACCTCCCCGATTCTGGACCCATGGGCATATCCAGACTCACAGATGTGGAATTAGGCTCAGACGGGGCCCATTTTTAATTTAGACATGTCTGTGGTTACACAAAGCAATGTTCCACATTAAGAACCATCACACATAAAAAATATTTAGGCATCATTCTGGACAATACATTGAAACTGTCTGTCCAGTATGCATTGGTGGCCAAGAAAGCAAATAGAATGCTAGATATCATAAGGAAAGGAATGGAGAATAAAACAAATGGTATTATAATGCCTCTGTTTCGTTCCATGGGGCAACTGCACCTTGAATACTGTGTGTAATTCTGGTGCCATATTTTAAAAAGGCTATAGCAGAGTAAGAAAAGGTACAGAGAAGAGCCACCAAAATGGTAAAGGAGATGGAAGGCCACCCCTATGACGAAAGTCTTAAAAGGTTAGGGTTCTTCAACTTGGAAAAAAAATGGCTGAGGGGTGACATATGATAAAGGTCTATAAAATATCCATTCCACTCCATTCATTAAACATTCCACTCCATTCATTGAAAAAGTAGAAAAACTAGTAGACATGCAATGAAAGAACAATGTAGCTCATTTAAGACTAAAAGGAGAAAATATTTTTTAGCTGAACTCTGGAATTCATTACCGGAGGATACAGCAAAAGCTGTTTATGTAGCTGGGTTTAAAAAATATTTGAACAAGCTCCTTCAGGTAAAGTCCATAAACCATTATTAAAGAGGACCAAGGAAATCCACTGCCTTCCCTGGGATAAGCAAAATGGAATCTATGTTCTTTTATGGGAACTTGCCTGGTACTTGTGATCTAGATTGGCCACTGATAGGAAACAGGATACTGAGCTTGATGGACGTTGGTCTGACCCAGTATAGCATATCTTATGTTGGTGAAGTGCATTGCCAACACAGCTGGGTCAGGGGTGGACGAAGGTGGATCTGGGGAGGCAGAGGAGCGAGGGACAGAGAGGGCGCACAGAATATAGTAAAGCTGGTCGGAGGAACTGGAAGCTGCAGAAATGAGATCGGAGAAATAGGCCAATTTGCTGGAATGGAGGAGAGAATGGTAGTGGGAATGGCAGTGACAGTAATGAGCCTGGGTGTCAGGGGAGGGATGCTTGCACCAGAGACGCTTGGCTCTGTGGAGGTAGGAGCAGTGAAGGAGGAGTCCAAGATGATACCAGAGATGGGTATGGCGACGTGCATCAGAAACAGGCTGAAGAGGCGCAAGATCATCTAAGGTGGCTGAGAGGGTGGAATTCCACAGCTGGGCTTGGGTGTTAGGGGAAATAAGATGAAAGTTGGTAGGGAAGAGGGAATCGGAGGGGGGAAACACGAGAGAGTCGAGGCATTAAGGCGAAGCACCAAGATGTGTGGGGGGGGGGGTTCAGAGGGAGAGGGATGGGGAGGAGGGGGGGGAGGGCAGGGAATGGAGAAGAAGAGACAGAAATGATCAGACCAAGGGACTGGGAGAAAATGGAAGGCAAAGTGGGTAAGGTGGGAATTCTGAGGGGACAAAACTAGGTCAAGGATATGACTTGCAGAGTGGGTGGGAATGCACACGAGCTGCCGAAGAGAGAGGTCGGCAATGTGAGTGAGGAAAGAAGTGTTGTGTGTCCTAATAGGGTGGTCCCAGTGCACGTTAAAGTCTCCCAGAATTATAAGATGGGGGAAGAGAAGGGAGGCCTTGGAGTGGGTAAGGAAAAGAGAGTCCCAAAGGTAGGGCTGAAGGGAGGAGGGGGCATAAATTAGGATCCCTGGTATCTGCCCCCAGACTCGCCCCAAGGAGCTCGCCCAAGGCGCACAACAGGCTCCTTGAGCGCGCAATCGCTGTGCGGAACGCCGCACCAGGCTCGATTAAATACAGGCTAGCCACCTTAAGGGGATGTGGTCGCGCTTAGCGCGGCCGCGTCACTTCCAGTCCAGGCTGATTGGAGCAGGCCAAAATGTGATGGAGGCACATAACTGCTGATTGGAGAGAGGGCAAACAGGAAGATACCTTGAGGGAAGATAAACAAGGGAGAGGTAAGCACAACACGCAGCAAACACAAGCAGGCACAAGACAGTTCAAATATCAGATAGACAGAAGCAGGAGCAGGTTGGAAATTAAAACCTGTTTCTTGGAATGTACTTTTTCACATTAGAAAGAACAATGTTTACTTTATACACAGAGGCATAGGTTGTAAGGGTTATCATAGACTCGGACTTGACTTTTAAAACGCAGTGCTCTAATTTGATGCAAAGTTATTATATATAGCTGAGATCAATTAGGAATTTGTACCCATGTTTTTCCAATGACAGCTTGGTTACAGTAATTCATATTAAGTTGGATTTTAAGAGGGTCATCTAGGTAGAATCTGGAACATCAAGAGCACAATGTCCAAAAATCCAGGGGAGTGGCAGCAGTGAAGGATCCTTCTGAAATCACTCTGTCTCTATCCCAACAGATGAACATTCCAGTAAATGGTTCTGCAATGGGCCCCCAGCAGATCAAAAGGCTGAGTATGTGCATGGGTGAAGGCCATTTCACAAATGTGGATGTCTCCAAATAGCACAGCTACAAAGCTGGGTACTTGGATGTTCCAGCAAGGATATTTCACAAGGGGCAACTATGTTAAGAACATAAGATATGCCATACTGGGTCAGACCAAGGTCCATCAAGTCCAGTTTCCTGTTTCCAACAATGGCCAATCTAGCAGTTTCCCCAAAAGACACAGGTTCCATAATGCTTGTATTGGGGCAAGCAGTGGATTTCCTGGGTCACCTTTAATAATGGTTTATGAACCTTTCCTCCAGTAACTTGTCCAAACCTTTTTTAAACCCGGCTACACCAAACGCTTTTACTACATCCTCCAGTAATGAATTCCAGAGTTTGATTACACATTGAGTGAAAAAATATTTTCTCTTATTAGTCTTAAATAGGTTACACTGTAGCTTCATTTCTCTATTCTGATAACGTAAACAATCAATCTACGTTTACCCGTTCCACTCCATTCATTAATTTATAGCCCTCTATAATATCTCTCCTCAGCTGTCTCTTTTCCAAGTTGAAGAGCCCTAACATTTTTAGCCTCCCTTCATAGGTGTATCATTCCATCACCTTTACCATTTTGGTGGTCCCTCTCTGTACCTTTTCTAATAACGCTATATACTTTTTAAGATACGGCGACCAGAATTGCACACAATATTCAAGGTGTGATTGCACCATGGAACCATACAGAGGCATTGTAATATCCTTTGTCTTATTCTCATAAGAACATAAGATATGCCATACTGGGTCAGACCAAGGTCCATCAAGCCCAGTATCCTGTTTAAAACAGTGGCCAATCTAGGTCATAAGTACTTAGCAGTTTCCCCAAAAGACAAAGGTTCATCAGTGCTTGTATTGGGTCAAGCAGTGATATCCCGTGTCCCTTTTAATAATGGTTTATTAACCTTTCCTCCAGGAACTTGTCCAAACCTTTTATAAACCCATCTATACTAACAGCTTTTACTACATCCTCCGGTAACAAATTCCAGAGTTTGATTACACGTTGAGTGAAAACATATTTTTCTCTTATTAGTCTTAAATAGGTTACCCTGTAGCTTCATTGCATGTCCCCTAGTCTTTTTATATTCTGATGACGTAAACAATCGATCTATGTTTACCCGTTCCACTGCATTCATTAATTTATAGACTTCTATCATATCTTCCCTCAGCCGTCTCTTTTCCAGGTTGAAGAACCCTAACTTTTTTAGGTTCTCTTCAGGGGAATATCCTTCCATCCCCTTTACCATTTTGGTGGCTCTTCTTTGTACCTTAAATAATAACACTATATATTTTTAAAGATAGAGCGACCAGAATTGCACACAATATTCAAGGTGCGGTCGCACCATGGAATGATACAGAGGCATTATAATATTGTTTGTTTTATTTTCCTTTCCTTTCTTTATGATACCTAGCATTCTATTTGCTCTCTTGGCCACCACTGCACACTGGGTGGAGGGTTTTAACATGTTATCTACGATGACGCCTAAATCTTTTTCGTGGGTGGTGGTTCCCAATGTGGGACCTTGCATTGTGTAACCATAGTTTGGGTTGTTCTTTCCTAGATCCATAATTTTGTACTTCTCCACATTAAATTTAATCTGCCATTTGGATTCCCAGCCTTCCAATTTATCAAGATCCTCTTGCAATTTTCCACAATCCTCTTGGGTTTTAACAACTTTAAATAGTTTTGTGTCATCTGAAAATGTGATATCCTCACTCGTTATTCCCTTTTCCAGGTCATTTATGAATATGTAAAAAAGCAGCAGACCCAGCACAGATCCCTGCGGTACTCCACTATTCACCTTTTTCCATTGGGGAAATTGGCCATTTAGCCCTACCCTCTGCTTTCTATCTTTTAACCAGTTTCTGATCCACAATAGTACACTGCCTCCTATCCCATGACTCTTTAGTTTTGCCAAACGTCTCTGATGAGGGACCTTGTCAAAAGCTTTCTGAAAGTCCAGATACACTATATCAACTGACTCCATTCCTTTCCTTATGATTCCTAGCATTCTATTTGCTTTTTTGGCCGCCACTGCACACTGGGCAAAGGATATCAGCACGTTATCCACGATGACTCCTAAATCGTTTTTCCATGTGGTGGTTCCTAATTTGGAACCTTGCATCACGTAACCATAGTTTGGGTAGTTTGGGTTGTTCTTTTCCAGGTGCATAACTTTGCACTTGTCCACATGAAATTGCATCTGCCATTTGGATGCCCAGTTTATCAAGGCCCTCTTGCAATTTTTCACAATCCTCATGGGTTTTAACGACTTTGAATAATTTTGTGTTATCTGCAAATTTGATTACCTCACTCGATGTTCCCATTTCCAGGTCATTTATAAATATGTTATGAGACTTGTTCATCCTGGCCAGCCATAATCAGACATGTGAATGTGAGCTTATAATATATTTGAAGTAAGTATTTCCATGCAGATTTCTTTGGTCAGAAACTATTAACTGTGGTGATGAAAGCACAGTTTGTACTCCCCCCTGGAAGTATTGCAGCCATGAAATGAGCACGTTTTGCATTTAATTTGTGGTCAGGAGCAGCTATAAGAATGGATGCCTCAACAACCATGGCCAGATATGCTTTCGATGTTCTGAAATCACACCATAACATGCATCTCCATTGCTCCGTCCAGGCCATGCCTCCCCTATTCCCCCATGCTACATGGAAAAGCTGGTTCCAGGGACGTCTATATATCTGGTTTTCTAAAATGGATCTGGGGTATCTCTGTGAATTGCATGCCTAAATGGCTGTTTTAAGATGTCCAACTCACAAACAACTTCTAAAATGAACTCCATCATCTGGGCTACTGCAGCTCATTAACAGCCTTATGTACTGAAGAGCACAAATTTTTCCTAAAGGTGATTGGTTATGTTAAACAGAGCAAAAATGCTGGCATACATACAAAAACACCAAAAATGCTGGAGCATCTTTGCAAAACTTGTTCATGTCAGGAGGAAGGTGTAACTTCAGCTGTAGGCAATTCCAGTCATACACATGCAACCCCTTTATGAAATAGGAGATACATGTACTGATATTTGCCCCTCCCAGGTCACATGGAATGCCTCCTGGATAGATGTGCCTGGGACAAAAATATTTCAACTGTGGCCCTTACAAAACTGCATGTTACACATGACTTTGGTTTGCATATTTTTTTCTCAGAAGCACAGGAAGCAGAGGACAACCAGGCCTTATGGTGCAAAGTTCCTTTATGTAGCCTTGACTTGGCCAAGTTTCAGCAAGCAAGCCTTCTTCAGGGGTCTAACAAATAATAAAAAAATACAAAATATAAATAAGGTTACATATAAAAAAACAAAACAAAAGAAACAAGAGAAGGATGCCTTCCGCAGGAGTAAAATGAAAGTACAGTGGAGGGCAAAAAACCACGGCCAACCAAACGATTGGGTCTTCAATAAAGTTGGTTTGATTATTCATCGTTTGGTTGGCCATGGTTTTTTGCCCTCCGCTGTACTTTCATCATACATACAAAAATATAGCATAATCAAAACAAAAGCTTAAATATATATGCAAGTATATAAATAAAAATGCCATATACTTAACAATGAGATAATAGAAATAAAATATATATATATATAACATGTACCACACTTACAAGTTAACAGAGCATCATATAGTAAAACAAAAAGGAACACAACATATCCAGTTAAACAATGGAAAAAACACAATGCTTAGTTAAAAATGATAATGTGTGCATAAATGACTCAATGTATAAGATAGATAATATAAAAAACACAGCACAGTTTAGAAGCGGTTATAGAGAGCTTATAGCATGCATTACTTGAAACAGTAAATGTCAAGCAATCAGATATTGAAAGCTGCATAGTGTCTATAAATCAGTTGTAATACAAAATATGCTGCTCCCAGCAGTACATGGCAAAACTCATCAGGGCTAAAAATGGAGGTGTCAATATCGAATCATCTCACTAATATAAAGATTATTATGTTTCATCAAAAAGCAGACCAGTCAGGACAAAATATTATCAAAAAAGCAAACCACAGAAATCTTTTCAAATATATTTAATCAACATCAGATAGAACTGATTACTCACACTAGCGGGACCAAAACAACTGGCACCAAAACAGAGATTGCTGTGCATGAAGCAGACATTTCTACTCTGCATATAGTCAAAAGCCATGCCTCCTGTAGTGTGATGGATGGCATGAAAATTAAAGGGCATATCAGTATATGGCTCCATTCCAATAATAGTGATTAAATACAAAAAGATAAAAGTCTCAACGAGTAGTCGTGGAGTGTGATTCTGAAAGGAACATGTCTGGGCCATCCGGATGTCCCAGTGCGGTACAGGCCCATTAGGACCCGATTCTGTACCGTGGGGACAAAACATTCCCATGGCACACAAAATTGGGCTTGAGGATGGCCCAGCATGCCCCTGCATACCTGTGGGGATGTCCTCCCTGCTGGTGCCCCTGGCTCCTGTGGCTCAGATCCCCCTCTACCCTGCCGCCTAACCCACCGCTAGCCAGCCGGGGCCTGGATCAGGTGGTGGGATCCCCGGCCAAGATCACCCTGCCAGTGCTGATAATTCCACCTTCGGCCCTGTACATCCTGCCAGCTTGGCCCACCCTCCCTCCACCCAGACCCCCCTTACCCCTTACCCCCACACACACACCAGCTCTCTCCATCCTGCAGCTCTAGTCATGCAGGGAGAGGAGGTGGGGGAATAGGGGCAGTCCAAAAGGACCCATCTCAGATGTGACTCCTTAGGGCTCGATTCCATCCTGCACGTAGATCCCCTCTGTTCATCTGGTCTGAACTGGATGCACAGAGGGGATCCCAATTCTGCCTGTGGGATCAGATCATGAATAGTCCTCCATGTGCAGGCTGGGACTGTAATTCAGTCTGGCCTGCATGTGCAGGACTACCCTTGGCTAGCTCAGTCAAGGCTCCTCAATGGAGCCGAGAAACCATGGTGTCATGTTGCCATGGCACGTGGCTCCATTGAAGAGCTGTGATGCCGGCCGCATGAAAAAGGGGATTATTCCCCACAGCTTGACTCCCGATCTGGCCTCATAAGGCCAGGGTCGGGCTGCAAGGAATGTCCCCTGGCTCACCCTGCCCCATCTGCATCCTGGCATTCAAATTAAGACACGTCCAGGGAAGTTATTCCACCTTAGAGGTAGAATAACTTCCCTGCACATGTTGCTGTCCCTGGACCGGTGGGGAATTTAGTGGGGGCAGGAGCCGGCAGGAAAAGCAGGTGTGGACGTCCCATCAGGCCATCCATCCCTGCTATTCGTAGCACAGAAAAAAACCCTTAGGGGTATGTTTACTAAAACCCCGGTAAAGTGCGTGCCGCGGTAGTGTGTGTGTGCCATATAAGGAGTGGGCGTTCCGTCCTGAAAAAGAAAAGCCGGAATTTACATATGCACTAAGGTGCGTGGCGCCCATGTGCGCCCCGCACCTTAGCGCATGAGATAGCTGCGCGGGAGGCATAAGTGGCGCGCTGAAGTGCAAGAAAAAGAGCAGAGCCACAGCACAATGGTTAAGACACTGACCAACAGTGTAGGGATCAGGGGTTCAATCCCCCACAGTGCCCAATGAAGACTGCTGGCTAAGGGGTTAATTTATACTAGGCAGCACACCAATGTTTTGGGCGGCATAAGGCAGCACGCTGTTTTTGGCAGCATATTAATACTGGACGGCATAAGGCAGCGCACTAATGTTTTTGGCGGCAAATTAATACTGGGCGGCATAAGGCGGCGCACTGTTTTTGGCGGCATATTAATACTGGGCGGCATAAGGTGGCGCACTAATGTTTTTGGCGGCATATTAATACTGGGCGGCATAAGGCGGCGCGCTGATGTTTATGGAGGCATTATAATACTGGACGGTATAAGTGGCGCGCTGATGTGCAGGAAGAAAAGTAGAGCCACAGCACAATGGTTAAGACACTGACCACTGGTGCAGGGATTAGGGGTTCAATCCCCCAAAGTGTCCAGGCATAACATATCATGGGGAAGATTGCTTTAGGAGGCATTTTATTCATATTTTAATTAACACTACTAGCAAACGCACTCTCAAAGCGTGTTAACATAAGGCGCCCTATAAGGCACATTTTAAAGTGCACTGTCAGCAAAGGCACCCAAGAATGTTGCTTATAGGGTGCATTAGAGGGTGCCGTATGAGGTACCGCAAGGTCAGTGTACTCTTTTGTATGGCAGCATTGTGCAGTTTAAGGAATGAAAAGCATAAGTAGGTGCGCTGACAGGCAAGGAGCAGCAGCAGTGGAGCACAATGGTTAAGGCACTGACTGCTGATACAGGGGTCATGAGTTTGCTCCCCAGTGTGCCTAATACATAAGGCTGGCTGTGGCATCAGCTTTGCATTGTACATATTTTGTCCTACAGCACTTTAATTTTATGTTATTATTTGCTGCCAGCAAACACGCCCTCACGTGCCGTAATTGAAGGTGCCGTATAAGGCACCCTATAAGGCACTCCTTAGGGCACATTATAAATTGCACTGTCCGCCACAGCACCCTAAAATGTCCCCTATAGGGCACCCTATAGGTTGTGTCACAGGATAATGTATAGTGCACCTTATATGGACGGGAACCATAAGGTGCCCTATAGGGCACCCTATAAAGCACCCTCAGAGGCACTTTATCGGTACAGTACGCTGAGGGTGTTTTTGCTGGCATCAAAATATGTACATTAAAAAAAGATAATGTGTTGGACAACCCTATCAAATAACCCCACTGTAGGTTTGAAACCATGACCTCTGGCCTCAGAGGCAGTGAAGTAACCATTGGGCTACAGCTGCTAACAAACCCCTGGCTGGCTGCAGAGAGCATGCACGTCACCACATGACAGTCTGCTGTGGTCACCAGGATAGGGTTAGCCCACCCATACCCATGATGCACTGCACATGCAAATCAGCTGTCCACAGATTAGCACAAGATGGGCAATGCACCCCCATAGCACCTCGGCCTGGTAGAGGGAAGTGACCATTTGCACCCACACACCACTTCGGCCTGGTAGGGGGTACTGACCGTGTGTTTTACTGGCACAGAGTAGCTACACACCGTCACATTGTGCGGGTACTGTGCTCACCCTGAAGGTGCGGTGAGGCGCCCAGGACCAGGTCCACAACACCTTCCATGGTTGAAAGAGGTCATGCCCAAAGCAATATTAATGTGTGAGATAGGTAGTTTCTACACAAACACCTTGGATATCTCTGTCTGTTTTAGTCAGGTGTAGCCCCCATGAACCCCTAGGTGGGCTATGTAACACCACCACCCCCTCTCCTCCTCCAGGGCTGAGGGTGGCAAACAGGGTCTCCTATCAATAGATCCACATTCTACCTCCCTGTACAGGTGGCAGTAGAGGGGACCATCAACCCTGGTCCTGCTGAGGATCAGACAGCCCACAGGGCAATCAATGCAGCTCTATACACATCCATAACACCATAGCAGACAGACATTAGGCCTGGATATGGTGAGCTGCACCCCACCACTATCTGATATTCTCCTGCAGCAAGTCATCAGCCACTGCATCCTGCAAGCTGCTCCATCAAGACACATACCAGCTGCAAACAGTGTGCTAGTTAGTCCACAGTGCATGTTCCCAGTGGAAATGCATGCACCCAGAACTGGGATGTCAGCATACACAGCAAGCAGATAAATCAGTGACTGGGCCCCAAAAAAACCCCCATATCTATCACATGAGAGAAATACTATATAGCACTGTGGGGGTGCCTAGCCATGCTGTGGTCACTGCACAGTCAGCGTGAGAGTGATCTCTCAGCAGGACATACTGAGGTCACCCTGTCTGTGTAGGTGGTGGCCGGGCACTAAAATGTCCCAGTCAGTGCCCTATGCCCTGTGCAGATGCACCCTGGCCAGGCCACCCTGTCCGGCCTATACCCATGGTGCCTTGCTCCTCATTATGCACATTGGCAGCCCAATACTGGCAACATTGCTGGCAGTGTGGGCTGTGGAAGGTGTTGGCAGCCACCACACACTGGATAGACAGACAGCCACCCCCACACCTATGCCAGCATTGTGCTACTATAGAGGAGTCCAGCAGCCATACCCACCACACCAGTCCTGGGCACAGTACAGGCATGGATATGGTACGCAATACTGTTGGGGGTCACTCCCCAGGGTGGTAAACACTGTCAGAGACCAGACCTGCAGCGCACACCGCAGACATCACAATGATTGTTATGGTGGAGATCAATGAGCAAAATGTGCTTAACGTAGGAATTGATATCTGCCAGTTATCATGGGCAACGTTTGATAGCTGTGTACCATATACCCAGGTGTAGGGTGGCAGTGCTAAGGTATGCAACTGCTAGTATTGGGAGATACAGGCAGGGCCCAATGTCCTGCCTGTCCATGAAGCATTGGCCAATGGGGCCTGTGGGGGTGTGTGGGGGTGTGTCTGGCCCTGTTGGCTGCTGCTTTACGGCAGAGTGTCCCAACTCCAGTCCTGGTGTTCCAACCACTGTTCGGGTTTTTATGCTGTCCCTCATGAGCTACATCAGCATACCATGGGGGTGGTGCATAGATATGCAGCAAAGGCACCTTTATTAGAGGCAGCATGGATCCTGAATGGTGTGGGGCCTCCAGGACTGCATTTGGGAGACTCTGCTCTAGGTAATGTGGCTGTTTATGGTGTCTGTGTTGGTGTGGTAAAATATAGGCGTATTAACCATGCGTATGTTCTCAGCAATACAGGTTTGTCCTTACTATCACGGTTTAGTTGTAGGAAAAACATGTGGACTGGATTGACAGTAGCCCCAGCTGGGCTTTGAACCTGTGACTTTCTGTTTCTGCACACACTGTCTGTGTGCACTGCACCACCATGTTGCCACAGATATACTGTGTTCCCTGGGGAGTCCATGACTGAAAATCCGACAGAGCCTGTCTGTTGCGGTGGACGGTGCCAGCCTGCCCAGGCCTAGGCCACTGTCTGCTCTGGTTTGCAGTCACTGCCCCCTCCACCACCTGTACCCTTCCGCCAACATGCAGACATGTCCCTATCTGGGAAAAACATATGACCTGAGTGAGTTGTAGCACTCCAGGACTGACTTTGGGGGACTCGGCTGTAGGTAATGCCCATTGTTATGGTTTGAGTGTGATGTAGGGTAAAATATAGGGGTTGGGACCATGCTTATGTTCTCTGCAATAAAGGAGTGTCTGTACTCTCACTGTTTAGTGGTGGGTAAAACTATGGGGACTGGGTTGGCAGGAGCCCCAGCTGGGATTTGAACCTGTGACCCTCTGGTCCTACAGGCACTGGCTGTGTCCGCTGCACCACACTCTGGCCACTGAGACAGTGCAGTCTCTGGAGATAGGAAACTTGGCCGCACGAGTCAGACACCCTGCTCTGCACAATTTTACTGTGGGCTCGTTTACCTTGTATGGGGACAAAGGTGCACAAAAACCTCAAATATGCCCTCCAAAAAAGGGGAGAAAAATAAAAAACCAAGCTGCGCAACAGTGATATCAATGGGCAACCTGAAATACACTCCCAGGAAAGCTCCATTACAATGCAGTGCTTTTGAAAGAGTCTACGGAGCGTAGACCCTTCCAAACATCATTTCTTTTTTGGGGGGCTTTCCTGGGAGTGTTTTTTATTGTTGCCCATTAATATCACTGTTGCCCAGTTGGATTATAATTTTCTTAGAATTTGTTGTGGTCATTTTCATATTATATTTGCTATTTTGTTCTGTGCACATGTATCACACTGCTCACGGTTTTTGGGTTTCCCCGGTTTTGCTGTACATTGCTGACGGAAATAGTTTCTCTTCCCTTTAAATGCGCTCTACCGCGAGTGTTTCACTCGCGGTAGTTTTCACTTGAATATTCGGCCCCGCTCCTGTGCGGGGAGCCTCTCCCCTCCCACTTTCCGCCCATTGACCCCGTCTCTCCGCCCCTCGGGGGCCTTCCTCCGCCCTCCGCTAGCCTTTCCCCGCCTCTATCGCACATCAGCGCACCGCACACGTGCGCGGACCCGTTAATGTGACGCGCACACATGCGGAGCACTTAAGAACACTTAAGTGCGTCATTGCCGTGTGCTACTGTGCGCCGCGCACGCGTGCGCAGTTTAGTAAACATACCCCTTAGTGAATGGGCATTAAAATCACTCAGAACTGAGTCAATGTAAATTAAAAGATAAGGCTATAAAACCATAAAAAGAATATGAAAAAGAGGGGAGGGGGGAAAGAAAAGGGAAATCCAGACAAAAAACTTATGACTTGCCATATTAGAAACAAAAGTTACAAAAGGTAATATATCTCTATACTTGGATAATAGGAAGTACAATGAATATAGCAAATAAAATGCACTACAATTGGGCAACCATAAATGGCTTTTATTATATACAAAGGGGGTCTTATATTTTGCCATACAGCATTCTTAAAAGTAGAAAGATGCACTTAAAAAGTAAAATAATAAAAAATGTAAATGGTATATATAACTTCCAAACATGGCTTCAAACACTATATAAAAATAATGATATGTGGGGGGTACGGGGGTATAGGGTAGGGTGGGGGAAAGGGGAGTGGGAAGGGGGGAGTGGGGAGTGGGAGGGGGACGGCTTCATTGTCAAAACTTGGCCAAAGTCAGGCTAAGGCTTCATTGCCAAAATATGGCCAAGCAGGCTAAATAAAGGAACTCTGCACCATAAGGCCTGGTCGTCCTCTGCTTCCTGTGTTTCTGAGTGATTTATCTGTGGAGTTTTTCCTTCCTTGTTTGCCTTTTGTTTGGACTTTGGTCAGGAATAATACAGATGCAGATAGCTTCACCTATTACAGAAGAGGTAATTGTATATAGTCAATCTGTTCTGTATTATAGTTACTTTGTTCTGTATTATCCCTTGTTCGATTAATGATTCAATGTAATTAGTTCATGTAAAACTGTTCCATGTAATGTTCAAGTTGGTTCTCTGTAAACCGCATTGATCTTTGGAAATGCGATATATAAGAATGAATGAATAAATACATAAATAAATAAATAAATAGGTCCACACTTATTGTGATGTCCACATAATACCTGTTACCATAGGCCATAGTGTGTGTTAAGTGTATGCCAAAACCCACACTATGTTGTTGTTAAGTGCCGTCGAGTCGGAGTCGACTCATGGCGACCCTCTGGATAGCTATCCTAAATTGTGTTCGGTCTTCAGTCAGGCGGCTCATTGTTGACAGACTGGTACCTGTAGCTGCTGTTATTGTATCGATCCATCTCATTGCTGGCCTTCCTCTTTTGCGTTGACCTTCTATCTTGCCAAGCATAATGTCTTTCTCTAATGATCTCTCTCTTCGCATGATGTGTCCAAAGTATAAAAGTCAAAGTCTTGTCATCTGAGCTTCTAAAGAAAGCTTAGGTTTGATCTCCTCTAGTACCGACTGGTTTGTTCTTCGGGCAGTCCATGGTATACACAGTATTCGCCGCCAGCACCATAATTCAAAGGAATCAATTTTCTTCCTGTCTATCTTTTTCACTGTCCAGCTTTCACATCCATATGATGTTATTGAAAATACCATGGCTTGAACAAGTCAAATCTTTGTATGGAGAGAGACATCTCTGCTCTTGAGAATCTTATCTAGGTCTTTCATAGCCATTCTGCCAAGAGCAATGCGTCATCTGATTTCTTGACTGCTTGTTGCTTCTTTATTGATAGTTGATCCAAGTAGGTTAAAGTTGTTCACAATTTCAATTTCTTCTCCTTCAACGATGAACCTGTTGATTATGCCAGTTGTCATGATCTTTGTCTTCTTTACATTAAGGTGCAGGCCCATTTTGAGACTATGTTCTTTGATTGTGAGAAGCAAATGTTTCAGATCATCTTCACTTTCAGCCAGTAATGTGGTATCATCAGCATAGCGAAGGTTGTTGATGAGTCTTCCACCAATCTTCACACCTCAGTGGTCTTCATACAATCCTGCTTCTCTGATGATTTATTCTACATATAAATTAAACAGGTAGGGGGAAAGTATGCAGCCTTGTCTTACACCTTTGCTTATTTTAAACCATTCTGTTTCTCCTTGTTCCGTTCGAACTGTTGCTTCTTGATCAATGTACAGATTGCGCAAGAGAACGATCAGGTGTTCTGGTATACCCATGCTTCTTAATGTGGCCCAGAGTTTCTCATGGTTTACACAGTCAAAAGCCTTGCTATAGTCGATAAAGCACAAATAGATATCCTTTTGGTATTCTTTAGTCTTTTCAAGGATCCATCTCACATCCGTAATGATGTCTCTCGTTCCTCGCCCTTTCCTGAACCCTGCTTGCACTTCAGGTAGTTCTTGTTCCAGGTATGGTTGTAGTCTCTTTTGAATAATCTTCAGTAGAATCTTGCTGGCATGTGGGATCAGAGCGATTGTGCGATAATTTCCACAGTCAGTTGGATCACCTTTCTTTAGTATTGGTATTTAGTAAAAGGGCCCCATTATCTTTCATTATACCAACAGAGACCATAGTGACCTCAGTCTGACTTATGCCTTGTTCTATATATTAGTTTTCCTGCATGATCTAACCCTCATATGGGTTTTGGGATAACTAGTTAAATCATTACCTTGGAGAGTAGGTTAACTCCAAAATTTGCTTCCTAAAATTCTAAACATCAAGGATGCTTTTACAAGTAGCTCCATGCAAAATTTTAAAAATATTTAGTAAGTAATAACAGTCAGCTCAATACAAATAAAGTTGATTGAAGAAAAGCTATTGGGGTAACAAATTAAGTGAAAGCAGATTATGTCAGACTTTGTCATAGAAAATGGCATGAAGTCTGCCTCCGTGGTCAGGATTTTGTAGCACTCTCAATAAGCCTCCTGCTTGGGTGTTTGGAGTACAAGGCCACACTATTGTAGTGAATTGGGGTATGAAATTACTCCATGACACCATTAATAGTTACTTTTATTCTGTCCATATGTAATTCAAAGAATGGTAACACCTCCGCTTGTTGGAAATTACTTCCATTTACATTACTAAGCACTCACAGCCCTAAAACTTGTATTTGCTCTTAAAAACATTTCTTCTGCCCTTATTTCCTTGAAAAAGCCTTTAATCAATATGGGGGTCATTCTGAACCACGAATAGCGGTTGTGCAGGGAAGTTAGTCAAGGGCAGGGAATGGGCAGCCCTGGAGCGGAGAATGGGTGGGCAGTGGGCAATCACCAGATCTGGATATACAGGGCCAATTCTAATGTTGGCCCTGTACGTCCAGGGCCAGCAAAATGTCCGGGGAAGTTATCCCACCTCCGCGGTGGAATAACTCCCCTGGACATTTTTTTTTTAAATTCGGGGTGCAGAAGGGGCTGGGGGAGTCAGGGAACATTCCCCACAGCACAACCCTGGCCTTCGGAGGTCGGATCGGGGATCGGGCTACAGGGAATTAGCAGTTTTGGTTGGCAGCCGGCATCGTAGCTTTTAAATGGAGCCGCGGTGCCATGGCAACATGACACCATGGCACTGCGGCTCCATTTAAATGCCCTGATTGAGTTAGCAGGGTGCAGTTCTGCACATGCAGGCCAGACAGAATTTCTGTCCTGGCCTGCACATGCAGAACTGTTCATGATTCTTATCCCATGGGGCTAGACGTGCCCCCCAGGATGAGAATCGCGTTCCCCTCTGTGTGTCCTGTTCAGACTGGATGCACAGAGGAGATGGATGTGCAGGACAGAATCGGGCCCTATGTTATTCATAGCGACACTCTTTGATTCCCTTGGTTAAATTTCTTTGAATATTCTTTTTAATCAATATGTTTCCGTTTACTATACCCCATGCCATTGTGTCCTATACGCCCTCCATTGCAATTTATCTATTGTACATATGCTGCTACTTAAGTTATTTTTCACTTTTTGTTCAACCCAAGTTCCCATTCTAGTTAATTATTCACCTTTGTTCAGTTTACGTTCTATGTAAACATTCTGTAACTTAAGTTAATTGCACACCACTTTGACTTGTAGATAAAGAGGTATAGAAAAGTTGCTAAATAAATAAATAAATCAAATTATTAATAGCATTTTATCTCTGAAGGATACCATTTTTGACCCCCTAAGTTTACTCTAATTTCAAAGATAAGCCACCTGTCATGAACAGCTTTCTCCCTGTAGATGAAAAACTGCTTGTTTTTTCAAGATGAATAAATGATACCTATGGGACTTTCCTACACTTCCAGCAATATAATTCAGAGAATATTAATGCTATAGTTTGTCCTTAGAAGACAATGTCACTAGTACCTCTGTGTATATTCAAACAGCTGGTGTGAACAGGTTTCTTTCTATGAATGAAAAGCACATGCTATTCTAAGTGGAAACTTGTGGCTAACTAGCTATTCCATGATATCACATTGAGATAAGTTAATGAGAGAAGTGAAGGCTTGTAAATTATTGTCGTAGATAATAGACTTAACTCTGATTCTGAAAATTCATCAAAATGAACAGAAGATATTTTTGAAAGCTTACATAGCAAGCTAGATAGAATCTAAGTAATGGTTTTCGACCTCACCAAGCTGCTGCTTCTTCCTCTTTGAACTACCGGTAGATCAATTGAAGGCATTGGGCCCAATTCAGTCCTGGACATCCCAGCCCTTAGTAAGCCCAGTCGCCGGGTGTACAAAGTGCCGGGATTCTAATCCCATGGGGCACATCTAGCATCCAGGCCTGTACGTGCCCAGATAACTCAGTCAGGGCTTTTGAATGGAGCCACGACACAATTGTGGCCGGTTGCCATGACACCACAGCTCCATTCAAAAGCTGCGATCTTCGGCCACCAGACCAAACTGTTCATTTCATGCAGCCCAACCCCCGATCTGGCCTCCCAAGGCCAAGGTTGGGCTGCAGGGAATACCCTCTATCCCCTTCTACCTTCCCCGATGAGCGGGACTGCCATCCCTCGCCAACTAACGGAACTTATTCGACTTTGCACCTCAGAATGACCCTGATTGTGCCTTTCATGTGCTCAATTCTAGGCCCTCTAACAGCTTGCTCTCCAATACCAAAACAGGTATATACTGACATGTCCCCACTGACGAGCTATATGCTTGTGTCCATAAGAACATAAGTCCAGGCTTAATACAAAAAAATACAGCAGCTATAATTGTGAATCATTGTTTGGAATATGCAGATACATTTGATCAATTATCTTTGAGTGTGATTGATTATGTTGTACCAGGTCAAGAGGGGCGGTGACTGGAATGCTCTCTTAAATTAGGAGAGGAGGGGGCAGTTCTGGACTTTCAATTTAGACCCAGCACAACCTAGAGGCATGAATAAGGAGGTTGAGTGTTTTCCCCTAATTTGATGAGTGGAGAATGCATACTTCAGCAATTGGTTGGAGGATTTTCAAGATGACAAGAGGAGAAGTAGAGTACACAGTACATAAAAGTCCTATGAGACTGTAAGATTTAAGAAAGAAAGAAAAGCTCACAGTGACCGTCTTGCTTATTTAGACTTTAGATTTTAATTTATTTGGACTTCATATAGGTTTATTTTTAATTCTAATTTTATATTAATTGTTAGTTACTGTCTGCTGATTTGTCTAATATTGTATTTTATAAATATTTATATTATCTGTTTTATATATTGTTGTTGCAGGATCCTGTGAATGAATAGGTAGTTCATAAATTGAAGTGAAAATAAAATAAAATGTAAATGTGAAATTTAGATGTATGTCAGCATAACAGTATCCTATTTACTAAACTTCATAATGGTTGGAGTAACTAAGGAGAATGTTTATTAAAGCATGATTAAATAATTACCTCATGAATTGTCCATGCTGTTACCACATAGCCAGGACACTAGGCACATACTAATTTACACCTGTAGAAGGAATTTTATGAGGCACACCTAGGTTTATGTGCGTTTTCATGCATGTATTTCACACCTTTTTCATAATGTCATAGTTTTATAAGATGGGGCATAAATGTGAAGGTACGCCTGTTCTTTTAAGTGGTGAGGACTTACACAAGTCCTTTGGCTTGTATAAGTGCCCATATTTACTTTTTTCAAGAACACACATAAATAATAGTATTGTATTATTTATGCCTGAAACTGCACCATATTCCACCCAAACTCTACCCCTATACGAGCACACAGTGAAAGTACGTGTGGATCAAAGTGCATATTATCAGAATAGAAATTGCATCAAATACAAGTAGACATGCCCATTTATGCATGTATATGACTAAAATCTTTGGATTTGCATAAGTAAATCAGTGCGTACTGTAAATCTAGGCTTGATTTATAAAACTACCTAATAATCACACACCCTATGAAAGGGGCAGGAAATGACTGGAGAAGAGGCATGCTATGGGTATGGGCAGTGCCCTTCTGATAGCACACAGTGCTGCCGCCACTGTTGATAACACAAATGCACTTACCACCTTCTGAGGGGAGGAAAATACCTCAATGATCTCAGTAAAGCACTTACTGCAGTCTGCAAGTAAAAAGAAACCTTCATTCCCCTGAATGGCATGCCAATAACCACCCCCTGACCAAAAAAAAAATCCTTCACATAACAAAGAAGATCCCCCCATCTACCCCCAAGCCCCCTGGCTATTATGGGGGTTCTCTTTTAGCTACTGGGAGGCAGAAATGGTCCTTGAATGCTCTTGCCTTGTTGGAAGTCTGGGATCAAAATGCTACCTCTGACCCCTAGTGGTGCTATAGGTCATGCTGCAAATAAGGGCACAGTCTCCTTATTGGGAGCTTGACACCTAGCAATAGTACCTCAAGATTACTGCTAGGGGTCAGCAGGATCATTTTCATCCCAGGCTGCTGATGGGGCATGAGCATCTACAGATCATTCCTGCCACTATTAGCTACTAGGAAAACCCTGGTAAGAGCCTGTGGGAGTAAGGGGATATTCTTTGATCATTTGGGTGTATTAGTGGGTATCAGGGATAGGGGCTTCATTTGAGATATTGGGAGAATCATGGGGTGGGGATTCTTTTTAACAGGACCACCCTTTAGTGCATTGTGAATAACCCAGATGCTATGCCATGGTATTGTTAGTGCAGTTAAGGTGTAGTAAATGTCTGCATTATGTGGTAACTGCATGGGTAGATAATGTTGAGCATGTCCCCAACACTGTGGTAAATTTTGTTACTAACATTTGGTATCTGCAAAACTTTGCTGCACTTTAGCAAACATGGACCTAGAGTGAAAGACTTACTCAAAAGCCTTAAATACTCATACGTTCTCTAAATGAAAATTAAAAAGATCGATACAGTAATAAAAAAGGGGAAAACAAATGCTTATGCTTGCTTTGCTAACTGAACTTTGTAGACAAAAATGTAATTCTTCTATAAATAAAACTTTGTTCCACTCCTCAATTTTGTTATATTAGAAAGAATGGTGAGATAAGATGTCCTACTCGAATATGTATGCGTTGCAAGCTAATGTACATAAGCCTAGAGGAAAACATGCTGGTGCAGATAAGTCATGTCATGGCTCCTCTGTATTTTATCACTCTATTATGGAGATCAACATCCTTCCACTAAATCAAACAAATCTAAAAAAGATATATTATGTCCTTCAGATTATTCAGTATCATTGAAAGGCTGTTATAGCATTTAGACTCTTTCTTGAGGAAAAATTCACACTGCTCTGTTTATCATAGTGACAAAGTAACATAGTTTTAGACAGCAGATAAAGACTACATGGTCCATCTAGTCTGCTCAGTAAGGTGTCTAAAGTCGCATCTGACAGTCCATGAAGGTTACCCCCTCTATGTCTTTGCTTAGAGTTGTACCCACCTCTCTGTGTAAGTTGCCCCCTCTATATTTCAAAGTATAAAAGTTATTTAAGTTTGCTTTGATTACATTCTCTTGCTATATAGGGATCCTCTACCTTTTTGAATTCTATCACAATCTTTGCCCCACCACCTTTGGGAGTGCATTCCAGGTATCTACCATCTTTTCCATGAAAACGTATTTCCTGACCTTGCACATATATAATAATAACTATTTTTATATACATACGTGAAGACACATTTTAGACAGGCATCCTGTTATAAAATTACTCTTTATGCGGGTAATGCTATAACAGGATGACTGTATAAAAAGTTCCGAAAGGCATCTATTATATTTCTGTTTTATAAAGAAAATATAGAAGCCTATATAAAATAGGTTCATACAATGACATTGAGAAGTAAATAGATTAGCCCACACAAATTTATACCGGATCTGAATGTACTCTATGGGAGGAGTTTTATCAAATCATTTCAGTGCGTAGGTGGCAATACACATGCATACAGTGCTGTGAGCTGGGGTGCAGACTGGATGGATTAGGGGTGAAGCACTTCAGTTAGCTCCGGCATCTTTAATCCATGCTACTTGTCAATGTTGCTCTTAGCATGGGCTTATTTACTGCCACTTCAATGTGCACCTGTGGTAATCGCAACAACTCAGTTAGTGTAGGAGTGCCTTGGAACCCATGACTCCATTTATAAGTATGGGCCTAGTATCGCCCTTGCACTAGGTTTTGGGGTTGAACATGTGGTAAGCTACTATATTTTTGTAAACGTGCCCCTTATTGTGTTAAGTAATCAAGAGAAAATTAACGGTGAAAACAAACTAAAGCCAATTCTTGTCTTGCAGAAGGGCTGACCTTTAAACAAACATGACAAGAAAAAACAGAACGCAGAGTTTAACACTAAACTTCTTAAAAGTTTCAATCATATTCCCATTATTCCAGTGAGGACTGATTCATATTGAAATTCCAGCTCAATTTAGTCTTCATAATGAGCCTAGAACAGCTGCCAACTTACAGTGTTAAAATTAATGATAATTAAATGTTACCTAAAATGTATTTCCATATTTTCTATTGCACAAATGATTTCATCTCAGATGTAGTATGAATTTTTAGATGAATACTTCTATTTAATCTCTTCACCACTTTTAATTTGAATTTCATATTGTTTCTGACTATTTAATGAATATTTTGGGAAATGGCCATACTCATGTTAATTAAACTGGAGACTGAGTATAATTAATACTTCTGGACCTAAAGTCAGCTAGTTAATCGATTTCTGATGAAGCAGAAGATTAAACACAGATAGCTCACTTCTTCCTTCATTCATGTTAAAATTGCTCGCTTTGAATTCAATCAGATTACTTTGGAAAGCTATGGCAAACAAATCAAGATAAATATGCATTTTGGACCTTCTCAAGAGGTTAATAAAAAGATGACCCTACAAGCCTGCCATCTTCCTATTCATTTCTATAGCTTTCATTGGCTAATTTGTGGTTTATATTTATGTAATCCATAAGTCTCTGTCAGCAACAGAGACATAGATAAATGCAGAAGAAAAGAAAGTTTAACGCGCAGTTTCTAAGAAGATTACGTTTGCTACCATAGTGATAATGCAATATGATAATGTATAAAACGTCTTTCCTGTGATACTGAAATTAATCTATATAGCGTACCAAAGTGTGGATTTTATATCTGGGATGATTTTAAAAGACTTGGAATGAACATTCATTAATATGCTTGATAGTTCTGTTCTCATTTTTCTTTGCTATAAATGGTGGTATACTTTACATCTGACAGTATGTGAAGCCCTAAAGGATATAAGAAGATAATAAAAAGGGCAAGGAAGACATTAAAAAGAACAAGAGGAGAACTGCTTTCCTAATCAATGAGAGAGACCTTGAATAATTTCTTTTTATTACACTCTAGGTATCAAAAGCAATCTTTAAATTTAGTCCAACAAAAGCTTGCTGGCTCAGTATGCGACATGCTATATCTTAAACTCTGGGGTAAGGGGGGGGGGGTTCGCTTAGTTCACTTAGAAGTATAGGAATAAAGGTCAACCAAATTACTCTGCATCATTCTGATAAGAGGAAAGTCACAACCTTCAGTCTCCTATGGCAGATTTTTCAAGGTTCTGTGGTAAAAGTTTGAAAATTCTTTAGCAGATTTTTCAAAATCCTGTGGTAATTACAAGTTATATTGCACATCTGTTTGCTTGGTCTCTATACATTTGGGTACCATCTGGGTAAATGCAACCACACTTGGTAAGCTTCTTCCAGAGGAAAATCATAGGCTCCTGTTTGACTCAAAATCACCAGTTATCTCTTAGCTAGATGCTTCAAATTGACTCTCTCTCTCTCTCAGAAGCATATAAGAGATGCATTCTCTTTCCTTCTTTCTCTGTGAAACATACATATACACGCTCTCTTTCTGAAGAACACACATACACTCCCTGTCTTTGACATGCCATCAATAAAACTCAAGGACAATCACCTGAGGTAGCATGCATTAAGCTAGTGACTCCTTGGGGGCATATTTCAAAGGATTAATACTGCTGAATATCACCTCCTAACACAGATAAACCGTCCCATCACTAAACAGTTAGCAACGGGGCAGTCAGAGGTAGTGCAACAAGCTAGCCAGTCAGTGGCAATATTGAACTACTACCAGCTAGGTAAGATGTCTAAAGCTAGGATAGGTGAAAGGCTGTCCTATCTTTAGGCATGTTTGCAGTCTGGCTAATGGCTGAATTTTGTCACTGACCAGACAGAGAAAGTGCTGTCCAGGCAAACTGGATAATCAGTGCTGTTCGCTGGATATGGCCCAGAACTGAATATCCAGTTTTAATATAAATTGGCAATGGCCAGCTGCTTTAACAGTGATGACCACTGCCACTGAAATCTCCCTCCCCCAACTTTATATAGCATTCTCAGTAGTTGGAATTTCAAAAATGTAAACATGTTCACTCCTAACTCCAAAGCAAAAATCAGTTTATATCCCAGTGCTTTCCAATAAAAACTTAAAGCCCTGATAAATTCTCTCTGATAAGGAAATTGAGATTTTCAGCTGTAACTGAATCTCCCTCCCCCCTAAACATCCTTAATTGTGGCACTCTGACAGCATCATTGAGCTGCTGTATCAAGGTCAGATGACATTACTGGAACAGGATCTCTATCCCTCAGCACTTACTTGGAACAGTACCAAACTGGAGCGCAACCATTCCTCTACTCTTCCCATTTTCTGCTTTGTGGTGCTTTGCCATGTGAGGGAAGTAAGAAGGTGGTGAAATGGTGGCTTTCCCCTTTAATTGGACTCGTCCCATTTGATGATGCACTGCTCCTTGCATCAGCAGCCTTTAGTTGCCTGGGGCCTTTCAGCATATAGTACTTCGGGACCTCCTTTAGAAACAGAATCAGCATTGCAAGTGGAATCGGATGGGCTTACTACTGCTGTTTCCCTCCCTGCAGCTCTGCTCCTGCTACTGCCTTCCACTGGTGGCTGGGGATCGCGACTTTTCAATAGAACTTGTGATAAGGAAGCTTATCATAGTTCAATGCTGCTTCAACTTCTTCTTTCATCACCAATGGTTCCTGATCATAAGGTATAGGTTGAAACGGCTGTTGGTCCACTTGATCTTTATCATATAAAAACTCTGTATATTCCTTCCACCTTTTCTTGATCTTCTCAGCATCATTCAACATAGAACCTTGAGCATCTTGTAACATTCCAATTCGAGGCTGGAACTTTTTCTTTAGCTCTCGCAGCTTTAGGAAAGCCGATCTTGTTCTTCCTCTAATAGTTTCTGCTTCTATTTCCTTGCAAGTGTCATTGTAGTACTTTTCCTTGTCCTGTCTTGCTGCACGTTGGAAATCTCTGTTGAGTTCTGAGATTGTCTTTCTTTCTCCTTTGGCTTTAGCTTCTCTGCGTTTCTGGGCAATTTTCAGAGTTTCTTCCGTCATCCATTTTGGCCGTTTTTGCTTTTTCACCTTTTGTAGAGACTTCTCGCTTTCTTCCAGCACAACCTTCTTGACGTCATTCCATAACTCTTCCGGAGCTCTGTCATTTGTATCTAAAGCAGCAAATCGATTTTGCAGGCAGTCTTTAAATTCCAGTGGTATATTCTCAAGGTCATATTTTGCTGCATTCATGAGTGGTTTGCTCTGTTTCAACTTTAGCTTGAGTTTGCATACTAGTAGTTGATGATCTGTACCACAGTCAGCTCCAGGTTTTGTCTTTGTTGATGTTACAGAGCTTTTCCATCGTTGACTTCCACAGATGTAGTCAATTTGATTTTTATACAATCCATTGGGTGAAGTCCATGTGTACAGTCGCCGCTTGTGTTGCTGGAAGAAGGTGTTTGAGATGAATAGATCATTGGTCTTGCAGAATTCTATCAATCTTTCTCCAGCTTCATTTCTGTTGCCAAGTCCATATTTTCCAACTACTTTGCCTTCTTCTTTGTTGCCAACTTTTGCGTTCCAGTCACCCATGACTATCAGGATATCCTGTTTGCATGTTCTGTCAATTTCAGCTTGTACTTGTTCATAGAACTCTTCAATTTCATTCTCTTCTGCAGCTGTTGTTGGGGCATATACTTGAATTATAGTTGTGTTGATAGGCATTCCTCGTAGACGAATAGAGATTAAGCGTTCGCTGACTGCATTGTATTTCATTTCAGTTCTTGCAAGTTTCTTCTTTATTATAAATGCAACACCATTTCTTCTTTGTCTTTCATTTCCAGCATAGTAGACCATGTGATCATCTGATGCAAAGTGCCCGATGCCAGTCCATTTCAGTTCGCTGACACCCAACAGATCAAGTTGTACACGTTCCATTTCATTCTTGACCACCTCCAACTTCCCTTGGTTCATGCTTCGTACGTTCCATGTTCCAATGTGTAAGACATCTTTACAGCTTCTGACTCTCATTTCATGCGCAGCTACATCAGCAGTCAGACTTCCCGAGGGCTTTGATCCAACCACATCATAAATGCTGGCTTTACTCTGAAAAGTCTTCAGCTCTTCCCCAGTAGCTAGTTGAGTGCCTTCTGACCTGGGAGTCTCATCTTCCAGCACCATAGCACAATTTGTTTTGTTGTAACTATCCATTGGGTTTTCATGGCAAGATACAGAAGTAGATTGCCGGGCCTTCCTTCCGCGCAGTTTAAGTTTGGTGTTGTTGCCGTTGTCACAGAAATGTGATCCTCCGCCGTCAACACTATCCCATTCTGCTGCTGCCCAGATGGGTGGTTTGTCTTCGTCTGGCACCTCAGCTGAGACCTGTCCATCTTGGGAGACCCTGCCAGTAGTTAAACTACCGATAGTTTAGCTCTCAGCATCACTGATGCACGCAAGCCCTCACAGCACGACAAGCTGCAAACCAAGTGAGACAAGCTGCAAACCAAAGCACCAGGCATTGATGGCATTCCCATAGAAGTATTGCAGCAATCTGATGCAGCTGTTACCGTACTTACAAGGCTCTGCCAAGAAATATGGAAGACAACATCATGGCCAACTGACTGGAAAAGATCTGTGTTTATACCAATACTAAAGAAAGGTGATCCAACTGACTGTGGAAATTATCGCACAATCGCTCTGATCCCACATGCCAGCAAAATTCTACTGAAGATTATTCAAAAGAGACTACAGCCATACCTAGAACAAGAACTACCTGAAGTGCAAGCAGGGTTCAGGAAAGGACGAGGAACGAGAGACATCATTGCGGATGTGAGATGGATCCTTGAAAAGACTAAAGAATACCAAAAGGATATCTATTTGTGCTTTATCGACTATAGCAAGGCTTTTGACTGTGTAAACCATGAGAAACTCTGGGCCACGTTAAGAAGCATGGGTATACCAGAACACCTGATCGTTCTCTTGCGCAATCTGTACATTGATCAAGAAGCAACAGTTCGAACGGAACAAGGAGAAACAGAATGGTTTAAAATAAGCAAAGGTGTAAGACAAGGCTGCATACTTTCCCCCTACCTGTTTAATTTATATGCAGAACAAATCATCAGAGAAGCAGGACTGTATGAAGACAACAGAGGTGTGAAGATTGGTGGAAGACTCATCAACAACCTTCGCTATGCTGATGATACCACATTACTGGCTGAAAGTGAAGATGATCTGAAACATTTGCTTCTCACAATCAAAGAACATAGTCTTAAAATGGGCCTGCACCTTAATGTAAAGAAGACAAAGATCATGACAACTGGCATAATCAACAGGTTCATCGTTGAAGGAGAAGAAATTGAAATTGTGAACAACTTTAACCTACTTGGATCAACTATCAATAAAGAAGCAACAAGCAGTCAAGAAATCAGACGACGCATTGCTCTTGGCAGAATGGCTATGAAAGACCTAGATAAGATTCTCAAGAGCAGAGATGTCTCTCTCCATACAAAGATTCGACTTGTTCAAGCCATGGTATTTTCAATAACATCATATGGATGTGAAAGCTGGACAGTGAAAAAGACAGACAGGAAGAAAATTGATGCCTTTGAATTATGGTGCTGGCGGCGAATACTGTTTATACCATGGACTGCCCGAAGAACAAACCAGTCGGTACTAGAGGAGATCAAACCTAAGCTTTCTTTAGAAGCTCAGATGACAAGACTTCGACTTTCATACTTCGGACACATCATGCGAAGAGAGAGATCATTAGAGAAAGACATCATGCTTGGCAAGATAGAAGGTCAACGCAAAAGAGGAAGGCCAGCAATGAGATGGATCGCTACAATAACAGCAGCTACGGGTACCAGTCTGTCAACAATGAGCCGCCTAACTGAAGACCGAACACAATTTAGGATAGCTATCCAGAGGGTCGCCATGAGTCGACTCCGACTCGACGGCACTTAACAACAACAACAACATCATAGTTCAGGGAGAAATAATAGTAGAGGTGAATTGGCTCTGAATAAGCAACCTGTGCTGGCTGGTAAAAGCACTAAAACAGAGTGTTAATTTAAAAGACTACCAGACCCAGAATGCACTGGTTTACAGAAAGCCTCTAGGAGATCTGAAATAGGGAAATGTGTGCCTAATCAGAGAAGCAATGATGTAATCCCTAATCACCCATCTCCTAGGGCAGGACTTGATTCAGAACACCTGGACTGTGCTAGGGTGGAGTGTCCATCTAGGCACTTTAAAGCTAGAAGAAATGCTTCAGACAGACAGCAACAGAAAGAGCAAGAGCAAAGAGAACACAGAGAGCAATGGTGGCAAAGACGGCAAGAGAAGGAGAGACGGAGCCTGAACAGAAGGAAGAACAGCAAGACGTCCAGGAGGTTCAAGAAAGGAGCCCAAGGAGGTACGTATGCTGGGAGAGATTCCTGGGGCAAGCATTCTTCATTGGACTGGAAGAAACCAGAGGCTTGGAGATATACAGCCAGGAACCCTTGGACAGCACCTGTAAAGGAGACGGCTGCATCTACAGAAAGAAGGAGCTCTAATACCTATTTAAGGAGGTATGGGAAAAGAGACCTAAAGTCCAGAGATTCTGACTGGGGAGCTGGGCACAGAAGCTTTGCTACCTACTGGCCAAAATACCCAGAGAGGAAACCTAATGACAACGTGATCTCAGGTATGAACTCTGATCTGTTCCCTAGCTTTGCACAAGGAAGACAGCAGGGAAACAGTTTCTATCCTGGTAGAGATCAGTTAGAGAAATCCTCTGAGCCCGTGTATGAAAGTGATCCTATGATATTTCAAGAGCAAGGGGAAATATCAGATGAGGAAGTTGAATGCATGGATTGCTCTCTTTCTAGGCTGCTGTTCTAAAGTAATCCTCAGTTAAGCATCAAACACCAAAAGGAACTGTACTGTTTTTTTTTTAGCTTCCCAGAAAAGTTTCTTTGAGAGAAAGCTTTGAGGAAAGATGGAGCCACGTGGAGAGTGGACCAGCAATGGTTTGCAGCTGCTTAAGCACCTGTGATTAGAGCAAGGCACAAGTGCACGTGGGACTTTGGAAAGAAAACTTCTTCACTGTGTGAAAGGAAGAAAGTTGTTTTTTGATAAAGAGAATTTTCCTTTTGGGTTTATTTTTCATTCCAGCACTGCTAAGAAAGTTTATTAGCAGGGGCTAGAAGAAAGACCTTTTCTGTTCCATCAAGGTCTTTACTAAGTTGTTGCATAAATAATTCAGTTGCCTTATTTGTTTTATTTCCTAAATACAATTCCTGAAGAAATTATCCTGCTGATGTTACCAAGCATATCTGTGCGAGGGAATAACACCCCATAAATAAAATCTGTTTTCTGCTTTACACTCGAGCGTCTACAATTCTTTTTTTCTGGTTAAACGGCTAGTTTTGTGTGATTGAACTACAACACCCACAATCCTTTGCAAGTCAAGTAAATTCCTGTCTTTGCCAAGATTGTGGAACTTTCACAACAAGCACCCCCGTTTACAAACAACAGTACCAAGGCAACTGGATGCCATGACACCACAGCTCCATTGAAAAGCCCTGACTTAATCGGGCAAGACCTGTACGTGCAGGCCGGACGGACTCGGGGTCCTGGCCTGCACGTACATGCCTGTGCGCGATTCTAATCCTGCAGTGCTAGATGTTCCTCGTGGGATCAGAATCGCGACTTCCTCTGTGTATCCAGTTTCGTCTGGGTGCACAAAGGGTCTGGACATCTGGGATGGAATCGGGCTCAATGTATTAGTGTATGCTAAATCAATCTAGAAATAAATACATTAAAATATTTTAAAACATGTGAGTGCCCCTGTCAGAAGCAGTGATCATCACACGGTGTGGTTTGAGATAAAAGCCATAGTACAGGCCAATCATAGCAAGCTCAAAGTCCTAAACTTCAAAAACACTGACTTCAATAAAATGGCCGAGTACCTAAAGGAGGAGCTGACAGGGTGGAAGGAGATAAGGGAAGTGGAATTGCAATGGGCTAAACTAAAGGTGATAATAAAAGGGACAGCAGATAAATATGTAAGAAAAGTAAACAAAAACAAGAGGAGAAGAAAACCTGTTTGGTTTTCCAAAGAAGTGGCTGCTCAAATAAAGGCAAAAAACACAGCTTTCACAAAATTCAAAAGCTCACAAACAGAGGAACACAGAAATGAATACAGGATCAAATTCAAAGAGACAAAAAAGAGAAATAAGGATAGCAAAATCAAAGGCAGAGGAAAAGATGGCTAAAGATGTTAAGTATGGCGACAAAACTTTCTTTGGGTATATTCGGGAAAGGAAGAAGATCAGAGGCAGAATTGCAGGACTCAGAAGTGCTGCGAATGGCCTCGTGGAAAGTGACATTGAAAAAGTGAAATTGCTAAACGAATACTTCTGCTCTGTTTTTACTAAAGAAAGTCCTGGAGAAGGACCTCCTGTGATTTCCAAATATAAAAATGGGAATGAAGTAGATACCACACCATTTTTTACTAAAGAAAGTCCTGGAGAAGGACCTCCTGTGACTCCCAAATATAAAAATGGGAATGAAGTAGATACCACACCATTCACGGAAGATGAAGTGTTAGAACAACTTGCAAAACTGAAAGTGGACAAGGCCATGGGAACGGATGGGATACATCCCAGGATACTGAAAGAGCTCAGAGAGGTTCTTGCAGGGCCGTTAAAGGATGTTTTCAACAGATCCTTGGAAACAGGAGAGGTTCCTCAGGACTGGAGAATGGTTGATGTCGTACCTCTACACAAAAGTGGTAACAGGGAAGAAGTGTCAAACTACAGGCCTGTGAGCCTTACCTCAGTGGTGGGAAAAGTAATGGAGGTGCTCCTGAAAGAGCGAATAGTGAACTTTCTCAAAACCAACAGGTTGCAAGACCCGAGGCAACATGATTTTACCGAAGGACGATCTTGCCAAACAAATCTGATTGAGTTCTTTGACTGGATGACCAGGGAACTAGATCAGGGGCATGCGATGAATTTCATCTACCTAGATTTCAGCAAAGCCTTTGATACTGTTCCTCATAGTAGGCTTATCAATAAACTCAGTAGCTTGGGGATGGATCCCAAGATGGTAAATTGGATCAAAAATTGGTTGACTGACAGACGACAGAAGGTGATGGTAAATGGAGCTCACTCGGATGAAGGGAAGGTGATTAGCGGGGTGCCCCTGGGGCCGGTCCTGGGCCCGGCACTGTTCAATGTATTTGTGAGTTATATTGCTGAAGGACTGAATGGAAAGTCTGTCTCTTTGCAGATGACACAAATATTTGCAACAGAGTGGACTCCCCCAAGGCAGTGGTTAACATGAAGAAAGATCTACAAAAGCTGGAAGAATGGTCTAATGCTTGGCAATTAAGATATAATGCAAAGAAGTGCAGAGCCATGCACTTGGGTAGCAGAAATCCAAGGGAAATGTACGTGATAGTGGACGAGAGGTTGGTGTGCATGGACCAGGAGAAAGACCTTGGTATGATTATTTCTGAAGATCTCAAGGTGGCAAAACAGTGTGACAAGGTGGTGGCAAAAGCCAGGAGGATGTTGGGCTGCATACAAAGAGGAATTACCAGCAGAAAGAAGAGGTACTTATGCCACTGTACAAGTCACTGGTGAGGCCTCACTTGGAATACTGTGTTCAGTTTTGAAGACCATATCTTGCAGAGGATGTAAAAAGACTGGAAACTGTTCAGAGGAAGGTGACCAAAATGATTTGGAGCCTGCGTCAGAAGCCTTATGAGAAGAGACTTGAAGACCTAAACATGTACACTTTGGAGGAGAGGAGGGACAGGGGAGATATGATTCAGACCTTTAAATACGTAAAGGGAAATAATGAACAAACAAACCTCTTCCAAAGACGGGAAAGCTGTAAAACTAGAGGGCATAACAGGAAGCTGCAAGGTGGTAAATTGAAAGGCAAAGTTAGGAAATACTTTTTCACAGAAAGGGTGGTGGATGCTTGGAACGTCCTCCCGATGGAAGTGTGGGGGCAAACACAGTGATGGAATTCAAAATGGCATGGGACAGACACAGTGGATCCCTTTACAGCAACAGGATAAAATCAAAATAAACTGAACCATCTAATTTCTCAACAAATAGGGGTGTCCTACATGGAGTGGTGGGTTCACCCCTAAACAAAGACATGGGGAGGGGTGGCCTGCATGGAGCGGCTGGTGTACCTACTCTAGCCATCATAATTGGCAGACTAGATGGACCATACTGCTCTTTATCTGCCTTCATTTACTATGTTACTATGTTATTATTTTATTTTGTTTTAGATGAATGTCAAAAGAAATAGGGATAAAAGCCAAAATCAAACAAAAAAAATGTTTGGCCTATGTACATCTCTATCAAAATCATATATATTTTTGTAAACTGCTTTTATGCTCCAGCCCTATCGGTATATCAAGAATGTGAATGAATGAATAAATAAACAAATAAATAAATAAGAGGGCTACCAGCAGGAAGTGCAGTACATAGAAGGCTATACAGTGGTACTTGCTGATGGGAGGCAAGAACTGCATATTGGGACTTTAGATTGCCCCTTCCCCTTTAAGGCATCATTCAAATGCCCTTTAGGTTTTATTAAAATGAACCTCTTTAAGAGATGGGTGCATTCAGCTCATTAGTATCAAACCAGGATCTCTATTTTGACCCATAATCCTCAAATGAACAGAAACTATGTTCACCAATGGGCCACCCTGGGATCTGGTATATCTTCCACCTCAATTTCAGGTTGGCTCTTGATCATGGGTAGAACTGAAGTCTTCTAGCTTTTATTGAAAGTATTCATACTAACAGGTTTCAATAAAGAGACATGAAATTTGGAAGGGATAAGAACATAAGAACATAAGATATGCCATACTGGGTCAGACCTAGGTCCATCAAGCCCAGTATCCTGTTTCCAACAGTGGCCAATCTAGGTCATACGTACCTAGCAGTTTCCCCAAAAGACACAGGTTCCACACTGCTTGTACTGGGTCAAGCATTGATATCCTGGATCCCTTCTTAATAATGGTTTATGGATCTTTCCTCCAGCAACTTGTCCAAACCTTTTTAAAACCCATCTACACTAACAACCTTTACTACAGCCTCCGGTAACAAATTCCAGAGTTTGATTACACGTTGAGTGAAAAAATATTTTCTTTTATTAGTCTTAAATAGTTTACCCTATAGCTTCATTGCATGTCCCCTAGTCTTTCTATATTCTGATAACATAAACAATCGATCTACGTTTACCTGTTCCACTCCATTCATTAATTTATAGACTTCTATCATATCTCCCCTCAGCCGTCTCTTTTCCAGGTTAAAGAGCCCTAACCTTTTTAGCCTTTCTTCATAGGAGTATCCTTCCATCGCCTTTACCATTTTGGTGGCTCTTCTTTGAACCTTTTCTAATAACGCTATATCCTTTTTAAGATACAGCGACCAGAATTGCATACAATATTCAAGGTGCGTTCTCATCATGGAACGATATAGAGGCATTATAATATCTTTGGTTTTATTTTCCATTCCTTTCCTTATGATACCTAACATTTAATTTGCTTTCTTGGCCACCGCTGCACACTGGGCCGAGGGTTTTAACATGTTATCCACAATGACGCCTAAATCTTTTTCCTGGATGGTGGTTCCTAATATGGAACCTTGCATCTTGTAACCATAGTTTGGGTTGTTCTTCCCTAGGTGCATAACTTTGCACTTGTCCACATTAAATTTCATCTGCCATTTTGATGCCCAGTCTTCCAATTTATCAAGATCCTCTTGCAATTTTCCACAATCCTCCTGGGTTTTAATAACTTTAAATAGTTTTTGTCATCTGCAAATTTGATAACCTCACTCGTTATTCTCTTTTCCAGGTCATTTATGAATATGTCAAAAAGCAGCGGACCCAGCACAGATCCCTGGGGTACACCACTATTCACCTTTCTCCATTGGGAAAATTGGCCATTTAGCCCTACCCTCTGCTGTCTATCTTTTAACCAGTTCCTGATCCACAATAGTACACTGCCTCCTATCCCATGACTCTTTAGTTTTGCCAAAAGTCTCTGATGAGGGACCTTGTCAAAGGCTTTCTGAAAGTCCAGATACACTATATCAACTGACTCACCTTTGTCCACCTGTTTATTCACACCTTCAAAAAAACATAACAGATTAGTAAGGATCTTGAGTGTCTCTCGAAAATGAAGACTCATATATACGATGATACATGGACCTATAAATTACGAGCCCAACATTGCACAAGGTAGTTCTATACATAGGCTATTAGTGGAAAACCAGACTTCAATGTCCATGTGAAACTGAGTTTCTCATTTATGATGATGGTGTCCAAATCATTTCTACCAAGTAATGGTGTTTTCAAGGTTACTCTACTCCTGGGACCAGGTTTCCTGGCTGAGCCAGGCAGGTCATTCTCTCTAGGGACCTCAGTATTTGGAAAGGAAGAAGTCAAAGAGACAAGATGTCAACCTTAAATCATACAAATTGGTGAGTGTTCTGTATATTTACTTGTATTGTTGTTGTAAGTGAACTCATCCCAGTAAAATATGTTCATTCAGTTATCTTTACAACAACAAACAAAACAACATATGAATTGCTTGAGATCTTGATTGATCCTCTCAGTCATGCCATTAGTTTGGAGGATAATATCTTGAAAAGAAATGGTTTAGTTCCAAATTCCTAAGAAAGGCCTTCCAAAATTTAGCATGAATTGATGCCTTTGAGCCAAACAATTGAAAATGGGATTTTATTGCAGAAGACAATTTCTTTGGTAAAGATAATAGTAGAAGGTGATGCAGAAGAAAGCTTAAGAATTAGAATGAAATGTGTCTTCCACATGAAATCTTTACTACTACCAAGATTAGAGTTCATTCAGATGGTATTGAAAAATTGACAATGAAGTCCACAGCTCGGGGTATAGAAAGAAGTGGAAGTAGTTGTAACTCACTGGAAGGCTTTTTGTGGGAGGCCTTGTCTCTGGAAAACAGAAGACAGACCAAAATGTAACTCCTACAATCCTTATGTAAAGATGGTGTCCAAACATTTCTACTGATAAATTCCATGATTTTCCTTATCTTGGGTACTCTGGGTTCTCAGAATTATATCCCTATTTGAGAACATCAGATTAAAAACTATCTTGGGACAAAAGTATAACTGTAAAGTCCCCTGCAGAAGATTCATGAGCATCAAAGTCTTGGCAGATCTTTTTCAGAAGGTCACTCACTATGGGCCTATTCTGCCTCCCAGCTCTGCTGCACATACAGAACCATTGTGCATGCTGCGGGGGATGGGGTTGCACAGGGGTGGAGAGTGGGCGGAGTGTGGGCGGGACCGACCCCCAGATGTAAGGTAGAATAAGCATGGGACTCCCTCTGATCCTGCCCAGCAGCCCCCCCCCCCCCACTAGAGCAGCAGGCCACCCACGGTGAATCCCTGCCACCCAATCCAGGCCTTGGTGGTCCCCGTCGGGGATCGGACAGTGGGGTGACAGGGCCAGCACTGCAGTGAGCAGACCAAGCGGCAGGGAGGGCATCTCCACAGGTATTCATGGGCATACTGGGCCATCTCAGGGCCCGATCCTGCACCTTCAAGAACATCTGGCTCCCACAGTGCAGAATCAGGTCCTTACGGGCCTATCCTGTTCATGGGCATCCAGACGGCCCGGACATGCCCCTTCGGTGATCGGGCTCCACGTCATTTTTTATGATGATCTATTAAGCTTGTATAATGGTGCCCTTGCCTTTAGATACTGGAACTTCTTCTGTGGAAATCTGCCACAAAAAGGCATCAGCTCTGTCATTATTTTAACCAGAAAAGAACTGGACCATTGAGTTTCTCATATATTAGATTATTTAGCAGTTTTGATATAAAATAGAATCTTATGAGCCATAAGGGATATGGTTATAATGATAGCTACTTTCTACATTCAACAATTGTCTTCACTCTTTCAGAAACCATTTTATGGCTAGAAGCTTCAGGATGCTGACATCATATTTACATTTGGCAGATGATACGTTTTTAGATACTGTAGATAACTGTACAGATGTAGACAAGAATCTGGATCTGGGAATTGGAACGTCTATTATAAAAGGTTTAGCTGGTCAGAGTGGTAAGGGATTGGGACCAATACAAAAAATTGTTTCATCTTGTTGAAGGCTTGCTGTGCTTGGGATTCTACGTATTCTTTGCAGTTCCTTTATGGGTCAAATCTGTGAGTAGAAATACTACACTTGAAAAATTCTGAATAAGGCAACAGTGGTAATTATTGAACCCTAATAAGTGTTGAAGAGTCTTGAGACCCATGGGTCTAGGCCAGTCAACTATTGGATCTATTTCAATGTTTAGATCTGATATCATATAGTCCCAGAATTAAATCCACCTTTGCTTAAACACAAATTTCTTGAGTTGATGTTGGCAAAGCCGAGAAAGAATCTCTGTAATGTGCTTTGTGTATGTATGGTCAAGTCTGGAAAAAATACCAGGGCATTATCAAGATGTACTGTGAAAGAAGATCCCAAACACATCATTGACTAAGACCTGAACAACAGTTTGAGAAGCATTACAATATGCTCATAATGACTATTTCATGTATTGAAAACTGTTATTCACTAATCCCTTTGCCAAATCTGGATGAGACTATAAACTCCCTGCAAGTCCAGTTTGGACACATTTTGGCTCTTTAAAACTTATATTGAACAGCTCATAAATCAATGGCAAGGGATATTGATCCTTGACAGTGATCTTATTGAATTGCTGCTAATCTATACATGCTCACAAGAAGTCATACATTTTCCATACAAAGAAGAACCCTGATTCTGTGTGGATTTCAGGAAGAAAATGAAGTCCGAAACCATGGTCTTGATCACAGCAGCCAAAAAAGGATATGTTTCCCTATGTGATGGCAAGGTTCCCTGAAGTAATTTAATGACACAATCATATTTCTAGTACTACTCGTTTCCACTTGTTTCTTTCTAAACATATTTGCAAAGGTATGGCAGTGCAGTGGGAGGCCCAGAGGTGCCATAGATCCTGATTCTCAAATATAGGGTGAAAAACAAGAAAGGGACCAAGAGCCAATTTGTACTGATTGACAGTCCATGAGTAGGATGTGCTGCTGGTTGTGAGGATTGTATATGAGAAAGTCTCAATAGTTCATAATGAAATGGCCTCAAATTGCTATGTGACCATAGTAAAATGTAGATGATGGTAACTCAATCTGTCTCCTCTTGGTCCAATGACTATGACAAAAGTACAGAGCTTGTTCTTAGAGGTATCCCATACAAATGGATATAGCCTTGACTAATAAAGTTCCCAGGTACTCTAAAATCAATCAAGGCTGATGTCCTTGCAGATCCAGAAGACCAACACATAGAAACTTAGATAAAAAATGCTGTCATTGGAAGCACTGAAAGGTAATCATTCCCAAAGATGCCTCTTAATCTGGCATAGACCAAGGGTATTGATTAGCTCTGGGTTTCTGAGAGAAAGAGTTCTTTGCCATGTTTTCCTGATCAACCCAGGAGTCTGCTGTAACAGCAAAGGTATGTCTCTGTTGCTATTCTTATATGCTGCCTCCAATCAGGATACATCCTCTGCTGGACTAACGGAACAGGATACACCCTCTATTGGACTAACAGAGCCTTTGAATGGCATGCCTAAGTCCTTCACAGTCAGAGACTATATATCCCCAGTCTTTCCCTACTCCAATATCTCCTGTGTTTCTGAAACAGGTTTCTAGTTTCTGCTTCCTGGAGTTGCTAGTTCATGTCCTTGTGACTTTGATATATTCTCCCAACCTACCAAATTGAGTAAGGCTGTTATACAAAATATTCAGGTCTCCTAATGTTTATTAAAGTTTGGGCTTTGACCAAGATCCCTCCATGTAGGTTAATCAAGATTTCTTGGAAGCTCAGTGCAGCTGTGTTGCTGTTGTTCAGGGTTTTTAACCTTTGCTTAATGGAAGATCCCTCAGTGCCTTTATGGTAGTCAAATGAAATCATTCCACTGCTGGTGTGAATTGTAATTGTTTGAAAAACACAGACCATGATCCCCTTTTACTATCTGCCACACTGCCCATAGGACTATGAAGCAGATAGCTTTAGCTAAGTATTAGTAAAAGGAACCTTTTTTTTTTTTTCGTTAGGGTTGACATTGAAAATTGGGAACAAATCTCACTATGCTTTTTCTACAAATTTCTCTTTTAATAATGTCTTCTGTAAATCTCAAAAGATTTCAAAGATGTGCAAATATATATATATATGTGCAAAGATGTGCAAATATTTGTGTCAATGTTCCCCTCTATTTTTGCATAATTCTTATGGGGTCTATTCTGAGACCTGCTATTTATCTGGCCGGAGCTGGGGGAAACAGAGCTCCCCACATGTTCACCCGATCTGTGCGGGGAGCTCTGTTCATGGGTGGGAGGGGGCAGGCCAATGGAGGAGCAAGAGTGGGCAGTGGGCGGCAACTGACCCCGAATGTACAGGGCCAATTCTGAGATTGGCCCTATATATTCAGTGTCTGAAAAATGGATGGGGGATTAAGTCCCCCTAGACGTCAGGGGACAGCTGAGCTGGGACCAACAGAGTAGATGAGGAGGTACAGGGATTCCTCGCTGCCCATCCTGGCCATGGAAGGTCAGATCGGGGATCAGGCCATGGGGAAAGGGGAAATGGGACTTTGGTCGGTGGCCAGGGATCGTGGTTCCTGAATGGAGCCATGGTGCCATGGTGACGGGACACCATGGCACTGCGGCTACATTCATGAGCTTGGCTGGGCTATCCAGGGAGTCCGTTGTGTGTGCTGGGCATCCAGAATTGGGGTACTGCCTGGACATCCTAGCCCTGTTCCCAATTGTGATCCTGTGGGCATGTCTAGCCCCCGAGGGATCAGAATTGGGTGCAGCCGATGCACGTCCCGATTATAGGCACCTGGAAAGGAGTTGGACGTCTAGATCGGAATGTGTCTCAGAAGTGTTAATAAAAGGCATAACTGGACATCATGCTATCTTATAAGTATACTGTATATGAAAGCCTCTTTCATTTATTTTATTTAGACAGTTTTGTATACCACCTTATCCTTCAATCAAAGTGGTCAAGACACAATTGGAGGATATGAGACACATACACTAATTCTTACAAGGAACATGGGCAATGGAGGGTTAAGTGGCTTGCCCAAGACCACAAGGAGCACCTGTGGGACTAGAACCCCAGTCCTTCTGGCCCAAGGTTGCTGTCTTCTAGTGGGATTTGAACCACCAACCTTCTAGCCTGTGGTACCTTTCCTCAACTACTAGGCCACTCCTCCCTGCCATAACTAAATATGAAGTAACTAAAATTCTTTAGTTCATTCAGGTTTTGTTTACAACAGAGCCGCAGTGTCAGTTTTATTGTGGACATAGTAAGAGCAAATTCATTTTAATTGAAGTCATTACTAGCATTATTGATCCAAGATGCTGATGTAGGAATTTAAAGGCCAAAGGATTTTAACAGTGACACAAAAATATCACTTTTAAAGATTTTCTGCCATGCTACGTGACAGTCTTGTTTGAGTTTATGTCTTAAAGCAACCTTCAAATGTTCATAATAATAATCTCTATGTCAGTGACTTTATTACATTTCTCAGGGAGTTGTGTTGAGTGAAAATCAGCATTATGGCAGCAATATTCAATAGTTTGTTCAGATGTAAAATATGTGCACACTTTGTAGATTCTTTTTGAAAATCAGCTGCCATAATGATGTCTGCATATTTTCCTCTTGATTTTTTTGTGGGTGACAGTTTTGGGGTAAAGCATCACAGGTACATTTTAAAATTGAATGCATACATACTGTTTTCCTGCCATGACTGCACACAATTGTGAACATTCCTGTTTTATGACCCAGCAATTTTACACTGCTGCTCTGCTCTAGAGTTTTGATGACACTTCATTCACAACTATTCAGGGCTGTTTCTCCTATTTTATAACTTTTTCTACTTCCCTTCCCCCTCCCATCGCCATCGGCATACTTAGCCTGGCCATTGTATATAGTGATAGTCCTGGGCTTTGGGTGATTCAGCAGGTCTCTTTACATAGTCCCAAGGTCATGGGCTTTCACTCTACTAAAGTTGCCCTAAGGCAAGGATGGAATCTTTTTTTTTCCTATCCTGGGAACTGTGAATACTATTTTCACGGTATCCCCAGCCCTAGTCAGCTCAGGGAGCACATACACACATCTGCTGTTCATTCTTTTAAAAAAAGACATTTCCTTAGCTTATTACCCCTGATTCTGTACCCTCACCCTCACCCAGAATCCTTCATTTCAGATCCTCATTTCATAAGGAAATTTCATAAGAATTGCCATATAAGATGGGTCCAAGGTCTATTAAGCCCAGTATCCTGTGTCAAACAGTGGCCAATCTAAGTCCCAAACGCCTGACAGGCTCACAAAAAGTAGCTAGATCCCATTCTTCTTACCCCCAGATATAAGTAGTGGGCAGCAGAAAACTTGATTTTGGAGAATAAACAAGGACCTTTGACGTGGCAGTGCACACCAATACCACTGAGTTTGCTCAGGGAGTTCCTATTTTTAAATTGACAAAAGATCTTTAAGCTATGGAACCTTGCATTTACTTTTAATCAGTGTTTTACAAATCAATATATCTGCAATAAATAAACTATAGATACATTTGCAGGCAGTGGAAAGAATATGTGCAAATATGTCTCATGTATATTATAAGAATGTACATGGAAAATCCTTTTGGTTTGATTCATCTTTAATCACTGTTAGGTTCATATTTGGACCCTGAATTTTTGGATCATTTGGATCAATCATATACAATAAAGTCAATAAAAGAAGTAATTTTGTATTCTAGAAGGGTGATTCTCCATCTATTGTCAATCTAATTTGCATAAGACTTGATGGCAGAGTCAACATCACCATAAGATATGAAACATAGAAACATGACGGCAGAAAAAGACCACAATGGCCTATCTAGTCTGCCCTTCCATATCAACCACAAAACAGTCCCCCTTTTTACCTTTAGAAATCCTTTGTGTTTGTTCCATGATTTTTTTGAATTCAGATACTGTCTTACTAATCTGTTATGTTTTTTTGAAGGAGTGAATAAACAGGTGGACAAAGATGAGTCGGTTGATATTGTGTATCTGGACTTTCAGAAAGCCTTTGACAAGATCCCTCATCAGAGACTTTTGGCAAAACTAAAGAGTCATGGGATAGGAAGCAATGTACTATTGTGGATCAGGAACTGGTTAAAAGATAGAAAGCAGAGGGTAGGGCTAAATGGCCAATTTTCCCAATGGAGAAAGGTGAATAGTGGTGTACCCCAGGGATCTGTGCTGGGTCCGCTGCTTTTTGACATTTTCATAAATGACCTGGAAAGTGGAATAACGAGTGAGGTTATCAAATTTGCAGATGACACAAAACTATTTAAAGTTGTTAAAACCCAAGAGGATTGTGAAAAATTGCAAGAGGATCTTGATAAATTGGAAGACTGGGCATCAAAATGGCAGATGAAATTTAATGTGGACAAGTGCAAGGTTATGCACCTAGGGAAGAACAACCCAAACTATGGTTACACGATGCAAGGTTCCACATTAGGAACCACCACCCAGGAAAAAGATTTAGGCGTCATTGTGGATACCATGTTAAAACCCTCGGCCCAGTGTGCAGCGGCGGCCAAGAGAGCAAATAGAATGCTAGGTATGATAAGGAAAGGAATGGAAAATAAAACAAAAGATATTATAATGCCTCTATATCGTTCCCTGGTGAGACCGCACCTTGAATATTGTGTGCAATTCTGGTCGCCGTATCTTAAAAAGGATATAGCGATTTTAGAAAAGGTACAGAGAAGAGCCACCAAAATGGTAAAGGGGATGGAAGGATACTCCTATGAAGAAAGGCTAAAAAGATTAGGGCTCTTTAACCTGGAAAAGAGATGGCTGAGGGGAGATATGATAGAAGTCTATAAATTAATGAACGGAGTGGAACGGGTAAACGTAGATCGATTGTTTACCTTATCAGAATATAGAAAGACTAGGGGACATGCAATGAAGCTACAGGGTAAACTATTTAAGACTAATAAAAGAAAATATTTTTTCACTCAACGTGTAATCAAACTCTGGAATTTGTTACCGGAGGATGTAGTAAAGGCTGTTAGTGTAGCTGGGTTTAAAAAAGGTTTGGACAAGTTCCTGGAGGAAAGGTCCATAAACCATTATTAAGAAGTGACCGAAGATATCAATGCTTGACCCAGTACAAGCATTGTGGAACTTGTGTCTCTTGGGGAAACTGCTAGGTACATATGACCTAGATTGGCCACTGTTGGAAACAGAATACTGGGCTTGATGGACCTTGGTCTGACCCAGTATGGCATATCTTATGATCTTATGATCACATCTCAACCACTTCCACTGGGAGACTATTCCACACATCTACCACTCTTTCTATAAAGAAATATTTCTTCTTATTACTCCTGAGTCTATCCCTTTCACCCTCATCCTATGTTCCCTCATAACAGAGCTTGCTTTCAATCGAAAGAGGCTCTCCTCCTGCACTTTTATGCCATGGAGATATCTAAACGTCTAAATCATATAATCTCTATCCTGCCTTTCCTCTAAAGTATACACATTAAGATCCTTGAGTCTGTCCTCATATGTTTTAAAATGAAGACCACTAACCATTTTAGTAGCCACCCTCTGTACTGACTCCAATCTGTATATGTCCTTTTAAAAAGTGTGGTCTCCAGTATTGCACACAATATTCCAAATGAGGTTGTACCAAAGACTTATACAGAGGCACTATCACCCCCTTTCTTCTGCTGGCCATTCCTTTCCTTATGCATCCAAGCATCGTTCTAGCTTTCACCATCACACAATCATGCCTAGGTCCCACATTTTTTTTGTGTAAAGAAATAATACACCTCTTATACTATATCGCTCCCTTGGATTGCTGCAGCCCAAATGTATTTTTTAACATTAAATTGCAGCTGCCAAATTCTAGGCCATTCTGCAAGCTTCACTAGATCCTTCCTCATGTTGTAGATAACATCTACACCTTCCTGGGTATCTTCTCTATTGCAGATTTTGGTATTATCCGCAAAGAGGCAAACCTTACCCGACAGCCCTTCTGCAATATCACTAACAAAGATGTTAAAAAGAATCAGACTAAGGACAGACTCCTGGGACACACCATTGGTAACCTCCTTCTCCTCAGAGTGAGCTCCATTTACCTGTGCCCTTTGTTGCTTCCCACGCAACCAATTTCTAAACCAAGCAGTAACTTTAGAGTCCATCCCTAGGGTGCTCAGTTTGTTTATACGTTGCCTGTGTGGAACAGTGTCAAAAGCTTTACTGAAATCTAAATACACCACATCTAGGGCTCTCCCTTGGTCCAACTCCCTGGTCACCCAGTCAAAGAAATCAATCAGATTTGTCTGACAAGACCTACCTCTGGTGAGTCCTTGCTTCCTCGGATCCAGTAATCTATTGGACTCCAGAAATCTTACTATTTTCTCTTTCAGCAGCGCTTCCAATAATTTACTCACCATCGAGGTTAAACTAACTGGCCTGCAGTTTCAACCACATCCTTACTTCCACTTTTGTGTAAAGGGACTACATGTGCCTCTCTGCAGTCCTCTGGCACCACTCTCAACTCCGAGGCATTGAAAAGGTCAGTCAGTGGAGTTAGAACGTCCCCAGGTTTCCTAAGTATTCTTAGGTGTATCCCATCTGATTCCATTGCTTTGTCTACTTTAAGTTTAGCTAGTTCCTCATGAACACACTCTTCTGAAAATTGTTCAAGATACTCCTCACTTCTGTTCCTGTTTGGGGTGTTTTCTGAGGTCCTGCCCCTGATTCTTCATCTGTGAACACAGAACAGAAATATTTTTAAGCAATTCTGCTTTATCCTCATCAGCGTCTACATATTCCTCCCCATCACCTTTCAGTGTGACAATGCCACTTTTGCCCTTCCTCTTCTCCCTAACATATCTGAAAAATGTCTTATTCCTCCTTTTTATTGCATTGGCTATTTCCTCCTCTTTTTGAATCTTTGCTTTCATGACTACTTTGCTATGAGTTTTTCCAAATATTGATGCCGGTCTTTCTCTCTCTGTGATCTCTTGTATTTCATGAAGGCCTCCCTCTTTTTCTTCACCTTTTTAGCTACTTCTTTCGAAAACTATAGCAGTCTCCTTTTCCTTTTACCTTTATTTACCATTTTAACAAAAAGGTTGGTTGCCCTTAAAATATCCCCTTTCAGTTTTGCCCACTGTTTTTCTACATCCCCCTGCTGTTCCCATCCCACTAACGACTCCGTGAGGTATTTGCTCATCTTGGCAAAGTTAGTTTTCCTAAAGTCTAAGACCCTCGCTTTTGAATGGATTTTATCAGCCCTAGTCCTAATATTGAACCACACCATCTGATAATCACTGGATGCGGAATGATCTCCCACTATAACATCAAAGTGGCAAGAAGAACCCACAGAAGCAAAAAAGGGGCAAAAAACACTTACAATGGCATGAAGACTCCAAGCCACCCAAGAAGTGCAAAGTGGTACATAGAATGAAATTAAAAACACAAGGCATTGGGAAAGGGGCAACACAGCACCAACACTGGCAGGAACATCCCAAAACTGGGAGAGGGATAAAGTAACATAATGTTGGTATGAAGACCCAAGGAATAAGGAGAGAGGTAAAGTAATACCAACAATGGTATTAAGACCCCACATTTTCTGGGTATCAGCAAATAAGTACCAAGAAGGTTAGGTCATGGTTAGAGTTCTGTCAGAAAATGCGCCCATTTGAATGGTTTATGAAGGAGCATTCAGCTGTCTCCATAGACAGTATTGCCTAGGGTAATTTTATGGCCTCCTTTCTGTTACACTGGCAGAAAGATCACATGAAAGGACTTAGGGACTCTTCTTTGAAATGAAGACTGGAATAGAGCCTAAGGGAGTAATTTTACAAAAGTTGGACAAAATGCCCATCTCTATCACCTCTCAGTAATATGATACATATCACCCCAAATAACAGATCCAGGAGGTCTGTTACATTAAACTCCATTGACCTCCCGAAACTCCTCACAAAATGCTCTAAATCAACAGCCGCTAGAGCCTTCTCTCTGTTTTCTCCCAGAGCCTGGAATGCACTTCCACCCGAAATAAGAGCTATATCAAGTCTGATGAAGTTCAGAAAGGCATTGAAGCACTATTTGTTCCTAACATACTACCCCGAAGACACTCCATCTGACAATAGTACTCATGCAGATCTCTCATACTTGACCCCGGTAGAGAATGGGTAATTATGATGTTTATTACACGCTCATTATACTATGCCATATTTATTATCACGGTATTTGGCATTTTTATTCTGGCATTTTTATTCTGCTCTTTAATTAATTTCTTACCCACGGCATTATAGATATTCTTGTTCGCATCTAATTAACCAAATAACCATGTATATAGTAGCCATGTATATAGTTTTTTGTCTATAGTTACCCTGATTTTCACCAAGTTTATGTACCTTGTTCTATGTAAAAAACCAATGCTGCTTGTACCATTGTGTTTATATTTGTTCATATGTAAACCGCACTGAATTAAGAGCGCGGTATATAAGAGAAATAAATAAATAAATAAATAAATACATGGCTTGGGTGTCTGAAATGAGCGATGTGGATGTGTGAACAACAGAGTCATATAAAGTGCGATTATAGAATTGGGCATAACTAAACATGCGATTACAGAACCAGGCAGATCTGAACTGTAGACTCATGCCTAGTGTCCCAAAATGGGTGTGGATGAGAGCATCCTGGAGCGCATCCAGGACGGAGCAAAGACACACCAAAGTAGCACTACACCACATTACTAGAAGACACCCAGTCGAAATGCATGGTTTAACAAGAATGCAATGTGTGCCTTCGAGTCAGTCCTGACTCCTGGCGACCCAGAAGCTCCTGGGTTTTCTTGGCAGTGTCACCGGAAGTAGATTGCCAGGCCTTTCTTCCGAGGCAATGGAGGGTTAAGTGACTTGCCCAAGGCCACAAGGAGTGCTAATGGGAATTGAACCCTGGTTGCTTGGTTACCAAGCCAGTGTTCTAACCACTAGGCTACTCCTCCACTCCAAGAAGGATTACTTTATTAGAAAATTGAAAACTTGATTGATTGCATTAAGCCCAAATAGCCCAACACATGTTAATGTTTTTTTAAATGCTAATATTTTTTATATACCCCCTTGTCATAACGATATCACTAATAATTTTAGTTTTTTAATTCTACAATGAGAAATAGTAGGGGTTTAATATTTTAAGATGATGATATTAAAAGTCTTTTAAATGACAAATAGATCAATTCAGACACTCACTCCTGCTCCTGTGTATCGATCACCAGTGTGATAATGTAGTAATCTCCTCTTCTTCCTTTTTTCAGTGCACAGAACAACCAAACTGACTTTATCTAACAACTAAGGTATAGATATAGAGGAAGTAATGTTTACACACCCTTTCATATGTTCACAATTCATCTTTTATTATTTATTGAGTATGTTTTATTTTATTTCATATTTAAGATATGTGTATGTTTTTAATGGCTTTTTAGTTTATATGCTCTTATAATTTTTATCGTTTTCATATGAATTTTACCAATTCAGTACTTTTATATGTAAATGAGATTAATATGATTGTACAATTTGGAGCTTTATAATTCTTATATTTCTTGGTTTTATGAAGTTTATGTTTGTGCATTTATGAATCTAGCTCGCCCGAATCCCCTGATGAAGTGAAATCGAAACACGGGCTGTGTCGGGCTGTTTGGGCTTAATGCAATCAATCAAGTTTTCAAATTTCTAATAAAGTAATCCTTCTTGTTAAACCACGTATTTGGACTGTGGAGCAAAGACACAGACATCCAAAGCATATTTCGTATAGCATACTAAATGTGCCAGGCACAACAGCCATACATCCCAGCCTAGTGCTGCTAGAAAGCACAAACATGCTGACCGTGAATGTGATTGTGCTAGGAGAAGCGTGAAGTTGAAAGAAAAGGAGAAAGAAAAGAGTCAGCCTGTCATCCCTGTCTGCTGCGTGATGTGTTCTGTGACTCCCCTTGTGTCTGAAACCTCATTGTAAGTCCCCATAATCCCCTAACTGCCTTTTCAGCCATAGATCCCCCCCCCCCCCTCACCGAGCCCCACCCATCACGGCTGCCCCCATACTCCCACTCCCTATGACTCTTCCAGTTACCCTTGTCTGTAGTCTGGCAGTCAAAGTGGTAGTGTGTCTGTGTGTCTGCGTGTCTGTGTGTGCAGGTGTCAAGGAGCTGAAAAGGGTGCATGACTATCTATATTGGTAAAGGTCCCAGTGTCCATGTGTCTGTGTGTGAGTGTCCATATCCATCTGTGTCCAGTTCTCAGACAACATAGAGCATTGTGTGTTGATGATATAGCACATGAGTGCCAGTGGTGGGTAAGAGGGGTGCCTAGTGGTGGGCCCCACAGGTAGTGGTGGAGGCTAGTAGCAATGAAGCAGGTGAACAGTTGGTTCATCACAGTTATTGAGGAGGAGCTAGAGGGGAAGTGCAGGTGTGTGTGCAGAGGGCACCCCTACAAGATGTGTATATGGGGCTCACTGATAAACAGTGCCTGATGCTGTTCTGATTTGACAAAGTCACCATACAGCGCCTGTGTCAGGACCTAGACAAGACCTCAGTGCCAACACACATGGAGACTATCCCATTCCTGTGCACATCAAGATCATGACAGCCTTTGCATTCCTGTTGACCAGCAGCTTCCAGGCAGGCATTAACCTGTCAACTGTGTTATGTTATCACACACAGTTCCTTACTGCATTCCTCCCAAGGATAGCATAGTACAGATCCTTTCCCAGCATGACTGAGCAGCGCCAACATACAATACTGGACTTCCATCAGGAAGCATGGTGCTGGAAGTAATAGACTGCACACATGTGGCTCTGCACCCTCCACAGGAAGCTACATAGAGGAATAGGAAGTCATACCATTCAATAAACATCTATGTGGTTTCCCATTCCAAGATTGAAATAATGGATGTGTTTCCCCATTTTCCAGGGTCATGTCATGATGCATAAATCCTGGCACAATCAGACATTCATGAGTGCTACAGAAATCATAGGTACTGCTCCTCAGTAAGTGATACCCTTCCCCCTTGTGCCGCCAACAGTTAGGACAGGGCAGCCAAAGTGGGGTGACAGCATGGAGCACCAAACACTAGCAAAAAAATGGGCACTGCTGTTGCTAATGACTGTGTGGGGGCATATGTGCTAGCAGGCCAAAATGAAAAGGCCCAGAGTGCATATCACAGCCACTGCCCTAGCAGGGTCCATGGAAGACCCTTGCAAATGCTACGAGTATGTTGCATGAATGGTAGGGCCTGAAGGGCAATGCCCCTGCACTTGGAATAGAGGGCAATCTGTAAATGGCATAACACAGCAGGATGGCAGAGGATGGGGTTGTAGGCCATGGGGGCCATAGTCCTGTATTCTTCTAAGCACAGTGGGAAGCAGGGAAATATATAGACCATCTGCCAATGGAGGAAAGAGAATGGGGGAATCAGTGAATGGTGGGTCTCCCCAATGGATGTGAAGGCCACAGGGTTATGGTCTATACCTTGGCAGGAAAAAGCTCACACTTGTGGGTCATGAGCATGACAAGACCCATGGGGCAAGGTTGGAAGGTATGCCAATGTGAGAGTTCTGTAGGAGGGACAGTAAAAGCACAGTCCGTGACATGGGCCCCTTGACAATGTCCCCTTCCTCCCCTTCAGTCCCCTTATATAGGAGACTATGGCTACCCTCTGAAGAGCTATCTGATGACCCCCATTGTTGCACCACATAATGAGGCAGAAGAGTGCAATAAAACCTAGCAAAGAGGAGGCACCTGCCCCTGCCCCCAACAATACTCCAGAGGAAGTAGACACAGAGGAAGGCACCAGACAGCACCACAGATGTGAATGTGCAGCCCTACCAACAGGAAGAGGTAGCAAGGAGTGGCCTAGTGGTTGGGGCAAGGTACTTCAGGCCGGAAGGTCGGGGGTTCAAATCCCACTAGAGGACAGCAACCTCGGGCCGGAAGGACTGAGGTTTCTAGTCCCACAGGTGCTCCTTGTGGTCTTGGGAAAGCCACTTAACCCTCCATAGCCCATGTTCCCTGTAAAAAATAGTTATCTCCAAGTTATAATGCCCTGTTCAATGTAATTTCAGTTTGTTCAATGTAAACTGCACTGATGCAGAATAGCACGGTATATAAGAGAATGTAAATAAATAAAAAAATGAAATAAAAATAAATAATCCAGAGCCACACTACATAATGTATATTTTTATTAGCAAGCATCCATACCCTGGTATCCTTTCCAGCCCACCTGCTTGCTTGCCTGCCAAGCCACCTGCCCACCTGCCTGCTCATCCCTACAGTGCACATCCACACCCCTATGGAACAATACCATATGCCACAGCCATGTGTCCCCTGCATGTCATTGCATGCCTCAGAGGCCCAGTACAACACAGCCCCACCAGCAACTAGCCCCTGTGGGATGTAGACATCCCCCCACCCTCCACCTCCTCATGCACCAGAACACAGTATAGACACCCCTGCCCTCACAGCTTCTGGTTTCCACCATGCATACCTACACTCAACCCATGTAGTTACCTGCCATGTAACCCCAGACATACCTACTTTGCCCACCTCCTCCTACCCTTTCCCATCCCATTACTCCATGTCCCCTATCACCCTGGCCCTGGCCCTTGTTAGGGACTGTGTAGAGATGGCAGAAGCCTCCTCACCACTGTCAGTATATCCCAAGGAGCTCTCTTCTTTCCCCCTAACTCCTCTCCACCCTGTCCCTCAGCTGTATAAAAGTCAGGGAATCACAGGGGAGAGCCTGTGCTCCATAGTGGTCCGCCCAGTATAATGGAGATTGTATGCTCATGGGTGTTGTAGTCGTGAGTCCTTGTGACCTTGACATCTACATGGGATGGAGGCAGATGGGTCAGGTACAGGGGGTATATCGCAGTGCATCTCCCAAAGTTGGGGTGCCTAGGGTACAAGAAAGCTAACATGCAACAGGAGAGTGTCCAAGCAAATGCTGATGTGATCCAGCCTCTGCAGGCTACAATCTGTTCTCTCATTTCTCTCCCACAGCACCTGCAGAATGTTGCATAGGACAGCATTTTGCTCCCTCCCAATTCCAAGGTATGCCTTGTTTTGCTGAAGAAGGCGCTCCCCACAGCAGATCAGCTAATGTCTGGGCAGCTCTGCTGGTGGCATTCCCTATGGAGATCCAGAGGTGCCTCTGTACAGGTGGATCACATGCACTGTTGGGTACTTACTGGGGTGCTTCGTGGAGCTCCTGCTCTTCAAACCACTCTTCTCTGTCTTTCTCTTCCAGTCCATGCTGCTACTCTGCCCCAACCTGTCCTCCATCTGCCTCTGGTTGTGCTCCATACCTGTGTCTGAAGCACCAGGATGAGTCTCATGGCTGTCCCTCTCTACAGATGGTTCACCCTCATCCATGTAAGCCTGCAATCCACCGGCAAGAGCACTATCATTTGCATTTGAGGAGCATCTAGCTAGCAGTGCATATATTGCATACAGTAGTGCCATGATGATTGTGAACCTGAAGATCTCTGTGCATGAACCTTGTGAGACTTGGTCAAGCAAATAAAATCTACACCACCTTTACTATCTATGTGAGGCAAGCCACGATCAGTGGGAGCTTATATGCACTGGTTGAGAACCTTACAGGTGATGCTGCAGACCTGTGCAGTAGGTGGTCATGACCCCCAGGGGAAACCTGTAATACAATCACATTACAGTCCGGTGCTGTGGCTGATCAGGGGTTTGTATCATACAACCATGCCCATCAGTGTATGCACCACAGGCCCTATTGTGTGTCACCACTCATATTGCATTGCAGGAGAGAGCTTTCCACCTGGTTGCTGTATAGATCATGACATATCGAGATCTTCAACCCAAGTCAATGCCCCCTCATCCTTGGTGCCAGAACCCTTTTCTCCAGCTTGCTAAGCACCAGAGGCCTCCCATCTGCACCTTGTATTGCTGCTTTAGCCTTCACCCTGCAATTCATTGCCCTCCATTTGCACTTGTAATCATCCAAGTCCCAGTTGCAGTGATAGATGGCATTCAACTTGGTGTTGATGGCATGTCAGAGCTGTTCCTTCTGATTTAGCTATAGTTACTGCCTGCATTTCCAAATAGGTTATGATGTTTGTTGAGCAACTCGACTTCGGCAGGACAGCAGTTCTCTTTCCTGCTGTATTGCTTGCCATTTGTTGCCAGCTGATGGACCAATGGTGGCTTTCTCAGTCTCACATTGCAAAATTGGCCATATGCAGAATACATCAGCACTTTTATGTACATTATGGATGCATGCATTTGTACATATCAGAAATACATGGAATATTTTTGTGGACATCCCCAGGATATGGCCGTCCCCATTGCCACTTCAGGTACTGTCTACATGGATGCCTGTGGGCACAGCTTGATTTACATAGTGGCCATGGCACTACAGTGTTAGTCTGGACTATCAGTTACTAGACACCTGTATAATGGAAGGATCTTTGGGAGGATACCCTGTCTGCATGCTGTTTGATCTTCGCTAGCAGGCACCCATGGCACACATCTGTTTGGTGGCTGATAGAACAGGTTGGTGATAATCTTGTGCATGCCTCCACACTGCCCCTGACACAGTTCTAGCTGCAATGGAAGCACTAGTGGGTCAGATCTGTCATTTTGTCAGCTCCTGGCAGTCAGAGCAGGAGATGAAGGGGACTGCTCCTGCTCTATTCCCACTAAGACTGCCATTGACCGCACAGGTAAGTCTCAGAGGGTCTCAAATAGGTGGAGGGAAGGGATGGGTTTTGGATTTTTGAATAAATCAATCAGGGGCGTGGGGGTAGGGTTTTGTGGGGGGCCTGGAGTATTGGATTGCTTTCTGACAGGGGGTTTCTGAAGAGAGGTATGCTGGGAGGTCAGTTTGGGGGGTCTTTGATCATTAGGTGGATGTTAGGGGCATCAGATAACATAGTAACATAGTAAATGAGGGCAGATAAAGACCAGTATGGTCCATCTAGTCTGCCCAGTAAGATGGCAGGAGTAAGTGCACCTGACACTCTGTGCAGGCCACCCCTCCCCATGTCTTTATTTAGGGGTGAACCCACTGCTCCGTGTAGGATACCCCTGTTTGTTGAGAAATTAGATAGTTAAGTTTATTTAGATTTTGTCCTGCTGCTGTAAAGGGATCCACTGTGTCTGTCCCATACCATTTTGAATTCTGTCACTGTATTTGCCCCCATCACTTCCATCGGGAGGGCATTCCAAGCATCCACCACCCTTTCAGTGAAAAAGTATTTCCTGACATTGCCTTTCAGTTTACCTCCTTGCAGCTTCATGTTATGCCCTCTAGTTTTACAGCTTCCCCATCTTTGGAAGAGGTTTGTTTGTTCATTATTTCTCTTTAAGTATTTAAAGGTCTGAATCATATCTCCCCTATCCCTCCTTTCCTCCAGAGTGTACATGTTTAGGTCTTCAAGTCTCTTCTCATAAGGCTTCTGACACAGGAGGTTTGGTCAGTGGGGGTGCAATCGGGACTTGGGGATAAGGAGAGTGCCAATGCAGCATGTCAGCTTTCTTTGTATGGGCAGTAGCCATGCTATTGGGCTGTCAGTAGCACAGCAGCACTTAAAGCCACCTCCTGAGGGGCTATTAAGGGCAGTCACATTATTGACAGCAGTGACAGCTAGTTCATGGTGCAGTCCCACATTGATAGCTGTCAACGGCTGGCACATTCATTCTCTGCTTCAATCCCATCCCAAGTACTAAGGGCAGTTAACGCAGGATTTTTACTACACTGACTGCTTTCAGCATGCGGCCGCAGTTACCACAGGTCATTGGCACTCTCTAAACCTTGCTGTAACTGTTACTGTGGTATAGTAAAAAAAGGTACCATTGTATTTAAAGTTATTAGATGTTGGATATATATAATTTAGTGGTTCTTTTAGTAGTGCTTCATGAGCATTAATAATCATTAGCATGTGCTATCTGCCACATGACTCACAGGAATAAAATAGGCTGTGGCTACAGATAGAATGAACTAGTGTTATTAATGCACTGTAAGCATTAGTAAAATGTTTCCTTAATTTCATTAATGACACTGCATTGTGGTTTCCATATTCTCCTACCTGCTGCTTCTGCCCCTATCTGATGCAGACTTTCGGTTTATACAACTCCTGCCTTCTTCCTTGTATTAAAAAAAATGGTGTGCCAGGACACCAGGGTGCAGCACCACAAGATTGCCACCATGTATGCTAGTGATGATGATAGAGGCAGGAACAGAGAGGACTGTTCCTGCCCCTGTGGCCACTCGATTACCAGGGATTTGAAGGTGAGGGGTTGGGGAAGGTCAGGGTGGGGTCCTTAGGATGACTGACTAGCTGGGCTAGTAGTTTTTGAGGGCAGAGAGAGGGGTCCTAACTGTCTACCGAAGATTTCTACTTTAGATTAGGGGGACTCAACTGGCTAGCCAGCTTTTACTGTTGCATCGAGGGAGCACTGATCCCCCTTAGACAGTTCCCTGTGGGGATTGGGAGCTGTCCAGGGAGGATTGGTGCTGAAGAGGCAGTGGGGGTCCAGCACTTTAACATTGTCTGGGTTGTGGATCAGTACATCCAGGGCACTGGCAATTTTGAAAGATCACGGGAGCTAATCAGGAAATGGAGAGGGAAATTGGTTTCAGAGGAGATGGCTGCGACCAATTGACAGCATTAGCTGTAGCTGATGTTGCCTCTTGAGGCGGCATTATCTGCAACTGCGATCAGGCCGATTTTGGCAGCTATTGTGTGACAGATTTTTGCACAGTGGCTGCCAAAAATCAGAATGCCTACTCCCCGCCCCGATCCTGCCTCCCCCTGACTGTACTGCTTGAAATGCAGATATTGCAGAAAAGTGCCTGTGAAATCTCCATTATGACCATGTTAGCTGCTCCTGCAGGAAAATACTGTGTTTCCACATTAGACCTGTAGTAGCAGCTAACATGGTTTAATAGACAGACCTCTTAAATTTTCAGGCTATTTTTTGGCCAATTACTATTTAAACAAAAATGGCAATGTCTTTCTACTTCCAGGACTGCATATGCCTTGTAGCTCTATACAAATGATAAGTAATAGTAATAGTAGTAGTAGTAGTAGTAGCAGTAGTAATATATCCTTCAGGCAATGCTAGTTAAGTAACCCAACTATCAAACTTTCTGCTTTTTGGCTTTTTAGTTTTATCATTGACCATTATTCATTTTAGCGTAGCTTCCCACAGGGAAGAGAGTCTAATAAGAACTTTTGAACTATTAATCCAATTCCATTCAAATTTCCAGCAAAAGCCTAGCGATCCTTGTCTCTCACTTTTCATATGATTATGCCCTCAGAGCTCTGGCATTTAGATTCCCTTCCTTTTTTGTTTTCTAAATAGGCCAGTTCAACTGAAATCTCAGGTTTGTGTGAACACCATTAGAATGTCATTAAGCATTATGGAATCACCAGTAATAGTAACCATATACAAATGTTTCTACAAAACTAGAATTCATGAAATCATCACACATCTGTTTATTATTTATTGTATACTTTTGTTTTTAAACTGTAATACACTTTGGGGGTTATTTTGGAAGCATTCACATATCTTAAAAGCTGCATTTACATGTATGGTATGCATATTTAAATTAATAAAAATACCGCCTGAGAAGGAATGCAATCCAAATATAAATCAACACCTCTAAAATGCCATTTTAGAATGTGGACTTTTCAAACATCGGGATGCTTATCACATTTAAATTTCCTTAAGGCATGATGAGGGCAGAGAGAGGGAATGGTTTTGGCAGGCCTATCAGGGATTTGAAGGTAAGGGTTTGGGGGTGTCAGGGGCTTGGGGGCCTCCTTGAGTTAACTGGCTAGCTAGACTGGTATTTTTTGAGGGGGGAGCAAAGGGGAAAAACTGACTAGCTAGGATTTCTACTTTGGATTGGGGGTGGGGGGAGGGGAAGCAGTGAGACTGACTAGCCAGCCAGAATTTTTGATTTAGATTGAAGGGGGGGGGGGGGGTTGGAAGGAAACAGGGGACCCGACTGGTTATCTGGCTTTTACTTTTGTGTTGGGGAAGCCCTGATCTCCCCTGGACAGTCCCCTATGGGCATTGGGAGCTGTCCGAGTGGAGGGGGAGGGTGTCGATGCTGAAGGTTGGATAAAGGTCTGTCACTTTAACATGCTAGTGCTAAAGATGTCCACCCCTTTAGGGAAACAAACAAACATTAAACAATTTTTGTCGGAATGCACACCTTGAAGAAATACTTCCCTCTCGTGGTGTAATGTTCCTTTTTTTTGTTTTTTGTAATTAGGGATGCAACCCTAACATGAAATTATTGAGAGTATTATTTAAACCCTCAATACCAACCGGTAAAACTACACACTCTATTGTCTCAAACTAACAAACAGAGAGATCACTTAGCTGTTTGCAATTAGGTATGTTCCATCTGTTTCAAACGCATAGATCCCTGGTCTTCATTAAGAAGTGTCTTAATTCCAGCCAAAACGTTTCTCTCAATGAACGTGTTTTTTTGGCAGCCCCTTCGAGATCCAGAGATCACGAATCAGTAACCCAATGTTGTGTTTCAGGTCATGGCTCCTCTTGACCCTTCTTCAGACTGTGTTGCTCATTCTACTTCCGGAGGTTATCTTATTTAAGTACCTGGAATGGTCATATGACCAGTTGGTAACGACATTCCGGCCAATGATAGTACTAGTCCTCAACTCTCCATTCATAAAACATCCCACCAATCCAAGGACGCATTTAAACCCCGTGGTATCACAGACTCTAGGGTATAAATCCAGAATTACTCACGATATGACCATTCCAAGTAGTTAAATAAGATAACCTCCGGAAATAGAATGAGCAACACAGTTTGAAGAAGGGTCAGTGTCTACTCTATTGCAGATTTTGGTATCATCTGCCAAGAGGCAAACCTTACCCGACAGCCCTTCCGCTATATCACTAACAAAGATGTTAAAAAGAATCTGACCAATGATAGATCCCTGGGGCACACCACTGGTAAACTCCTTCTCCTCAGAGTGAGCACCATTTACATGTACCCTTTGTCGCCTCCCACTCAACCAGTTTCTAACCCATCCAGTAACTTTAGGGTCCATTCCTAGGGTGCTCAGTTTGTTTATAAGTCGCCTGTGTGGAACAGTGTCAAAGGCTTTACTGAAATCTAAATGCACCAGACCTAGGACTCTCCCTAGGTCCAACTCCCTGGTCACCCAGTCAAATAAATCAATCAGATTTGTCTGACAAGACCTGCCTCTGGTGAATCCATGCTGTCTCGGATCTGGTAATCCATTGGATTCCAGAAACCTTGCTATTTTCTCTTTCAGCAGCACTTCCAATAATTTACTCACCACTGAGGTTAAACTAACAAGCCTGTAGTTTTCAACCACCACCGTACTTCCGCTTTTGTGTAAAGGCACCACATGTGCCTCTCTCCAGCCCTCTGGCACCACTCCCAACTCCAACAAGGCATTGAAAAGGTCAGTCAATGGATCTGCTAGAATGTACCCAAGTTCCTTCAGTATTCTTGGGTGTATCCCATCTGATCCCATTGTTTTGTCTACTTTAAGTTTAGCTAGTTCCTCACGAACACAGTCTTTGGAAAATTGTTCAAGATACCCCTCGCTTCTGTTCCTGTTTGTGGGTGTTTCTGAGGTCCTGTTCCTGGTTCTTCATCTGTGAAAACAGAACAGAAATATTTTTTAAGCAATTCTGCTTTATCCTTATCAGCTTTTACATATTCCTTCCCTTCCCCTTTAGTCTGACAATAACACTTTTGCCTTTACTCTTCTCACTAGCATATCTGAAAAATGTCTTATCCCTCCATTTTATTGCATTGTCTTCCTCTCTCTCTGTGATCTCTTGTATTTCATGAAGGCCTGCCTCTTTTTTGTCACGTTTTCAGCTACTTTTCTCGAAAGCCATAGCGGTCTTCTTTTCCTTTTACCTTTATGTATCATTTTAATAAAAATGTTGGTTGCCCTTAAAATATTATCTTTCAGTTTTTCCCACTGTTTTTCTACATCCCACAGCTGTTACCATCCCGCCAATGACTCCCTGAGGTACTGGCCCATCTTGGCAAAGTTAATTTTCCTAAAGTCTAAGACCCTCGCTTTTGAATGGATTTTATCAGCCCTCGTACTAATCCTGAACCAACCATCTGTTGATCACTGGATGCAAAATGATCTCCCACTATAACATCAAAAACACTTTCACCATTGGTAAGCATCAAGTCTAGTATGGCCCCTTCATGTGTGGGTTCTGTTAACAGTTGCCTGAATAGTTCTCCCTGTAGAGAATCCAGGATCTCCTTACTTCTAGATGATACTGCAGCAGGGATGTGCCAATTAACATCTGGCATATTGAAATCCTCTATCAGTAGCACTTCCTCTTTCCTGGTAATGCTGCGTATGTCTTCAATTAATTTTCCGTCCACCTCTTCTCCCTGTGAGGGAGGTCTGTATATCACACCAATGCAAATAGATTTCTCTTTCCCTCTTTCTAGTTTAACCCACAGTGCCTCCTTTCTCCCTTTTAAGCCCTGTATTTCCATAGCTTTAATATTATTTTTACATATAGTGCCACTCCTCCTCCCCTACTTCCTACCCTGTCTTTTCTGAATAAATATAGCCTGGTATATTTACATTCCAGTCATGTTTGTCCATGAACCATGTCTCTGTTACTACCACTAAATCCAAGTCAGACTCTCCCATTAAAGCCTCAACAGCTGGGATCTTATTTCCCATGCTACAGGCATGTATACAAACTGCTTTCCATACGTTGCCCCTTTTACCCATTTCCATAAAGGTATTTAATGTTTCACTTACCTGGGGGCTTTCTTCACCCATCCCCAATGAATCGTTTAAAGCCCTCTTCAGTAGTTTATGCAGTCTACTACTGAAGACACGTCGATCCTTTTTGGACAGATGGCCGCCATCTCTGCTCTGCAACTCTTGGAACAGAATCCCATGGTCCAGGAAACCAAAACACTCTCAATGACACCATCCACGCAGCCATGCATTTATCTCCAGGATGCAAGCTTCTCTGCCTTGGCCTTTACCCTCAACAGGAAGGATTGAAGAGAGCACCATCTGCGCCCCTATCTGTTTCATCCTCTGTCCCAGAGCCATGAAATCACTTTTGATATTCTCTGAGGGATTTCTGGCAGTATCATTTGTGCCAATATGGATGAGCAACATGGGGTAATAGTCAATAGGCTTGATGAGTCTCTGCAAACTCTCTGTAACATCTCGGATTTTGGCACCTGGCAGGCAGCATACCTCTCTAGACATCAAGTCTGGTCGGCAGATGAATGCCTCAGTACCCCTCAGAAGAGAGTCATCAACCACCACTACCCTTCACTTCCATGTGGTCACTGATTCTGCAACTTTGGGGTACTTGAGCTCTGGTTTTTCCCTTTCTAGGGATGCTTTCACCTCTTCCACTTCCAAGACTGCATAATGGTTCTTCTGACTGACAGTGTTCAAGAAGAAGAAAAATATACTTTCTCATTCAGATCTATTACTTAAAAGGAGTAAAGAGGAATATTTTATTCCTTAAAGAGGAAATCTTGGATTTCAGCTGAACTAGTTGACTGAGAGAACCAGATTAGCTGTAGCTGTTTCTAAGGAATAATATTTAAGTGACAGATTTAAGTGACAGAGAAAGGAAAAGAGAAAAGAGAGAGAGTCATTCTAGATCTGAATTCAGCCTTTGGTTGATTGGTTTGGATTTTTGGGGTTGATTTTGATGTATGAATGTGGTGTGAATGAAAGAGGGTGGATTAGTCAGAAAATATCAATTATTCTTTTATTTCATTAGTTAGGGACCAAGAGAAGTTTTAAAATCCTGTTGTCTCTGATATTTCAGAGAAAAATAATTTACCCCAACTGACAGGGAAGATAGATTCTTTTGATGAGTTTATAAAGTGCAGGTAGTAGGTACAGATGGGAACAGATCCTGAAGTTCCAGGACCAGAACCTGAGGACTGGCAGAACTAGGAGCAGGATTCTAAGGACCCCTTCTCAACAGAGCACCAAGAAGAGACTGTAAGTAGCTACATCTGACACATCTAGATAAACATCATTTTTATATTTACTCTTTTATGGTGCACCCATATTTTATTTTTATTTAATTTTTTATTTTTTGGAAGTGCTAAAGAGGCTTTCATGGCCATAATTTGTTGAGTTTTCCTATCCTGAGATACTGTACCTTTGTGGCATTTATTATAAAAGGAAAACAACCCACAACATTAGTGAAGAAAAGTTAAAAAGAAAGTTTTGTGAATATTATTGAGCCTTTTGTGAAATTTGGTGAAAAACTGTTTAAAAAGTATATTTTTAAAGAAGAATATTTGAAAAATTAGACTTACCTGTACCTGAGTTTAACAGTTATTGTTAAAAGTGAAAAGTATCTTAAGAGATTTGTTAGTGATATTTTAATTATTCTTATGCAATAATATCTACATGCAATTTACTTTACTTCTAGTAATTAACATTCAACAAGCCTTATTCCAATTGAATTGATTTAGCTTATCATCTTGTACAATTAATATTTTAAATATTTCAATTCAAGTGTCTGATAAAAATAAATGTACCTGCTTAACATCTACACCTGTGACATCTTAGTGGTTTGCAGGAATCATTTTTAGTTTTGTTTATTTCTCCTAGCTTTGGTCCCAAAGGAAGCAGCTGGGGGACACAGTTTGTTTTCACTGATAGCCCTCTGTGAAGTGAAAGTCTGAGGTAAAATCATTTAACTCTGGTCACAACTACTTTAATAAAATCCCAAAGTGGTGTTAAGTAAGGCTAGCACTTCTTCGAAGAGGCTATATAGGCAGATCAGTGAAGAAAAATATTCCAGGGCTGCATTATGTAGGGCCTTATAAGTTAGAAGGAAGATCTTGTACCTGATGTGAAATGATACTGGTAGCCAATGATAGTGGATGAGAAGAGGGGTGACATGGTGTACTGCTGTATTTTGGATTGATTGCAACCGCATACGTTTATATTGTGGTAAACCCGAATTGATAATGTTATAGTAATCTACTGTGAGATAACTGCGCAGAGCAAAGCAGTGGTTTGGGCAATCGCATCAAGAAAAAGAGCAGAAGTGGCAGAGAGCAAGAAAATAGGCCTTTGCCACTTGGGTGATTTGTGAGGAAAAATAAAGCTGTGAGTCAAGTGTAACATCTAAATATTTTATAGAAGGTTTGAGTGGTAGAGGTGATATCGCTAAAATAGTAGCAGCCATTGGAGTGGAAGAGCTCCCATTAAGCCAGATGGCAACTGATTTAATTTTAAGGAGTTTCCACACAGCCAGGCAGGTATCTTGTCCAGACAAGCATTTGTTGGCAATAGATCGGAGAGGAGGTTGTCTGTATTGAACAAGAACAGAATGTTGTCAGCATAAATATAGCAAGAGATACCCAGGGTTTGGATCAGTGATGTCAGTGGACTCAGAAACATGTTGAAAAGAAGGGGAGAAGGAATGTATCCTTGCAAGACCTCTCAAATCAGAGGGTATATACTAGAAAAAGAGGTACCTATGTTGACTTGCAAGGAACGGTCTTACAAAAAGGAGATAAACCAGGAGTGTGCTGTATCACAAATTCTTCTATCATAGAGGTGGGAAAGCAGAATACCATGGTCTATCAAATCAAATGCTGAGGATAAATCCAATGAGATGTCCAAAGCCACCCTTCCCTAGTGCCATGCACTATGCATTGCACTAAGGATAGAGGTTAAGACAATCTCCAAGCTATGATTTGGACAAAATCCCTGTTGACGAGAGTGGAGCGATTTAGTGTTTTCTAGGTGCTCTGTGAACTGAGAGAGAACCGGGTGTTCAGTAACTTTAGATAGAAATGGTTGATTTGATATGGGATGATAATGGCTAAGTCAGAGAGATCTGCTTTCTAATCTTTTACAATAGGAAAAATCAAAGCATTTTTCCAGGATGCTGGGACTCGGCCAGTAGAGAAACTTGTGCTTTCCAGAGAATGAATGATAGGCTCCAGCCCTAGTTGGGGTTCCGTGAGCCACCTGGATGTGATAGGATCAGACAGACAGGTGGTTTTCCAACTGGTGTGTAATAGCTTAGAGAGTGCTGTGGCAGAGATTAGTATAAAGGCGGACCAAGTATGTGAAAGACTCAAATTAGAGGCAAGACGGTGGGCAAATTTGAAGGAATAAAGCTAGACTGAGTAGGAAGGCCTGAGTGTAGTTCCAGTGTTTTCTTATAAAAGAATAGAGTAAGTCACTCTGATGATGAACTCTGAGAAGTAAATTCATGAGACTTATTATTCAGAGATGAAAGATGAGTGGCTACTGCAAAAATAGTTTTTGGGGAATGTGATGAATCCTTTATCATTGCGGAAAAATAATCTTTCATAGCCAGCTGAACTTGAGCATGGTGGTAGGAATGATATTGTTTAAACAGGGTCAAGGCAACCCAAACCCACCATTCTAATGTGGGACTTAGTAAATATGCCCCTATATCACATAACAGTTTATAAAAAGCAAACTTCTTTGAATAACCAAATGCTTTATAGATCTCAGCGATAGGCTGAAGGTCTCTGAGATAGTAGTACTCACAACTTCAGAAGTTCCATATGGTCTATAGCAGGGGTGGCCAACTCCAGTCCTGGAGCACCACAATCCAGCCTGATTTTCAGAATGTTCTCAATGAATATTCATAAGATATATTTGCATACAATGGGAAATAGGTTTGAATGTGGTGCTCCAGGACTGGAGTTGGCCGCCCCTGGTCTATAGGGATTTGTTCCCTATAATTTTCTTTGTTTGTTTTATCTGGGCTACTTCCAGCTCCTCTGTAATTTACTTGGGCAAATGCATTGCTTTTGTTTTCTTGAATTGGTATAATTTATTTGAGATTATTTAAAGTGTACTGAGAATTTGTAACTTTCAAATTCACCAATTAGAAAAAAACAAGAAATTGTTCCCTGTAGTAATAGTTGCTTCTCTCAGCCTCCCAAGTCTTCTGTTACTTCTCTCTACTCTTTCTCGCCAACTAGTAGGAAAGATATGCCCAACTAATTAATATCTGTATGTTCTAATACAGGACAAATCCTCCTGACTTTGTGTTTCAAATCCAGGAAAAGTCACAGGGAAAATCTTCTTTGTTAGGCCTCTGATCCACCACTAACTACAAGCATCTTCCTTTTTTCTTTTTTTTCATTCTGGGGCCTGTACTTTAGAATAAGCCATGGTGTGCTGAGCTTCAGTGTGAACCATTCTAGTGCATATACTGAAAAAAAAAGTTTACTCCTGATACAGTAAACTAATAACACAAAATTACAACAGCATTGAAAAATGTGCACTTCAGAAAAAAACAGTACACATCACCATGATATCTGCCACTATTATTTGCATCAGACATTTCTTCTCCTTTCCTGTCCATGCACAAGCAGGGATAAGCTCACGCACACTGACATGAAGGGAAACAAAGACAAAGCATCCCATTATAAAAACCCTGCTGGTCCAGTGAGCCCCATACTCCCTGACCACTAACCTCTACCACCAGCCCCAAAACCTAAAAAAAATCCCTAGTAGACCAGTATAAATCCCCTGACACCTCCCCTCACCCCCACCCAAAAAAAACCCAAAAACAAAAAAACAATCCCTGGTAGTCCAGTAAGCCCCATACCATCCTGTAGCTATCTGGTATAAGGCAATCCTGGTCTAGTCAACCCAAGCCAGGATCCCTGGGCAATAGCATCCTGAATGAAGTCATCTCTAGCCCAGGCACTCCAGGTCAGGATATCCTACACAAGGTACCCGGCACAGAGAGATCCTCAACCAGAGAGGCTCAGTGATGCTGGAACCCCTAGACCCGGTGTTCTTCTCTTTCTACTGTCATCTTGTGGTAGTGTCTGACCTCTAGACGTTCCTTGAGATTAACCGCTAGGGGTCAGTCTGCCAAATAAGGGACTGAATGCTTTATTTGACAGACTGACCATATCATAACATTCCAATAAACTGTTCAGATGCTGCCATTTTCTAAAATGGTGGTGGGAAATAAGCATGCCTCTGGGTGTCTACCTGGGCAGGTAAATATTATTGGGTTAGGGCTCCAGCAGCATGTAGATCCTCTGCTCCAGGGTCTCCTTGTGCTGGGTGCATGATCCAGTGGCGCCCTGACCTGAGTACCCAGACCAGAGGCACTTGACCCAGGATATCTTGGCCAGAGGTGCTCTGGCATGAGGTGCCCAGGCCAAGGGGTGCCTTGATTCAGTGTGCTGGGTCAGGGATGCTCTGATTTCTGAGGTGTTCAAGCCAGAGTTGCCCTGATCTCGGGTGCTAAGATCTGGGAGGCCATGACCTGGAGTACTTTGTGAGGCTTGATCCAGGGTGCCTCAGCCAGGGGTGCTTTGATCCAGTGTATCTGGGCCAGGAGTGCCCTGACCTAGGGTTACTGGGATAAGTGTTACCATAGCTTGGATGCCTGGTCCAGGTGTGCTATAGCCATGGGTGCCCTGGACTAGATAGCTTGGGGGGGGGGGGGCTTGACTCTCAGGCCCAACTGGGCCTCAAGTCATTATTTGTTTTTAAAGAAATGTAAATCCCTATAATACAACAGAGCAGAACATTCAGAAGGAATATTAGCCTCAATCAATATGTGATGTACTGGATACATGGACAGTTTATGGAAGCACGTAAACTATATCAGGATAATTTAGGACATCATAAAATGTTTAGCTATTGAACTAGTTTAGTGCTTGAATACTCTGAGGATACATTGAAACTCTAATTTTTCTGAACAGAGGTTCATATATAGCATATATGGCAGTAAACCAGTCAAAGGGAGATTAGCTCTATAGTATTCCAAAATGTGAACTTTTATTTAGAGAAAGACAGGTTCTAAAAGGCGATGCATTTCCTCAGAAAACAATTCTGACATCCACCTAGCAGGGGTAATAGAAATAGTCTAAATCTGACATTAAAAATCTCAGTAATCCACATGAGTTTAATACTGTTTTGACAGACTGGCTATCTATACTATATTATTTTAGGTAATGAAAATTGAGACTAGACAAACAATCTGTCAAGAAATCAAATGTTTTGAACTGAAAAATCCATAAGCTCAGAATATAGTAATGCACTGTAACTGTTTTATGATTGCATAGCTATAGAGAAAATTCTCTTTATGCAAACACATTATCCAATAAAAATTTGGTGATCAACACACCCTCACAAAAAAAGCAAAACAAAAAACACCAAGCCAGAAAAAAAGAGCTTGCTTTATCCTTGTAACTATAAGTATTGGCAGTATTTGCCAAATCTCTTGGTACTTAATTTATATTTAATTAACATAAACTTCTGCTTAATATTAAAGATTATTAAGGATGCAGATACAATTCAGTTTTCAGGAGTATGTCCAGGTACTATATGATTCTGAGGTTCATAATGTAGAGGGGCTAACAGGAAAGGTTTATATTTTGCAACAGAATTAACATCTTAGACGTTCTGGAAAACATGAGGAGGGATCTACTCCCTGTGAGGCTACCCCTCACAGGGAGGAGTAGCCTAGTGGTTGGGGCAAGGTACTTCAGGCCAGAAGGTCAGGGGTTCAAATCCCACTAGAGGACAGCAACCTTGGGCCGGAAGGACTGGGGTTTCTAGTCCCACAGATGCTCCTTGTGGTCTTGGGCAAGCCACTTAACCCTCCATAGCCCATGTTCCCTGTAAGTATTAGTGTATGTGTCTCATATCCCTGTGTGTTAAATGTATCCCCCAATTGTGTTGTGACCGCTTTGATTGAAGAATAAGGCGGTATACAAAAACTGTCTAAATAAATAAATAAATCTAATAAAGTGTGAGGCATGGTCTACACTTTGGCAGCTAAGTATAAATGCTGAAAAAGGCAGGGTCATGCATTTGAATTACAAAACCCAAGAGAGTGGTATACTACATGGGGTGATATTCTTCAATGCAGTAAACAAGAGCTGGACCTAGGGCTAATCCTATCTTGCGTGGGAAAAGCATTGCAGAACCTTGGTACCTCTTTGAGAGCCTGCTAGTTATTTGTGTCCTGGATTGGCCACTGTTGGAAACAGGATGCTGGCCTTGATGGACCTTGGTCTGACCCAGTATGGCATTTCTTATGTTCTTATATTCTTATCTAATGATTGTAAGGTTTCCAACCAGGTATACAAGGCAATGGCAAAAGCCAGAAGAATGCCTCAATGATAGGGATATGCACAAGTAAAAGATGTTTGGTTTATTTTTTAATTTTTAGACTTTTTTCAGTTTTCAGATGCTTTTACAGTACATTTCATACAAGTGTTTTATTTAAAAAAAAATAATGCACCCAAATCAATTGTCAATTTGTAAAAGTTAATTTGTATGTTGCATTCATTTTCAGTACACAAAAAATCTAAGAAACACTAATGAACTGCATGCAGGTTAACAAATGTGCATCCTTATTGTGTACAGATGGAGAGGACTTGTAATGAAGAAAAGAAGCAGGATCTCTCCATTGATTTCTTGGACTTGACAAATTTCCTGGAGAAATCTCAGCTGGTTATAATGTATCTGATTGTACTACCCTTACTACAACTTTTGCTGTTGAGCCAGCTAGGAAATTGCCATGACAATTATTTTTCTCATATAGAGATGTACAGTACAATTTCTGGGTCAAAAAAAAAAGTTTTACAGGGCCACTCAGACCAGACAGAAAACATTTCTTCCTCTCTGTTGTAATGTCCTGGCATTGGGAGCTACGTTTATTTATTTTCAGTTTCCGAGTAGAAGTCACGTTAACTTTTCTAAGAACATTTTTTTTATTTTGAATCCAGTTTGGTGTTGGCTAGAGAACCCTCTTCTAGTGGTATGCCTTGAATTAGGAATATCTTTAAAGGTTTCACTATCATGTCATGGAAGATTGGCCATGCACTCTTGTCCATCTTTGACTTTTTTTGTTATTGTTTTTTCATGTAGTGTGTTGTTCCTCTATCCTCAACCTCCCCCCCCCCCACACACACACACATCTTTCTTTGCTTCTTTCTTATTTCTGAGTTTTTCTTAAGTGGTGGTTATTAATTTGAAGTATAATACAACAAACTAAGAACAATACAGAGACTCAAGCCCCTTCTTGACCTCAATAACTTCTGCACAATCTGCCAGGCCTTAATAATGCCAATATCAGACTATTGAAATATCTTCTACCAGGGACTACCTACCCAATCCACCCACACAATGGCCCCTTCATAACTGGGATATTAAGAACCAGCCACATAACCCCATCATTGAGACAACTCCACTGGTTCCTAATAATCATCAGGACCAAATACAAAGCTATACTCACTATTTTTAAAATCGTGCACCAACTAACGCCACCAACACTACAAACTATCATCCACAAAGACCCTGAAAACAGGACAAAAAGGAAAAACAATAAAAATGTATTAATAATACTAAGGATCAAAACTAAAGCAAAACAGACAACTTGTCCCAGAGCTTTTTCAATTTATGCTCTATCACTTTGGAACTCACTTCCTGAAAACATAGGAATCACCAGCGAATCAGGAAAGCTTTAAAAACACATCTCTTTTTGGAGTGCTACGGACCAGAACCTGAAACATCATGCTAAATGCACCTACCCAATAAAATATAAACCCATTTATATCCTACCAACCAAATAATAATAACAACCCTCACAACATATACTAAATAACCATGTAACCAATATTGTTAGTATCCTGGTTACATCCAAGGTCAATACCCTTGTTCTATGTAAAGTTCCATTGTTTTAGTTCAAAGTAAACCGCTTTGAATATAAGATAAGTGGTATAGAAAAATTGTTAAATAAATAAATAAAATAAAATAAATAATAATATTTGTCTTTTGGAATTGACCTTTGGATTTTGCTTTTAATTGTACTCCATTTCAAATTTCATGATTTTTTTCTGAAATGTAATTGCCAATTTGTTAAAATTAAACTAAAATAAATTAATTAACTAATTTACATGTTTCAAACAATACTATTTTTCACTATTGTATGGCATACAATAAACATAAAAAACAAGAGAGAAACAGTATTTATTCTATAGATTATTCAATATTTTTCAATATTGTATGGCATGCAATAAGCACAACAAGAGTTAAACAATATTCATTTGATAGATTAAAAAAGTGTAAAGGTAATTCTTTTCCATAGACTGTTCCAGTTGATATAAAACTGTGCATGATGTTCATTAAAATTTTATTCTGAAAAAATCTTACTTCCCCAAAGGTAAAATATCTGAAGGTGTTTTGATCATAGCATTCTCTCTCATAGTGCCAAATGATATTCATTCTAATTTTTTAATTATTGGTGCAGTCTCTTTGAGGCTTTGTATACAAAATACATTTTCACTTTCAAATTCAACGGGATGAAGGACATTTAAGAGATATATTTACTGATGAGTGTTAAAAATATGCTACAGCATGCATTTCTAAGGATCTTTATTCCTCGTCCTTCCTTCTTTCCAGTGAGTGTGAGATTTACTAAATGGCACTGAATATTTGTGCTCGTATTTATACCAGTTATATGTTGTCATAGAAAAAATAGTGGGCCCGATATTCAAAGGCATTTACATGGTTTGTTGTTGTTAAGTGCTATCGAGTCAGTGTCGACTCATGGCGACCCTCTGGATAGTTGTCCTAAACTGTGTTTGGTCTTCAGTCAGGTGGCTCATTGTTGATAGAGTGGCATCCATAGCTGCTGTTATTGTTATTGATCCATCTCATTGTTGGCCTTCCTCTTTTGCATTGGGCTTCCTCTTCTACCTTGTCAAGCATGATGTATTTCTCTAATGATCTCTCTCTTCACATGATGCGTCCAAAGTATAAAAGTCAAAGTCTTGTCATCTGAGCTTCTAAAGAAAGCTTAGGTTTGATCTCCTCTAGTATTAACTGGTTTGTTCTTTAAGCAGTCCATGGTATACACAATATTCTTTGCCAACGCCATAATTCAAAGGCACCCATTTGCTTCCTGTCTATCTTTTTCACTGTCCAGCATTTGCATCCATATGACATTATTGAAAATACCATGGCTTGAATGAGTCAAATATTTGTATGGAGAGAGACATCTCTGCTCTTGAGAATGTTGTCTAGGTCCTTCATAGCCATTCTGTGAAGAGCAATGAGTCCTCAGATTTCTTGACTGCTTGTTGCATGGTTTATAGACCTGTAAACCATGTAAATACTGCTTCGAGAGGTATTCAGTGGCACTAACATGGTTAGTGCCATTGAATATCCCCAAGTGATGCCACTACATGCCCCAATGCTAATCGTGTAGCATCGAGGTATGTTGTGGGCATTCTAGGGTGGATCGGAGGTGGCACCCATCACTAAGTGGGCAGAGGCAATGTTACACTACTTCTTGGCTAGCGACTCATGGATATATATGGACACAGCAAAAGTTGACCTATCTTTATCATGTGAACTAACCAGGCAGCGGCTCAATATAACCACTGCCCGGTTAGCTTCTGCAGTGGCAGAGGCTGTGTGGCAAAACCAGATATGGCCCTGGCACTGAATATCCGGGTTATCTCTTCAGCGCTGGTGGCTAGCAGCTTTAATCATGCCAGCCATCGGTGCTGAATATCAGGCCTAGTGTACCTAAACTGATCATCATAACATGTATTGATGGACGCATGTGATGCTTCCATTTCTCCAGAGATGAAAAATTCCCAGAAGGTCTTATCTTACGAATCTATTATATTTTTTTGAAGTTGTGAATATACAGGTAGACAAAGGTGAGTCAGTCAATATAGTGTATCTGGATTCTCAGAAAGCCTTTGACAAGGTCCCTCATGAGATATTCTTGGCAAAATTAAAAAGTAATAGGATAGGAGGCAGTGTACTATTGTGGATCAGGAATTGGTTAAAAAATATAAAGCAGAGGGTAGGGCTAAATGACCAATTTTCCCAATGGAGAAAGGTGAATAGTGGAGTACCCCAGGGATCTGTTCTGGGTCTGCTGCTTTTTAGCATATTCATAAATAACCTGGAAATGGGAATAACAAGTGAGGTAATCAAATTTACAGATGACTCAAAGTTATTCAAAGCTGTTAAAACCCAAGAGGATTGTGAAAAATTGCAAGAGGACCTTGATAAATTGGAAGACTGGATATTCAAATGGCAGATGAAATTTAATGTGGACAAGTGCAAAGTTATGCACCTAGGAAAGAACAATCCAAACTATGGTTACACGATGCAAGGTTCCACATTAGGAACCATCACCTAGGAAAAAGATTAGCCATCATCACGGATAACACATTGAAACCTTCTGCTGAGTGTGCAGTGGCGGCCAAGAAGGCAAATAGAATGCAAAGTAACATAAGGAAAGGAATGGAGAATAAAACAAAGTATGTTATAATGCCTCTGTATTGTTCCATGGTGCAACAGCACCTTGAAAATTGTATGCAATTCCGGTCACCATATCTTAAAACATATATATCAAAATTGGAAAAGGTACAGAGAAGAGCCACCAAAATGGTAAAGGGGGATGGAAAAATACCCCTATGAGAAGAGGCTTAAAAGGTTAGGGCTCTTCAACCTGGAAAAGAGATGGCTGAGGGGAGATATGATAGAGGATATAAATTAATTAATGCAGTGGAACGGGTAAATACATCAATTGTTTACGCCATCAAAAAGTAGAATGACTAGAGGACAAGCAATGAAGCTACAGTGTAAGAGAAAATATTTTTTCAATCAACGCGTAATTAAACTCTGGAATTCATTACTGGAGGATGTAGTAAAAACTGTTAGTATAGCTGGGTTTAAAAAAGGTTTGGACAAGTTACTGAAGGAAAGGTCCATAAACCATCATTAAAGAAGATCAGGAAAATCCACTTCTTGCCCCAATGCAAGCATTGTGGAACCTGTGTGTCTTTTTGTGAAACTGCTAGACACTTGTGACCTGGATTGGCCACTATTGGAAGCAAGATACTAGGTTTGATGGACCTTGGTCTGACCCAGTATGGCATATCTTATGTTCTTATGTAATATTTCGGGAATGTCTAAGGGATACATCTCACCTAACCTATTACAGTCAAATTGTACTAATGCACTCTAAATACCACCTGGAGTAAAAAGAAAATGAAGTTTCTTCAGCTTCTCTTTCATAAAGAAGCTTCTCAATTTGAACTGCGTCAAGAAAAAGAAAGCTATTGCATTCATAGGAAATTAAACACTTAAGGGCCCTTTTACGTTCCATTGCACCCTTAGAAATAAAAGGGCCATGGGTACTTAACATGCCTTAACTTCATTAAGACACTTTAACACCTTTAGTAAAAGGGCCCCTTACATGGAAAGTGTTTAAAAAAAGGTACATATGATTTAATAGAAAGACATGATTTGTGTGCATCTATGTATATAGAAAGATACATCAATAAATATTTGCAACGTTTGCCCACAGAGCAATACATCTTTTTTCTTAAAATACAATTTGAAATGCATTATCTTATCATTCTCCATGGTAAATAAGCCCAGGAGGGTAACTCTGGTAGAAATTACATCTTGTGGAAAAAGGCAATTAAATTAACATTAGAATTAGCTACCAGGACGTCCATTCGCTCTTCAGAATCATTCTTCAATTTTATTTTATCAATGATGTAGTAACATTTAGAAAAAAACAATTCCATTCACATTAGGACAATTCAGAACGTCCTTTAGATAGTTCTTAAGAGGGATCTCAACAGATAGTAAAAGGGAAAATTCAAAAATCTTAGATTTCTATTTCCAAGGACATTGTCTAATGAGTCCTATTAATGTGGTTGTAATGCTGCTGCATACAAGGTGAAAAGCCTTGCTCATCTGTTATACCTTGGACTGTTCTTTGCCTTGTCATCTGTGCCAAGAATGAAATCAAATCTGGAGTGCAGCCAGCTGCAAGAGCCACCCATCTCAGTGACATCACATCCAGACTGGGCACTCTGAAAATAGAATGTGGTACAAAGTGGCAGGCATGTTCATAAAAGGGACACAGCCATCCTGAAAATGACCACTAGCAGGGATGGCTCTATAATGAGACCGAGTGAGGCAGTGGCATCAGGTGGCAACATTTTGGGGGTGGCAAAAAATGCCCCCCAAAAAACCGCCTCACTTGGCCTTTGAAATTTAAACAAAAAGAAAGCACTAGAAAGCTGCTGCCGCTGCTTCTTGGCAGCAGCAGAATCAACCGCCCCGAGGGTCCCCCCCCCCCCCGCTGCCCCAGAAGAGCCCTGCTGGTGCCCTGGCTCAACTTTGCAGAGCTGCAAGAAGGAACAGTATTTTCCTTCTTTCCCACTGCTCTGTTAAAGTTGAGCCCGCCAGCGCGCTGAGGGTTGGGAGCATTTCCTGTCTCATGTGTTCAGGTAGGGTTAGGACTGAAAATGGGCTACAGCTGGAAATAGACTGATCAGGAGGGGTTAGGGCTGATCTGGGGAGTTAGGACTGGAAATGGGCTGATGGGGAGCTAGCACTGGAAATGGGCTGTTCGGGGGGGCTAGCATTGCAAATGAGCTAGGCTGGTAATGGGCTGATTGGGGGGCTAGGACTGGAAATGGACTGATGGGAAGGCTAGGACTAGAGTGGGCTGATAAAGGGTATAGGACTGGAAATAGGCTACAACTAGAAATTGGCTAATGGGGAGAGGGGAGGAGAGTGCTGCTGACCCTGGAAGAAAACTAGAGACTAGGATTACAAATGGACTGATGTATGGGGATGGGAGGATATCACTGGAAGGGAACAGATGCTAAGAGGGTCTGCCAAGGGAAGGAGGAGGCAGGAAATGAGCTGACATGGGGGGGGGGGGGAGTAGGGGCTGGAAGGGAGCTGACACCTGGAGATGGTACTGAAGGGGAACTGGAAAGGAGATGACAAATGTGGAAGGGACTGGTAGCTGGCTGGGTATTGGGAAGGAGGCTGGAAGGGAGGGGCACTGGGGATGGAAGGGAGCTGACAAGTGGGGATGGCACTGGAAGGGGTATGGACAGAGGGTAGGGGGACTGGAAGGGAGCTGATGGGAGGGGCCCTGGCACTGAGACTGGAAGTGAGCTGATACCTGCTATGGTATTTGAACTAGAAGGGGCTGGACAATTGGGAAGGAAGAGGACTGGAAGGGAATGGATACCAGAGGCAGTCCTGGGAATGCAAGGCAGTTGACATTGGAAATACTGGGAGGGGATGGAAATACTGGGAGGGGAGGACTGGAAAAGGGCTGATACTGGGGAGGTTTACTGGGACTGGAAATAGGCTGATGGAAGGAAGTGAAGAAAATAAAAGAAGAGATAAGAAATGGCAGATGGACCATAGACCACAGAAAGAGAAGACAGGAAATCAGAAGCCTCAGATCAGGACCAGCATGATCAGAGAATAAAATGGTCAGGCAACAAAGGTATTTATTTATTTATTTATTTTATTTATTTAACTGTATTTATATCCCACTTTTCACCGGGTCAAAGCGGTTTAACATTTAAAGGGAAGGGGACAATAATCATCTCAGGGGTTGGGGCCATCACTGGGGGCCAACATTAATGATCTGAACAGATGTTAAAGACATAGACAAAGTACATCAGTCTCTTAGAGAGTAGAGCCGGGGGTGTGAATTAGGGGGTCTGGGTGCTTGTGTCTGGTCCGAGATATTTCTGGAATGGCACGTTTTTTAGTTGTTTCCTGAATGTCATTGGATCTCCGTTGGTTCTGATATGGCTTGGTAGAGAGTTCCAGAGGGATGGCGCGTATAGTTCAAAGGCTCTGTTGCAGGTCCGTTGATTGTATTTGGTACGTATGTGGGGGATGGTGAGGGAGTTTCTGGTGGTTTGTCTGGTTGTTCTTCTGTTGTGGGTGGGTTGGTGCAGGAGGGTGCGGAGCTGGGAGGTCTGGGTTTGGTAGAGGGTTTTGTGAATGATTAAGGCAGATTTGTATTTGATTCTTGCTTCGAGAGGGAGCATGTGCAGCTCCCTCAGGACTGGGGTGATGTGATCTTGTTTTTTTGCTTTCTGGATAATTCTTGCCGTGGTATTTAAGGCAGTTCGTAGTGGGTTGGTGTGGGTGGCAGGTAGACCGTGGTAGATTATATTGCAGTAGTCCAGGTGAGGGAGTGTCATGGCTTGCATGACTGTTCTGAAGTCCTGTGGTTCAATGAGAGGTCTGAGGCGCTGTACTGTTTTTGCCTTGTGGAATATTATTCCGGCGTTTTTTTTGATCTGTTGCTTGAGTGTGAGCGCTTGGTCTATGATGATTCCTAGGTATCTTATGTGTGGTTGAATTTGTATTTGTGTGGCTCCTATGCTGAGGTGTGTGAGTGGTGTGAAGTCTGGGTCTTTGGTTACTATAAGGGCTTCTGTTTTTTTTATGTTGATGGAAAGGTTGTTTGTTTGTAGCCAGTTGGAGACTTCTGTGAAGCAGTCTGCTAGGTGTGTGTTCGTTGGGTTAGTGGTTGTGATTGGAGCATAGAGCATTATGTCGTCCGCATAGATGTGGTAGTTGATGTTAAGGGCTCGTATGATTGAGCAGAGTGGTTGCAGGTAGATGTTGAAGAGCATGGCAGATAGTGTGGATCCTTGGGGTATTCCTTGATGTTGCTGAAAGGGGGGGAGGTGGCTATGTTTGTGCGGATCAACTGTTGTCTATTGGTTAGGTAGGAGTGGAACCATTGAAGTACAATGTTTTTGATGCCAATTGCTTGAAGCCTGTGTATGAGGATGTTGTGGGAGATGGTGTTGAAGGCTGCAGATATGTCCAGGAAGATCATAGCATATCCGGAGTGTTTGGCTTGTGTGCCTTTGATGAGGGTGTTCATTAGTGATGTCATGAGGGTTTCAACTCCGTGGAATGGGCGGAAGCCATGTTGTTGTGGGTCCAGTATGTTGTTGTCTAGGTGGTCTTGGAGTTGTTGCTGTACTATCTTCTCGATGATTTTGGCGGTGAATGTGAGACTCGCTATGGGCCTGAAGGAGGCAGGGTCAATGGGATCCAGGGTGTGCTTTTTTAGGGTGGGGCGGATGATTGAGGTTTTGAGGAGGTCTGGCATGTGTCCTTGTCTGAGGGATTCATTAACAATGTGGGTTAGTGGTGCATTTAAGTCCTTTTTTGTTTTCTTTATCCATTCTGTAGGGCAGGGATCTAGAGGCGAGGTGGTGGTATTTAGGTGGAAGATGGTTGATTCTATTATTTCCTTTGTGGTTGTTTCAAATGTGCTCCAGTCTGTTTCTGTATTGGTAGGGTGGGTTGTCGTCGTCTCTAGATTTAGTTGTGGATTTTGTGGTTGTTGAAGCTGCTTGTATTGGTATGCTAGCAGTTCTGGTGGGATGTTCGGTAGTTGGTCAGAGTGGCTGGGTGTTTTTGTTAGTTTCTTGACAATCTCAAAGAGTTCACGTGGTTTGTTCATTGAGGTGTTTATGATCTTTGTGCGGTAGGCCTTTTTTGCATTATCGGTTTATTTGTGGTATGCGTCTAGTTCACACATGTATTTTGTTTTGTCGTCCTCTTTTTTGTTTTTTCTCCACTTTCTTTCCGCTCTTCTGAGTTTGGTTTTTAGTTTTCATAGGTTGGGGGTAAACCATCGGGCTTTTGTTGAGGTATGTCTGGAGGTTTTGGTCTTGTTTGCTGCTGCACTGGATGCAGATGAAATCATGGTATTCCAGTTGTGGATTAGGTCATTGATATTGGTGGAGCTTGTTTGGAATTTAGGTAGTTTGTGTGCCAGGAAATCTTCTTTGATGAATGGTTTGAATCGTCTTGTATGTTGATTGTTCTCATTGACGTTAGTATGCTGGTAGTTGTGGGATAAGTTGATGAGGTAGTGGTCAGACCATGGCACACATGCGATTTTTGGTTTTTTGTATGTGGTGGCCTTTTGGGGGTTTAGGAATATGAGGTCCCTTTTTCGTGTGTTGGTTCGTGTATGATCTGTGTCAGGTTCATTGCTTCCATGGCATTGGTGAAGGCTTCGGCATGTTTGTCTTGGAGTGATGGGAGGTTGAAGTCTCCGAGGATTATTTGTTCTTTCGTGGAGATGGCGCTCTCATATATGTGTTGTAGTATACCCGATAGGTTGGTGCTTGAGGTGGGTGCTCGATAGATTAGGCATATGGAGAGGTGTTTGTTAGTGAGGGTGAGTATGTCCACTTCATTGGTTGTTTCTGGGGCGTGTTTCCTGAGGTGGAGGTGGGTTTTTGCAATGATGGCTACTCTTCCTCCTCTGGTGTGTGTTCGAGAGCAGTGGTGAAGACTGTATCCATTCGGTGTTAATTGGTTTATTAGCACGATGTCGGTGTCTGTTAGCCAAGTTTCCGTAATGCATAAGATGTCTATCTTTTGAGATATAATCAGGTCTTGGAGGTAGAAAAAATAATTGAATTTTCATTTTAGTGATTGGACTTTCTGCTGTCTTTATATTTTACACAGTATGGGGAACTGCATCTCTTATTTATCTGATGTTGCACTGCATGCAGAATCTGGCTTCTTGGGGTTTCAGTTTAATTTTTGTCTACATATTTTTATTTTAGGTTATAGTCACTTATTCTGTTCTTGGTGAGGGTCTGTGTTCTGAGTGTGTGACTGAGGCCAGGTGTTCTCTTAACATGGAGTTTGTATATAGGGATCTATACTGTACTGTAGTAATTTGACTTGTTGATCTTCTCAAAGAAGTGTATGGATGTTCTAGGGCCTGCTGCAGTATGTATAGTGCTGCTTTTTTCTGGGTAGAACCCTTGTATGAGTTTTGGAAGTTTATGCTGATATGGTATGGTATGGTATGGTATGGTAGATTTGGCCTTGTAGATCTTAGGTGACTTCTATAGGGTTTTATATTAGTTCCCAGAATGCCTGTTACTGGAGAATGTTTGTTTGTTAGTGAGATGACCAAAATCTGATTTTTTTAAAAATATATTTTGTTCGGTGGGTGAATGCCCTACTTCTGCTCTGCACCCATTGTTGAGGGAGAGGTTTCTGTGGATGCAGAATATATATTCAAAAAGAAAAAGTGAAAACCATAATGTAGCTTTTAACAGAATACAATGAGTTATAATTTGGTCTTATAAACTGTGCTGTGGTTCTCACTTTTTCTTTTATCTCCTATGTGTGCAAGCATCTTGGATTTCCTTTGTTTTTTTTTTATGGAATATATATTTACATTAACACCATGCTGATCCAGTGCACAGTTTCGGTAGTTATGGAGAGGTTGCTAAGCCCTTCTGATGTTTATGTTGGAATGGGAGGTGTTGTGTTGTGGTCGCAAAGTCCCTCTTGTTTTTCAGAGGGTGGGAAATGCTGGTTTGGGGTACCAGGTCACTCTTCTTTTTGTGGAAGTTGGAGATGCTGCATGGATGCTGTTGAGCTCCTCTTGTTTGGCATATTTAGCAGCACATTTCCTAGGCTCTGCATTGGTAACATATAAACATAAGAAATGCCATACTGGGTCAGACTAAGGCCCATCAAGTCCAGTATCCTGCTTCCAACAGTTGCCAATCCAGGTCAGTACCTGGCAGGTTTCCAAAAAGGCATGCAGGTTCCACAATGCTTGTCCCAGGACAAGCAGTGAATTTCCCAGGTCCTCTTTAATAATAGTGTATGGACCTTTCCTCCAGGAACTTGTCCAAACCTTTTTTAAACTCAGCTACACTAATATATTTTACTGCATCCTCTGATAACTAATTTCAGAGTTTGATTACACAGGGCAATAGGCTAACTGCAGGGAGGCAGTTACATCCCCCTGCAGTTATCACATTTCAGTGTGGCAAAACAGCTGCTAGTGCAAATAAGGCCATCCACTGAGGTGGCATTAGTTGCACTCACGCTACTTGCACTGAGCCATTATGTTAGTTCTTCTGACAATGCAGATACCTGTGTATGAGAGTTCTTTCTCTCACCTCACTCTGTAGTAAAGTATAATTTTGGGAAGGAAATCCTGTAAACCTAACAGTAATAGGTAAAAGAAGTTTTTTTGAACTACATATGTCTGTTTTTAGTTTGTACTAATATATTCCCTACTTGGTGAAGATCTATCTATGTTCTGCATATGTGTTCTGTTAGCATGGAGTTTCTGTGTAGAGAATTGTAGTAATCTGGCTTTTTTAGTTTTCTGAATGGGAATATGGATGTTCTAGGGCCCACTGCAATATTTATGGTGCTGCCCTTTTCTGGGTACACTCCAAGTTGTGTGAGTTTTAGAAGTTAGTGCTGTTATGGAATAGCAGATTTGTTCTATGGGTCTTGTACTCTGGGTTGTTGGTGAGGTCAACTGTAGGGTGTTGGTTGGAGGGGGGGGGGGTGTATTGGAATATGTATTTCTTTTTTTAGATTTTTCAGTTTTGCATTCCTTATGCTGCCAGACTGAAATTTAAAATATTTTGTCAGTTCGGTTCATGGAAATTTCAAATTTTAAGGGAACATCTCAGTTTAATTTTGTTTAGTAGCCTGATAGCTTCACTGTTGCTGAATTCCGGACTTTTCCAGCTCTAGCACAATGCAATTCAGCTTTTGAATTCTTGGTTATCAGGATTAGTTTCTCATTTTATATCTTCGCTCCTCATCAATAATCTGGTCATAGCAAAATAAATCTGATGTGCAGATACTTATAATGGTTTGATGGGGGCTGTGTAAGAGTCTTTTCATTAATCAAATTTAATGTTTTATTATTATGTTGTTTTATTGTAACATCTATTATACTAAATTGCATGTGTATGTTTAAAAGCCACCTAGGAATTTAGATGGGTAGCAAATACATTTAAAAATAAAGTATACTAAATTTATGCACATGATGCCACAGTGATTCTCCGCACATGACCCTGCATCACTGGGAGATAGAGGAAAGCAGAAACCTCAGATTGGAACCTACATGATCAGAGAATAAAATGGCCAGACAACAAAGTTCAAAGAGAATTTTATTTTCAATCTGACTCCGTGCTATCTTTATATTTTATACAGTACATGGAAATGCATTTCTTTCTATTTCTCTGGTATTGTACTGTATGCAGAATCTGGCTTCTTGGGGTTGCAGTTTAAGTTTTATCTACATATGTTTACTTTTAGGTTATAGTCATTTATTCTGTACTTGGTGAGGGTCTGTGATTTGAATGTGTGACTAAGGCCGGATGTTCTGTTAACATGGAGTTTGTATGTAAGGATCTGTACTGTAGTAATCTGAATTGTTCAGCTTTTCAAATAGGTGTTGGATGTTCCAGGGCCCACTGTAGTATTTACAGTGATTTATTTTTTGGATGGGCTCCTTATGTGAGTTTTGGAAGTTGGTGCTGCTATGGTATGGTATGGTAGATTTGCTCTATAGATACTCAGTGTTTTTGTTGTAGGGTTTTGTTTTAGTTCACAATATGCCTGGTACTGGAGAATTTTTGTTGTTGTTGTTAGTAAGATGATCAGAATCAGATTTTCTTTTTAAGATATTGAGTTCTGTGGGTGAATGTCCTGCACCCACTGTTGAAGGGGGTTCTGTGGATGCAAAAGATATGTTCAAAAAGAAAAAGCAGGGGGGGGCGCTGGTGAGCCCGACAGCAATGGCCGCACTTTAGTGCTTCTCTACAACCTCACTCCCCTTGTTAATGCCTACCTCGGTTTGATTCCCATTGCGGATGCCAGGTACCAGACCACTCGCTTGCTAGTGACCCAGGGAGACGACTGATGTAATTAGTAACGTCTGGGGCAGCCCAGCTGTGGCAGGGAGTGAAGACCTGGCGAGTTCTGGCCCGGGGACGGGTGCGATAATGCTCAGCGGTGTGTGCGAGGTGCCTGAGACCCTGCGCTGTGAGGGTGCAATGAGGGACTAATATGTGACAGGCTGAAGCCTTCTCTCTTCGCATTAGTGCCCTGTAAGATGATCGGGTCTGACTGTTGATGTGAGTTGGAGGCAAGATCTGTGTATCAACCCTACAAACAAACATTATTATATCCCAAACAAAGAAAGCAACCGGATGGCAGAATGCTCACAGAAGGGGGTTTATGTTTGCTCGATCTGCGCCGCGGTGAAGTTTCCACGGAGCGATTCCAGTAGTGAGGAGCTTGTGCGAGCTGTGAGAGGTCTGTCGGGGTAGCAATGACTGCTATGCATTGAATTGTAGCCATCTTGGAACGCAAAGGTACTTACTGGAACGCAGGACTGTGTTAATGCTGTGGCGGGAAAGCAGGGTGAAACGCAGTTCTGTGTACTCTGTGCCACGTAGAAGCCCTGTCTCAGATGGCTGCTGGAACGCACTTGTGCAGCTCTCATCATGGCCGCTGGTGCTGGGGAACGTCAGTGAAACGCATTTCCCGCCCCCTCCCTTAAAGGGCCAGGCAGCTTGAGTAATCCTGGACCCGGTTTCCACAGGTGAGAGGAGGGATTCTTTTCTTCATCAGCAAAACGATCGTTTACTGAAGCCTTTTAAATTGTACTGCTCTGCTGCGCTGAGTCTTCACGGGGACCTGGCTGCTGGCAGGGCTGGATTTATTTTTCTGGCTGCTTTTGTTTTTCCTTTTCATGAAGAGACGTCTCTGGCTATTTGAGCTGGGAGCTTCATCTGCTGACCATAAGTGGTATTGCAGGGACCCTACATACAGGCTGAAGCTCTTCACATCTTTTGTTGCTCTGAAGCATCTCATTTCCGGAAGTGCAGCGCAAAGTCCGCATGATTGGTAGAGACGTGTCCCTTCACATCACAGCGTCGGAGTTCGCAGACCCCTATGGCTAATTCCAACAGTGGTGTGGGGGGGGGGGGAGGGTTCGGTGCAGCCTCTGCCCTCAACGGCTGATTCAGGATGGCTAAGGCGAAGAATTATGCCTCTGCACTATCCAAATTCTCAAGATCAGGAGATGACCCTCCCAAAATCTCGTCCGACACAGATCAGCAGGGGATGCCCAGAGTAATTGAAGAAGCAGTGCTCTCTACGCTAGCAAAGAAACAGGATCTGGCAGAGATTTTGCAAGAACTTAAACTCTTCCGTATTGATTTCTCTAAAGTGATTGCTGGTGTGCGTGAAGATATTAAAGTCCTGGATGACCGGATCTCTCATGCCGAGCTCTTGATCGGAGAACAAATGGATTCTACGTTAGCAGTGAAGACCAAATTGCGGAAGTTGGATCAACTGAGATGCTGGATCGTCAGGAGGACTTTGAGAACAGGCAGAGTTGCTGCAATGTGCGCATTTTCAGAGTTCCTGAGAGCTCGGGTGGAAAGGACAATTCGCTAGACATAGTGGGGGAGCTGTTTGCATTTTGTGTCCCCTCTGCAGAAAGCCATAAGAACATAAGAACATAAGATATGCCATACTGGGTCAGACCAAGGTCCATCAAGCCCAGCATTCTGTTTCCAACAGTGGCCAATCTAGGTCATACGTACCTAGCAGTTTCCCCAAGGGACACAGGTTCCACAATGCTTGTACTGGTTCAAGCATTGATATCCTGGGTCCCTTCTTAATAATGGTTTATGGACCTTTCCTCCAGGACCTGTGAAGTTAGAGTGGGCACACCGTACCTTGGGGCCCAGGAAAGCGAATAATGCCCATCCACATCCTATAGTAGCCTGCTTCTCCTTCTTTGAGGATAAGATGGCCCTCCTCCGCAGTACACGGGGGCAGCGGTCCTTTGCTTTCAAAGGATATGAGGTGCAGATTTTTCAGGACCTTGCTCAACGAACTCTAGAGCGGAGGAAAAGCTTTCGCCCTTTAACCCAGGAGCTGCAGAAGCAGGCTATCCAATATCGTTGGGGCTTCCCCTTTGCATTATGTTTTGAATGGGAAGGGGCCCAGAAGAGGATTTTGGAGCTTACAGAGTGCCTGCGCTTTCTGAACTCTTTGCATGGTGGAGATCGGGCTCCTTCGCATCACAAGCCCAATGGGGACTGGGCGGTCTCTATTTCTAAGAGGAGAAAAGTACCACGATCTCGAAGTTCCTCTGAGGCAGATGCAGAGGGAGGTGGAACTGCTCGAATGGATACCGCTGCCCCGCCTTGAGAGATGGACTGCATTTATCTGCTGATACATTGTTATTTTGGTTATTTGCCTGCTGGGTGGGTAGGGGGTCTATACTGTGTTTGAGGGTTGTCTTCTCTTAGGTTGGAGGTTGGGTCTTTGGATGGGGCGAGGTTTTTGAGCTGTTTTTCCTTTCTTCTGTGAGTCCTTACTCTCTATTAGTACGGGGTGCGGGGGGTGACTGAGCCGGCACGGGGCATGAGAGCAAATTTTCTGGTCTTGATGACCTTCAAAGGGATGCAGGTTTGTTGATTTATGATGTGGGGTTCTGGGGTGGCCGGGGAGAGGAGGGAGGAGAGGCGGGCTGTGAACCAAGTACTTTCGTTCTCAGTGCTTCCTCTTGGTGGGTAGTTGCACTGCCCACCTGCTCAGTGCGGGAAGGGTACATAACCGAGTTCCCTTTCCGAGCACTGGGTGTGGGATTTGGGGGATGGGGTTCGGGGAGGGTTGTGGGGGGGGTCAGAGTGGGAATGGTGGATGGGGGGGTGGGAGGGAGTGGAGGGCGAGGGTGGTTAGGTTTAAGTCTGGTAGACGGAGGGCACCGAGAGAGTTGTGGAGTTGGAGGAGGAAGACTAGGCGGGGGGGTTGGGGTGTGCTTTGGATAGCGGTGGAGCCGGGCTTTTGGGAGGGGAGCAGGATAGGAGCGGTTTCCCGATTTCGACGAACTCGGGTTCATTTGTGGACTGATCGTATGATGTTCAGCAGAGCTACCTTGGATAATGGTTAAGTTGCTTTCGTGGAATGTGCGGGGGCTGCACCACCCGATTAAGAGACGGAGGGTGATGGTGGAGTTAAACAGGGCACATGCGGATGTTGTCTTTCTGCAAGAGACTCATCTGGCCATGGGACACCACGCTTGTCTTGTGTCCCGGAGATTTCCTACCGTATTCTCCTCAGGTTTCTCCTCTCATAAGAGGGGGGTAGCGATATTGTTTGCTCAAAATTGTCAGTTTCAATTGGCTAACCAAATACAGGATCCGTTGGGATGTTTTTGATACTTTCTGGGGCACTTAATGGGGCGACCATCACCTTGATTAATATTTATTTATTTATTTATTTAACAAGCACTTATATACCGTGGCTTCCGGGGATCAGCTGCGGTTCACAAATAACAACAGTCAACAAAGCATAGTTTGTTTTACATATAACATATAACTATAAACAATGTGAAATTAACAGAAAATGTTAAACAGATTAGCACAGAACAGTGCAACACTATATACATTATATACATATATATGCTCCCCCTACGGAAGTGGGCAGGTCACTACAGTGTCTCTTAGAGATTATAGCTGCTAAGGTGACGGGTGATCAGATAATAGGTGGGGATTTCAATTGTGTCCTCTCGGCAGAGGATAGGTCCTCCGGGCCGCACAAGCCTTCAGGAGCGTCTAGAGCGCTTTCCAAGATGCTCTCGTTGCTGGCTTTGGAGGATGTGTGGCGTACTCGTCATCCGGGGGAGAGAGATTACACTTATTTCTCCACAGTTCACCGCACGTACTCACGGATAGATATGTGGCTTACCTCGCAGTCAATCTCGGGACAGCTTGCTCAAGTAGAGATAGGTTCGAGGGGTCCCTCGGATCATTTTCACATTGTACTGAGCTGGGAGCCAGTTGGTGCTGAATCGCCTCCGCGAGTGTGGTCTTTTCCTCGGCAGTTGCTGCAACAGGAGAGTTTTGTACAGCAGCTAGAGGAGGGTTGGAAGGAGTACCTGTTTCACAATGACACTGATGGAATCTCATCATCCCTGCTCTGGGAGGCTGGCAAGGCGGTGGCGCGTGGGCGGGTCATCTCCCTGGCAGCGGCCTATAAAAGTCAGAAAGAACGGACGAAAGCGGACCTCTGAGCACGAATTGTGGTCCTGGAAGGACGGCACAAGTGGGGGGTTGGACCCCGGGTATCTCACCAATTGACGGAGTTGCGCGGTAAGCTAGTGGCCCTAGAGACGGTTGACATCTCCTCGGCAATGCTGAGGACCAGGAGACATTTCTTCGAGCACGGTGATAAAGCTCACAAACTGCTCCTGTGGCAATTAAAGCGGCAGCGAGCGCGGCTCAGAGTGGGGCCGGTCACGGATGAAAATCGCCAGCTGGTGCTGCGGTCCAAGGAGAAAGCGGAGCGATTTGCTAGATTTTATAGGGAGCTGTACTCCGCTCAGTTGACTGTGGAGGACTCGGTGATAGATAAGTTTTTGTCAGGTCTCCCCTTGCCCAAACTGTCGACTGAAGATAAGGCTGCTTTGGATAGAGAAATTGGAGTTGCTGAGGTGCATAGAGCCATACAGCAGTTAAAATCGGCGAAAGCAGCGGGTCCGGACCTACTTCCAGCCAAATTTTACAAATCCTTAGGGGATGTCTTAGCACCAGTCCTAATGCGGGTGTTCAATGAGGTCTTGCAGACTCGGGCGCTTCCTGATTCCCAACGCTTAGCCGTAATTACAGTGATCCCTAGGGAGGGTAAAGACGCTTTGCAGGTTAGTAATTATCGACCTATTTCACTGTTAAATATTGATTACAAAATACTCACGAAGGTTCTGGCAGCACGCCTTAACTCAAAGATATCTATGTTGGTGCATCCCGACCAGACGGGGTTCATTGTGGGGTGGTAGGGGTCGGATAATGTTCGGAGGCTTGTCAACATCCTTCATGGAGTGCGGCGGCTAGAAGGCAATTTTGGGGTTTTGTCTTTAGACACTGAAAAGGCATTCGATAAGGTGGAATGGAGATACCTTTTTGGTGTATTGCGGCACATGGGACTGGGACCCTCATTTCTGGCATGGCTGTCTGCTATATACGCGGCCCCGTCGAGTCAGGTGCAAATAAATGGGTTTGGGTCGGCGCCTTTTGCCCTGGAACGAGGGACCAGGCAAGGGTGTCCTCTTTCACCTCTCCTCTTCGCTTTGGCAGAACCCCTGACAGTGCAATTGTGGCTGCGGGGCGCTGGTTTGGGCATCCCCTTGGCAAATCAGTGGCACGTGATCTCACTGTATGCGGATGACACGTTAATCTTTTTGCGTGAGCCTGCTTGCACGCTTCCGGAGGTGACTCAGATCCTCACAGATTTCTCTGGTCTGTCAGGTTATACGGTGAATTTTGCGAAGTCGGTCTTCATGCCCTGTGTAGCTTTGCGGGGGGTTTGCCAAGTGGGGAGTGATATTGTATTTTCTTTGGGTACAGGCTTTAAATATCTTGGCATTCAGATTCATCAGAACTTGGAGGAGCTCTATGCCCGTAATTATGTGCCGCTTCTGACTACGCTAGTCTCGGATACGGAGGCTTGGCAGAGGCTTTCGGTTCCCTGGCTTGGGAGGGTGAACACCATCAAGATGCTGCTTTTGCCGAAAATTCTCTTTTTGTTTCAGCAACTTCCGATTACGGTTCCCAGACGTTTCTTCCTTCGTTTGCGGCGGGTGCTTATGCGATTCATCTGGCAGGGCAGGCGACCGAGATTGAGTTGGGGCCATATGATGAGACCTAAGATGGGAGGGGGGGGGGGTCTCCACGATTTTGAACTCTATTATCACTGCGCATGTTTGAAGGCTATCCCCGTCTGGCATTCGGAGGGAGCTCCGAGGTGGGTGGACCTGGAGGCCTCCCATGTTGCACCACTTCCGCTAATATCACTGCCCTTTGTGGGCACCGGGCAACTTCGTGGGATGCTCCGTACACACCCTTTCTTAGGTCCGGTTTGGGCAGCCTGGCGCAAGATTTGTACCAAAGTAGGTCGCTCGTCGCTAAGGTCCCCCTGCCCTTCATTAGATACTTTCCCCTTCGTACGCAGTTTGTCTCTGAGTCTTCAGCGGGTTTTGGGTTCCCTGCAGCTGACATTCTTACGTGTACTTCTTCCCAAGTTTTCAAAAGAGGAGTTAGAGTCTCGGCTCCTCTGTTCACTTTCCAACTATCAGTTTCTGCAATGCTGTTCGTGCTTCTCGAGCCCACAGTTGCAAGTGGGGCTGACTCCATCCCAGAGCCTTGGGAGAGACTTCTTTTTTTGGCTCGCTATAGTAAAGGGATGATAGCAAAGTTATACAGGGCGTGTGGGGTGGTGGTGGCTCAAGTTCTTCCAGTCCCTCGGAGGTGCCGGCGGTGGGAGGAACTTGTATTCCCCCTGAGGAGAATTTCTGGGAGGAGGTGTTTCGCTACACACATCAATGCTCAATCTCTCTCTCACTGGTTAGTACTCAGCTTCGAATTGTCTGGCGGATGTCCGTAGTCCCAGTGGATCTTCATCGGTGGGGGAGGGTGGCTGACACCTTATGCTGGAGGCTCTGTGGGGAGGTTGGGACTCTTACACATCTGTGGTGGGGATGCCCAGAGGTCCAGCTCTTCTGGAGCCGCATTTGTGATCTGATTTCTCAGAAACTGGAGATTCCCCTTCCCTGTGATGTTGAACATTGTCTTTTAGGGTACTTTGGCTTCGACCTGCCGTCCAGGGAGCTCACCCGGCTCGCTCAGTGCTTGTTGCTGGCCGCTCGGTCTGTGGTTAGTCGTTTTTGGAAGAGAAGGGCTGTTCCTACGTATGAAGAGTGGATGTGTAAAGTTTGGGACATGTATCGTATGGAGAAGCTGACATCTGAGTTACGTGGGAGACGGTCGGCTGAATGGACTCGAGTAAATTCTTACCCTTGTAGGTGGTTGTGTTGGTGCTTGTCGCTTGTGGTTGGGTGATAGGTCTACAGATCCGGGGTCGAGGCCGCGACTAGGTCCTTCTCGCCGAGGGACGGATGAGGGGATTCATGTATGGGCTTCGGGAACCCAGGCTCGGATGAGCAGGGCTGATTGATTGGTGCTGTTCCACGCGGTGCCTTAGTATTGGGTGTCTTCGTTCCTTGTGTTTTTTGCTCACTGCTGCGCACTTCTTTCCTCTTCCTTTCGGTGCGGTGCCAATCGGGCCATCGCGTCTCTGTGCTGTTCTGCTGGTTAGAGGGGTTGGGTGGGAGGGGGGAGGGGTAGGGCTCTTTACGAGTGGGGGGGAGGGATGGGTGGGGGATAGGGGGGGTATGTATGTTTCAGGAAGTCTCTGCTTTTGGGGGGTGACTTCCGTCCCCTTTTGATCTTTTGCTCTTTTGATCTTTTGCTCTTTTAGATCTTTGGATTTTTCTACCTTTTCTCTTGAGGTTTGGTTCTCTCCAGGTTTGGGGGGTGTGGGTCTGGCACTTAGTTGGTACTTACGGGTTAGGTCTTGCCGCTGGTTGGGCCCTTAGGGAGGGGGCGGTCTTTCTCTCTCTTTTCTTTTCTTTTCTCTCTCTCTTTCTTTTCTCTCCTTCTCTCTTTTCTTCTTCTGTTTTTCGCCCTGTCTTCTTCCCTTCTGGTCTGGGCGGACAGTTTTGGAGTATGTACTTGCAGTACCAATGCCTGTTTTAGCAGTGCCAATGTATATTTCCAATTCCTGTGTGTTATGCCTGTGCATTGCTACGAGCGTGTCTGTTTAGGGGGGTTATCAGATGTTCGGGGGAGTTATTCCATGTTTGTTTGTTCTTTGTGATGTGACTTTCAATAAAAACTTTATGCACAAAAAAAAAAGAAAAAGAAAAAGCAAGAACCATAACGCAGCTTATAACAACACAATAAAAATGAGTTATAATTTAGTTTTATAAACTGTGCTATGGTTCTCGCTGTCTTTTAGTTCCTTTGTGTGCATACAATTTGTATTTCCTCCACATAGTAATCTAATAGACTTTTTGGTTTGGTTCAGTCCCTGACTGGAGTTTTGAGAAAGCCCGATCTCATCCTTTGCCTCAGACAGCAGATTGCCTTGAGCCGCCCCTGACCCCGAGCATGCCCCTTTGCATGCATCTCTGTACTCTGTACAATCAAGGGGTGCAAATATGTGGTAAGAGACTGAATAATTCTTACAGCTGTAGGAACTTTGAAGTCGATCATTTGAATTTTTGATATTGAACTTATGAACTGAATAGAAACAGTGAAAAAAACCCAAGTGATTAGATTTTTGCATATTTGTATCATTCTGTTTTGTAATAGCATTTGCTCTTTCATTTATCATTCTTATTGTGTGTTCTATTAATAAAAAGCATGCTCTATCAAGTTATAGCACGTGCAATTATGAAAGGACATGGGACAAGAAAAACAAGAACAAAACAAAATGAAAAGGAATGATGAAACCCAAAATGAAACAAAATGGAAAGAAAAGACAAATGTCTTTCTCTATAGTTCTACAAGGTGTACATTTTTGACTGTAGAAGGTTTTGACTAGTAATTGCCATCTTGACAAAGAGTTCAAGAAGCCTATGAATGGTTGTGATCAATTTTCCTGGATTATTTTTATATGCTGTTTAAAGTGAATCAGGGGTATAATTGGCCGAGAGTGCCCTCTGATTAGACTGTGGGCATGATAATATGTCCGAGCTCCTCTCAAGGGATAGGAGCAGGTAAATAGTGATAGTGAGAGGAGGAAGGGATCCAGGGGATTGCAGATTGCTAGTTAAGGTAAGGAAGAGGTGGGATAGGACGAGAGAGCTTGAGAGAGCATTTGGAGGTCAGTTTTGATGGGGTGGGTTGAAGAGGGAGATATAGGGGAAAGAGGGTTTGCCCCACCCTCCTGTCCCTACTTTTCCTAAATTTGGGAAACTTAGGGTGCTGGGGGAGGGGTATGAGGGAGAGATGGGCCATTGGTGATATGTGCTTACAGCTGTTGGTGGGGGAAGGGGATTGGGAGCTTAGCCTCCTCCCAAAATCAGCTGGGGATGTAATGGAGAAAAATCTGAGGGATGCCGAGGCTCACAGGTGACACCATAGCAAATTTTGAGGCATTGCCTGGCATCATTGAAGTCTATGAGCCCAATCCCAGTAGGGGCAGGACCGGGCCGTCTGGGTGCTCCTGAGCAGGACAGACCCATTAGGACCCGATTCTGTACCACGGGAACCATATGTTCTGCGGGTGCAGGATCAGGCCCTGAAACAGCCCAGCATGCCCCTGCATACCTGCGGGGACATCCACCCCACATGCCGGTGTGCCTATCGTGGCACTGAACCCTGTAAACCCCACTGCCTGACCCCGGGCTGGGAAGCTGAGGCCCGGATCTGGTGGGAGGGATCCACCTTGTGCTGCCTGTTGTTACGGGGGGGGGGGGGGGAGGGGGGCTGCTGGGCTCCAGGGGGGCTGCAAGGCAGGATCAGAGGGGTGCCATGTGCTTATTCCACCTCAGAGATGGAATAAGTGGGGTGTCCCCCGGCCATCCCTGGATGTACAGGGCCAACACTGGAATTATCCCTATACATCTGGGGGTCAATCCCGCCCATACTCCATCCACTCTCTGCCCCTGTTGCTGTCCCTGTTCCCCACAGCACGCACAGTGGCTCTGTACATGCAGCGGGGCCGGGAGGCAGAATAGATTGAGGGCAGATAGCGGGGCAGGACGTCCCATCGGGATGCCCAGCCCTACTATTCGCCTTCCTGGAACGGGCCCTATGTGGGGAGGTTCTTAATGGATGAACTACCAACTGGGTTCTTAAAGTGCCTCACTATAGCTATCTTGGCACCAATTAACCGAGCTGCTGTGAGTGGTTTGTGGTGGCAGAAGAGCTGGGGAGAGGGGAAAGCCAAACAGAGGGTCCCTGTCCCTTGGCTGACCCAGGTGAAGGAAATATAAAGGGGTAGCCAGAACACCAAGAAATAGGTGCAGGTCCCCTTAAGAATGGGAACAGGGTAACCCTGTAGATTCAGCCAGGAAAATCAGGGCCAGGGAAAGCCAACACCTCAGTAAGGAAGAAGGGGCAGAGTTTCCCTGGCACTGCATTTTCTCTGGAACCCAGAAAAGAGGGGAGGGGGTCCTTTCCCTTCCCAGAAAGTGAAACTGCTGAAGGAACCAGGAAGCAATGGGGAGATGGAGTGGTTACCAGCAGAAGATGAGGAAACAGCCGTGGACATGGAATTGCGGGAGTCTGACCACTGCAAGTAGATGGATTTGGCTGTGAAGAACGGGAATGTGTAGCAGCAGGGCTGGCCCGTCCACTAGGCAAGCTAGGTGGCCGCCGATTGTGGCCAGCCCAAGTGGGTGTGGCAGCAGCATACATGACCAGCCATGTCACCGCCTCCAGTTGCCACCGATTCCATTTAGGGGGAGACAGGCAGCAGCAGCAGTATTTCCAAAAGTGGCTTTTATGCTGTCGCTTTCTTTCCTGTGGCTGTCATGGGCAGGAAAGTGGTGGCAAAAAGTCACCGCTTTTGGAAATACTGCTGCTGCTGCCCACCAACTAAACAGAATTGGTGGCAGTTGGGGGGGCAGCAGCAGCAGCAGCTGGGGGGCCGGGATTTCTCCCTAGGGTGGCAGAAACCCTTGGGCCAGCCCTGTTTAGCAGCCATTGTCCATTAGCCATAGCGGGTCTGCAATAGGCCTCTAAAGGAACCATAGATGCAGTTATGTATATATGTAAATATGGAAATTTCTGACCCCCCCCTCCTTAGACCCACTCTCTGTGTGCTGTGCTGTGCTTTCCCTTTCAAATTAATGTGTATATTCCTCAAAATTTGTCATGATTTGCCAGTCTTCCATCTGTAATCAAACCGCTACTGATCGCTGGAAGTAGCGGTATACAAATGTATGCTAAATAAATAAATAAAATAAATTGCCTAATCTTCCTGTTCCAGGAGGTTACTGTATACATAGTTGTTTGGTTCTATGGTAATAAGGTTTGTAATAATTGTTTTCTGTAACTGTGCATAGTTGAACGGTTGTTATAGTTTGCATAATTTTTCTCTGTAACTGGTTTGTTTAATGTAAACCGCCCCTGATCTTTGGAAGGGGTGGTATAGAAAAACTGTTTAAATAAATAAATACAAATAAATTGTCAGCTTTGTAGAGAAATGACACTTTTTGAGAAGGACTGGTGGATGACAGAGCAACTGGAGGGGTGGATGACAGAGCCCTTCACCTTTGGATCTGTTTCATGAAGGTGTTTTGAAACTTGATCTGAAGGACAATAGAAACATAGAAACATAGAAACATAGAAACATGATGACAGAAAAAGACCACAAGGCCCATCTAGTCTGTCCTTCCATAACAACAACTACAACAGTCCACTTTCTACCTTTAGAGATCCTCTGTGTTGGTCCCATGCTTTTTTGAATTCAGTTACTGTCCTCATCTCTACCACCTCCACTGGGAGACTATTCCACGGATCCACTACTCTTTCCGTAAAGAAATATTTCCGCATATCACTCCTGAATCTATCTCCCTTCACCCTCATCCCATGTCCCCTCGTAGCAGAACTTGCTTTAATTGAAAGAGGCTCTCTCCCTGAACATTTATGCCACGGAGGTATTTAAACATCTCAATCATATCACCTCTATCCCGCCTTTCCTCTAAGGTGTACATATTAAGATCCTTAAGTCTGTCCTCATATGCTTTATAATGAAGCCCATTAATCATTTTAGTAGCAACCCTCTGCACCGACTCCATCCTGTTCACATCCTTTTGAAGGTGCGGTCTCCAGAATTGCACACCATACTCCAAATGAGGTCGCACCAAAGACTTATACAGAGGTATTATCATCTCCTTTTTTCTGCTAGCCATTCCTCTCCGTATGCACCCAAGCATCCTTCTAGCTTTTGCCGTCGCCTTTTCTACCTGTTTAGCTACTTTAAGATCATCAGACACAACCACGCCTAGGTCCCGCTCTTCTTTAGTGGACAAAAGTACTTCACCTCCTATACTGTATTGCTCCCTTGGATTGCTGCAGCCCAAATGCATGACCTTACATTTTTTAACATTAAATCCCAGCTGCCAAATTCTAGACCATTCTTCAAGCTTAGCTAGATCCCTCCTCATGTTATCTACACCTTCCTGGGTGTCTACTCTATTACAGATTTTGGTATCATCCGCAAAGAGGCAAACCTTACCCGACAGCCCTTCCGCTATATCACTAACAAAGATGTTAAAAAGAATCGGACCAAGGACAGATCCCTGGGGCACACCACTGGTAACATCCTTCTCCTCAGAGTGAGCTCCATTTACTTGTACTCTTTGTCGCCTCCCACCCAACCAATTTCTAACCCAAGCAGTAACTTTAGGGTCCATCCCTAGGGTGCTCAGTTTGTTTATAAGTCGCCTGTGAGGAACAGTGTCAAAGGCTTTACTGAAATCTAAATACACCACATCTAGAGCTCTCCCTCGGTCCAACTCCCTGGTCACCCAGTCAAACAATAGTCATTGTTAAAGCATTGAGGAACCTGTGTGCCTTTTGGGAACCTACCAGGTACTTGTGACCTGGATTATTCACTGTTGGAAAGAGGATGCAGGGCATTTCTTGTATTCTTCAATGTTTTGTGCTACAGATTGAAAGCCTGAACCTGATTATCAGTTTTTCTTCTAATCTAAGACTGCATAGAGGCCATACTAACACTTGTGCTGCACAGTATCTCTGAGCAGAAAGGCTTACCATGTAATGTGGCTGAGAAGCTGCAGTGTAAAAACAGGGCCACTTGAAGGAAAGCAGCCTGCAGACCTCTGAATGGTCCATAGAGCATGATGTTGTCTGCATAGATGTGGAAGATGATGTTGTGGGCTCTGATGATTTTGCAGAGTGGTTGTAAGTAGATTTGAAGAGCAAGAGGGAAATGGTGGATCCTTGTGGTGCACTTTGTGTTTGTCAGAATGGGGTGAATAGGTTATGTCCAATTTTTATTTGTTGCCTGTTGGTGAGGAAGGATTTAAACCATAGCAGTACGATATTTTGAATTACATTGGATTGTAGGCGTTGAAGGAGAACATTGTGGCTTATCATATCAAATGCAGCGGTTCTGTCTAGGAATATTATGATGTGCCCCTGTGTCTTGTCCTGTGTTCCTTTTATTAGCATGTTTATGAGTGAGACCATCAGTGTTTCTATACTGTGAAGTGGATGAAAGTCATGTTGCTAGGGTTCAAGGAGGTTGTTTATGTCAATAGAGAGACTCTTGGCAAAATTAAAAAGTCATGGGATAGGAGGCAGTGTACTACTGTGGATCAGGAACTGATTAAAAGATAGAAGGCAAAGGGTAGGGCTAAATGGCCAATTTTCCCAATGGAGAAAAGTGAATAGTGGAGTACCCCAGGAATCTGTGTAGGGTTCGCTGCTTTTTAACATATTCGTAAGTAACATCGAAAAGGGAATAGCGAGTGGGATAATCAAATTTGAGGATGATAAAAATTTATTCAAAGTCGTTAAAATCCAAGAGGATTGTGAAAAAAAATTGTTAATAAATTGGAAGACTGTACATTCAAATGGCAGATGAAATTTAATGTGGGCAAGTGCAAAATTATGCACCTAGGAAAGAGCAACCCAAACTATGATTACACGATGCAAGGTTCCACATTGAGAACCACCACCCAGGAAAGGGATTTAGGCATCATCAAGGATAACACATTGAAACCTTCTGCTGAGTGTGCAGCGGTGGCCAAGAAGGCAAATAGAATGCAAAGCATCATAAGGAAAGGAATGGAGAATAAAACAAAAGATATTGTAATGTCTCTGTATCGTTCCATGGTGTGACCGTACCTTGAATATTGTGTGCAATTCTGGTCGCTATATCTTACAAAGGATATAGCAGAATTGGAAAAGGTACAAAGAAGAGCCACAAAAATGGTAAAGGGATGGAAGGATCCCCCTATGAGGAGAGGCTGAAAGGTTAGGGTTCTTCAACCTGGAAAAGAGACGGCTGAGGGGAGACATGATAGATGTCTATAAATTAATGAATCGAGTGGAATGGGTAAACTTAGATAGATTATTTATGCCATCAATATGTAGAAAGACTAAGAGACATGCAATGAAGCTACAGTGGAACCCACATAAGACTAATAAGAGAAAATATTTTTTCACTCAATGCGTAATCAAATTCTGGAATTTGTTTCTGGAGGATGTAGTAAAAACTGTTAGTGTAGCTGGGTTTAAAAAAGGTTTTGGACAAGTTCCTGGAGGAAAGGTCCATACATCATTATCAAAGGGTACCCAGAAATCCACTGCTTGTTCCAATACAAGCATTGTGGAACCTGTGTCTTCTGAGGAAACTGCTAGGTACTTGTGACCTAGATTGGCCATTGTTGGAAACAGGATTCTGGGCTTGATGGACTTTGGTTTAACCCAGTATGGCATATCTTATGTTCTTATGTGTTCCTGGAGCTGCTGTTGGATTGCTTTCTTGATGACTTTTTCTATGAATTTAAGACTGGCAATTGGTGTGTAGGATGCTGGGTCCATCGGGTCGAGGTTAGGTTTCTTAAGGGTAGGATGTATAGAGGATAGTTTCATGTGTTCTGGAATGTCTCTTTGCTGTAGTATAGAGTAGGTAAATTTTTTGATTATGGGGCTGAGTTCTTGTTTGTATGCCTTGATCCAGCTGACTGGGGATGGATCAAGGAGGGACATTGTGGTAATGAGTGACATAATCATGGTTGTGATGTTGTCATTTCTAACAGATTCAAAGATGGACCAAGAGATGCGGGGGGGGGGGGGGGGGGGGGGCGGGGTTGGGGAGGGTTGGGCAGGGGGGGGTTGTCCTGGGGTGGAGTTGCTTATAATGGCTTGCTAGAGTTTGATGGCTTATGTTGAGATCAGAGGGGGGTACTGAAGGGAAGTTTGATGAGCTGCTTGATGATGTCAAATAATTTTCTTGGGCTATTTAGTGAGTTAGTGATTAGTTTAGTATGATAGATCCATTTGGTGTTATTGATTGCATTATGGTAGTTGTTCATCAGGTCCATGAAGAGGTGTTTGTCTGATTTGAGGGTAGTTTTCTCCATATTTTTTCCATTCTTTGGATTTGAGTTTTAAGTTTCCGGAGGTTGGCTGGTGTACCTTGGGGTCCTGGTTTTCTTGTTTACTGAGGAGGTTGCTTTTGAGGCGGAAGTTGCCCTCCTTTTGATGATGGAGTTCCAATTTGTTATGAGGGTATGGGGATCCATTTCCTTGTTTTTTATCTGAGGAAGGATGCTCCTTAGGAAGAATTTTTTGTAGAAGCATTTGAATTGTCTGTTTTGTTGTGGATGGGTGGTGTGATTTGTTGAGGTGTTGAAAGGAAGAAGGAAGGTAATCAAACTGTGGTCTGATGAGGTTATAGGGTGAAATAGTCTTGTGTGGCAGGCTAGTATGTATTTGGTGTTGGTGTTGGTGAAGATCAGGTTGAGGGTATTTTCTTTGTTGTGCATGGCAGATTGAATGATCTGGTCGAGACCCATAGCTGTCATGGCTTTTAAGAAGGCTATGGCATGCTTGGGCTGTGCTGAGGGAAGGGTGAAACTCCCAGGATAAGGAGGTCTTTCGTTGCTTTTGTGTGTTCTAGGAATATTCCAATTAGGTTGGATAGATCAGTGATAGTGGTGGTTGGGGGTCTGTAGATGAGGTAGATTGTCAACTGTTTGTTTATTATAGTCAGGATGTCGGCTAAATGTCTGTGAACCTACAGTGCATTGTATGTGACATTACATTGTATTTTATAAGTGCCCATTTGAGTGCATAAAATGCTCTTCTATAACTGAAGTTATCCCACAACTGTTTTGTAGAAGACTGACTGCTTAAGAATTAGCTCAGCTAAAAGGTAGGTAGAACAAAGGGGCCAAATGGAATACATCCTTTAATGTTCATTATTTCATGTATGAGCATATTCTGACAGTCTATACAGTGGGTCTTCCGTATTCGTGAATAACTTTAGGGCCCCCAAACCTTAAGTCTTATTAACTGTATGGCATAATGATCACTTATTCAAGCAGAGGAAGTGGATCATCGGGGTCTTCATCCTCGTCATCTAGTACATGTTCCATATGCTGTGCAGGAGGAAGAGGAAGAAGAGATGAAGGAGGCGCCTCCTCATAGGTGGCAGATGTGGAAGGGGTGGATGGGGTGGATGGGGAGGCAGGGATTCTTGATATCTTCTGGAAATACATTGTGATTTCAGTCTGGCTCTTCTGCTTATTCATTTCTTTAAATATATTTGTGAACATAGACATTGCTGCTTCTGCTAACTCCTTCACCTTCAAGGCATGTACCATGGATGGGTCGATGTCATAAACTTATCTTCTGGCATTTGTTCTTCTTCTCCATCCTCTTCCTATTACCTCTCCTTCCGGAATAGTCAGGTCCATTAGGTCATCCTCTTTTAATTCATCAGCTCTGGTATCTATTAAGTCTTGAATATCCCCCAGATCCATGTCCTGAAAGCCTTGCATCGGTGATAGTGAAGTCCTTCCACGTTTTCATGATGTTCTCCACATTTGGGTCTTCTTCCAATGCACTGACAATCCTCTCCATTGAATACCATGTGTAGCACACTTTGAATGTCCTTATTAAAAACCAAAGGTCCAAGGTTTGATTCCCTCTTGCACTCCTTGGGCAAGTCACTTAACCTTCCATTGCCTCAGAAAATTCTAACTTATCAATGTCCCTGTTAAATGTTCACTACCAAGTTTAAGTTGCAGTGTAAACCACTTTGACTGAAATGATAAAGCGGAATAAAAAACCTGCTAAATAACCTGGTTGGAGGGGGGAGGGATGCATGTAGACAAACTCAAACTCAGTGTGGTTCTGGGTGTCCAGGGGCATTGTCCAATACCAGCAACACCTTGAATTCCTTTCCCTTACTGGAGAGGTATTTTCTTACATGTGGCACAAAACACTGATGAAACCTCTCGAGGAAAAGTGTTCTCATTGTCCAAGCCTTCTTGTGCATCCAGTAAACAGGTAGCTGGAATTTATCTTTTCCATTCAAGGCTTAGAGGCTTTATAAATCAGGGTAGGCAGATGTGGAATCCCAAAGAAAATAAGCCAGTGAAAAAGCAAACCAATATTAGACAGGATGACACAATAGCAGCATTGGGAACAGGGGGGCATTTAAAAAAGAAATAAGTTGGAAGGGGTACATATGAAATAGACTGATATTTCAATAAACATTCACATGGATATTTAAGGGAAAAAACTGAATTTTTAATATATGGCAGTGCATATACAGATGACGTCTGCAACAGGAATGACAATGGGAAGAGATATGGAAATGGGATGATATGAAGCTAGAGTATAAAATTCTCAAGTTTGGGAGGAAAAATGTATTTTGCCTCTTTTCTGCAAACTAATAGTGGCAGTAAGTTCAACCAACCCTGAGAGCCAAGCTTTAAAGGATTAGGGCACATCACTGAACCAGCTGGGATCAAGGAAAAAAGAGGCAGGCCCAGAGGGAAGGACTTCCTAGTTCTGAAACCTTGTATGGTCAGTACTCAGAGTATCTAGACTACCAAGTTAGGATCTTGGCTGTCAAATCCTATAGGATCAAAGAAGCTGGATGATAATCCATTTACCCCTAGATGCTCAGCAAGCCTGAAAGATGTGACTAGGCGAATCAGGGAAAAGGGCCTATTTGAATGCTTTGTAGGCCAGATGAAAGAATCCCCTGATGTGAGAAGGAAAACAAGGAACTTTGAGGGTCTCAAGTCAAACCTGTGAGTTAGGATCTGACTGGGAATATATTATTCCAAATATGGACACCATCCCTGCTTGATGATCTACTGCAAAACCATGCAGCTTGGGGTGGAAGGAGCAGGGGGGAAGGACATTTGCTGAGACTTCATAAGAGATGTCTTGGAATTATTTGTAATTCAATGGCAGCTGTATGTCTTGAGTTTCTGATGCGGTGCAATGTTCCTTTATAAAGGCGTTCTCTATTTTGGTTCTGGGAAGAAGTCCTGTCAGATCAGGAAAAAATGTGTGTCTATCTTCCATGGGGTAACTTTCATAAAGTCCCATAGGCACAAGTGTTGCCTTTATAAAATGTATATAAGCTAAATACAGTATCTTGGTAAATTTTACAATAATATCTCATAGGCCATCAAATTCATAGAGAGTAAAACCATCCACTCTCATTCATATTTCATCATTGGTCCCAAAGAAAAATACTAATTTAAAAGGCCATCAATTAGTTCATTTTTTTAAAATTTTATAGTAAAAATAAAACATGTAAAGGGACATTTTACAAAGGACGCCCAAATGCAATTTGGGACATCCAAAAAAAAAAAAGCAGGCATGTCCAAGTTCAGGCACAATTTCACAAATGTGGATGTGCCTGTATGGAAGTCTATTGGGACATCTACATAGAAGTCCCCAGAATAGGATTTCAGGATAGGAATGTCTAATGGTTAGAATAGTGGGTCAAGAGCTGCATGGCCAGGGTTTAAATCCCATTGTGAGCCTTTGTGATCTTAAGCTAGTCATTTAAATTTACATCTTCTCTACACTCTCTGGATGTTTTAAGGCCAAAACAAACACTTTCCTGATACCTATTCATACCTGGAGAAGGTCTAAATGTGGACAGGGTCACAGACATCCACTATATTTCTGAAGTCAAGAAAGAATTAAGTCCATTGCACCTCCCCAGACATACCTCTGCTATGACCCCTGCCTACTTGGATATTCCTGCACTGGAGATGTCCTTACAAACCATTTGTAAATGCTTCCGGGGACATCTCTGTGATTTGGAGTCCAAGTGCACGTGTTCCGACATCCAAATCATGACTAAGGGGTATGTTTACTAAACTGCGGTAAAGGAGCAGTCTTTTCCGTGCATTAACAGCAACGATAAGGGGTTACCATGTGGTAAGGGTGCTGGGCGTGTCAGAGGCGTTCCGGCGTTAAGGGGTGCTAGTGGACACTTACCATGTGGTAACAGCACATGCTGCATTAAGGGGTAGTAATGGACACTTACCATGCGGTAACACGACATTAAGGGGTGGTAGTGTACACTTACTGTGCGGTAATGGGACATGCTGCGGGAAGGTGTCTGGCATACACCTTAATGCAGGAAAGTCGCTGAAACTCTGAAAGAGGGGCAGGGAAGTCATTGGAGAAGGTATGGATGCAAACACAATTGGTAGCTGATGGAGTTGACTCACCTGATGCCTGACAATGTGGCCTATGATGTTGACTAGGTGAGATAGGCAGCTACCTAGTGATGATGTTCAGTGTGGGTGTTGGCTGTTTCATGGGTGGGTGGTGGCGGCAGTGGAGTCAGCAGAGAGGATGCAACAGCTGGGGGTGCTGTGACAGGCATGCAGTCCTAGATGCTCCTGCCGTAAGCTACATTATAGTGCCTGTGAGGTGTGGACAAGTATCCAAATGTACTGTCAGTGTGTGGCATGCCATAGGCCAGGACAGTGTCCGGGTAGAGGCAGCATATTCCTGATGTGAGCAGCAAAGTGAGGATTGTCCATGAATGCTCATATGAAGCAGTCACAAGAGAGGTGTGCATGATATGGCTAACTGCTGCAAATGACCTCTGATGGCCATGGTGGGGCAATTTACTGCCAGTAAGCTGTCCCATCATGAATCTCAGTCAAATGGTGGGTGTAAGGCTGTGCCATGGATTTTCCAAGCAGAGAATGCAATGTGTGTGGTGGGGGATGTATGGGATCATACAGGCCAAAAGTATTTAGTGTGTGTGAACCAAAAGTAGCAGTGCCATGGGCTACATCAAACACCATTTGTGCAGGTGAGACTGATGCTTCAGCCTGTAGACAATACACCTGACAGAGTGGCATGATAGAAAGGGACAAGTTGAACCCATTTTCCCCATGTGGGGCAAGTAATGATGGCAGAACAGTGCACGGAAAGGCTATGCAACGCGTGTTAAGTACCTGAATGTACAAGATATATCCTCTTTTATGTAAAACTGGGAGGTCACAATGATGGCAAAACAGAAAGCACATCCAAACCAGTTGACCCAGATATCTGCTGTGTATACATCACTGACCTGCTGCAATGCACCGCGGCAGAGCCATTAAACCAATGTTCACAGATGTCCAAGAGGGGAATGTCATGTTGGGCTACCCAACGTATGGTCATAATGAATAGAAATAAAGAATGATTGCCTGCAGGTCACAGCAGAGCCAGGGCTGTGCAAGCGCACCCAGGCACAAAATGAACAAATGGGAATCAAAACCTGAACCTTTGACCATGGAGACATTGCATCAACTAGTAGATTACACCTCCACACAGCTCTATATAGATGTATGGAGCCTGCAGATCTCTGAACAAACTGTTTACTGTCTGCCTGCATAGGCTGGGCCCTTTACTACCCGTGAGGCACTGCACATGCAAAACAGTGGTCTGCAGCTGAAGAACCAATGGAGAATGTGCTGATCCAGCATATCAGCTCTCTAAGATGCACTGGCTGCGTGTGCTACATGCACATAACAACAGCAAGCCTGAGGGTGAGGAGGAGTGCCCAGCACCTGGTCCACTGAATCTGTGCTGTTAGAGATGATCTCTGCTGGCTGTGCTGTAGGTCCACATCACTGTTAGTATTTAGCAGATATTGTCTCCCCCCCCCCCCCCCATTTCCTGAATGCTGAGAGTGACAGTGACAGTGACAGCAACAGCTTTGCCCTGTGTTCTGCCCATTGGACACTAACCCTCCAATAGCAATGCAGGTTAGTGGCCAGTATCAATTTGCTGCTGCCATGGACAGCCACTGCTGTGGGGGTGTATAGGCTGATGTGGGCTACTGTTACAGTTGTGTCAGGACCCCAGTGAGTAGGCCATGAAAGTCTGCTGCCCTAAATATTGAAGACTAATAATTGACTACAGCAAGGTCAGAAAGACTGCCCTGCTGCCCTTCACCGGACTGTATCAGCCAAGCACAAAACAACTACAGTAGGTCTGCTGGTCAGCATGCACGGCATGTGCATAGTGTGACCATGAGCACTCTGTCTTGGGACACTCAGCCATTTGCATCCCCAAAGAAAGAATGCATCCACATTAGTGGAAACAGACATTATTACAGCTTTATGTGGATACATAGCCATGCCATGGTCACTTTTTGGTCATAGTGAGCGTGCCATCTCAGCATGACATATAGTGGCCACCCACACAATGCACGTGGTAAACAGGCACAATGGAGTCTCAGCCAGTGACCCTACCATTGTGGCAGACACATCCAGGCCAATCCGCGCTGTTTCAGGCGATACCCACAATGCTCTGCATCTCCTTATTCACTTTTTCCAAACAGAAAAATTCAGACAATGTGAGCCAAAGTGCAGTGTAGAAAGCCACAGGACAAAGGGGAGCCATACACACATGCATGCACTCTCACTGATCAAAAGTGGAGATGGATGGCACTGATTGACACTCCTATCTCAATGTCACCTTAGGATAATGTGTGCTCTTTTAGCACATGCTATATTACTGTGCCTTGCCCTCCCACATTATTGATAACTATTAGCCTTTAACCAGCTGTGGATAGTGGAGCCAGTCAGTGCTGCTGGTGAGTGTTTCCATCCTTGCTAGCCATCTCCTTGAAGGTTACACAAGCTGGAGCTGTACTAATACTGTCAGCTGAACTTTGTCCACAGGAATATGCAATACAGAGACCTGAACCTGTGATCCTCCATACATATAAACCACAATGCTGCCTTATGAAGATAACAGCTCCTGTTGCTGACATGCTTCCCTTCAGCTGGCCTTTGGCACATGCTACAATGTGCATGGTGCACACAACCAAGACAAAGCTTCTGTCTGCTGCAGACTGGTGCCACTTCCCACGGCACCACCAATACCCCACCATGCAGACATGGTGGTGGTCGCAGTACCAGCATGTTAAGCAAGTGGGGGTTGGTGGATTCCTACGGCACAAGGTCCAGATGTGGGGGCAGGGGCACACATGGACAGCCACACAGTCCCCCCCCCCACCAGCTGCCAATGCAGGGGCCTCATCATCACCTGCCACCAATACGTCTCGGGGAAGGATGGCAGTCACTGCTGTGGTATTTCTTTGGGCACCTGCATTTTCCAGAAACCTGGAGGGCTACAGCATATGGCACTATTGGCCTCTTCCTCCACAGCTGGGTTCTGTGGCAGTGAAAGCGGGGGAGGAAGGAGGCAGCCTAGATCTCTGCCTGCAGTGCCAGGACCCTTGGACCACCCCATGCGGCAAATTGTCTTTCTGCAGAAGTAGCACAAATGTGTGCTGCCACTGTCACTGTGGGATCATGATGAACTTCAGAGATGGTTCTGCGGATGGCAGAATACCACTTTGTCAAGAGGCGAAAAACATTGGGGCTCATCAACCTGGGGAAGAGACGGCTGAGGGGAGATATGATAGAGGTCTATAGATTATTGACTGGAGTGAAACAGGTAAATGTAGGTCACTTTTTAATGCCATCAGAATGTGGACAGACTAGGGAACCTGCAATGCGGCTACAGTGTAACCCATTTGGATCTTCTAGGTGAAAATATTTTTTCAGTCAACAATCCATTACCAGAGGATGTGGTAAAAGCTGTCAGTGTAGCTGGGTTTAAAAAGTTTGGACGGGTTCCTGGGTAACAGTCAATAAATCATTGCTAAAGAGGATCCAAGCTATGCACTGCTTTCCCCATTATAGTTATTGGGTATCCTGTGTTCCTTCTGGGGAAACAGCTAGGTACTCGTGACCTAGATTGTGCACTGTTGGACACAGGATAGTGGACATGATGGACCTTGGTCTGACACAGTTTGGCATATTTTGTAGTCTTATGTTCCTGTGTGCCATCTAGGCAGCTGCCTGTTCCCCTCTGTGCACCAGTGGCTCCCACAGAATGACCCATTTACCACCTCCTTTACCCCCATTTGCACCATCAACATAGTGCCCTTTCATACTTGGGCACTATGCTGTTGCTGCTAATGGAGCACTACTCTCACGCTTTTGAGCTCCCCTCTCTGTGCATCACATTGCAGACGTAAAATAGGCTCTCTCTTCTCAAACACACCCTTTCTGCCAGGTTTTGAACTACGCTAGGGTTCCTGCCATTAAGGTGCCTGCGTTAAGGGAGCAAGACTTGTTCCCACCCATTTCCTGCACATTGACCCCACTCTCCGCCCCATGCACGCCTTCTCTCCAACCACAGGGTGCTTTACGCTGCTGGTACCATTAGCGCGTGCTAAAGTGCCTTATTGCACATGCTAAGTGTGCACATGCACAGTTAGCACACACTAACGGCACACTGGCTCCTTTACTGCATTTAGTAAACATACACTTAAGACTTTTAAAATGACTGCCTTAGTTTCATAATCAATTCCAATGTGATATCAAATTTTGAAATGCAATGTAGATCTTCAAAATATGATAGCACGTCAGATTTGATTTGATTATGAAGCTGTCTTATTTTTAATCTAAATTTTTATTTAAAAAATGAACTAATTGTTAGATTGTTAAATAAGCATGAGAGTGGAAGGCTTTATGAATTTTGCTGGTCCATGAACCCACACGTGAAGGGGTCATATTGGACTTGCTGCTTACCGACTGCTTAAGTTTTCGAAAGAAGTAGCTAAAAAGGTTAAGAAAAAGGGAGGACTTCATGAAATACAAGAGAACACAGAGAGAGGAAGACAAACATCTATATTTTGAGAAACTAGCAAAGTAGTCAGGAAAGCAAAGATTCAAAAAGAGGAGGAAATAGCCAATGCAATAAAATGGAGGGATAAGACATTTTTCCCTATCCAATTTCACATCCAGTTCAAGCTTCTCCTGCTGACTTATAAGTGCATTCACTCTGCGGCCCCTCAATACCTCTCATGTCTTATCTCTCCCTATATCCCCTCTCGTGAACTTCGCTCCGCTAATAAATTACTTCTATCTAGGCCTTTCACTAGCACCGCTAACTCCCGACTTCGGTCCTTTCACCTTGCTGCACCCCACGCCTGGAACAGCCTACCTGTGTCTATACGCCAAGCACCCTCCCTGGCCCTCTTCAAATCCAGGTTGAAGACCCACCTCTTCACTGTCGCTTTCAGATCCTGACCCTATCCTTTATCTCAACCTGACTCCCGTCAATTTTCATGACCAAATTGTTAGATCATATTGTGCTTTGCACTGAATTCATTGCTCTGCATTGTCTCAACTAGATTGTAAGCTTGGACGAGCATGACTCTGATGAGTAGGGACTATCTCTTTATGTATGCCTGCATAGCGATGCATGCGTGATGCTATAAGTGCTAAATAGTAGTAATAGAAGTAGTAATTTTTCAGATATATTAGTGAGAAGAGGAAAGATAAAAGTGGTATTGTCAGACTCAAGGGTGAAGGGGAGGAATATGTAGAAGCTGATGAGGATAAAGTGGAATTGATTAACAAATATTTATGTTCTTTGTTCACAGATGAAGAACCAGGAGCAGGACCTCAGAAAACACCCACAAACAGGAACAGAAGCGAGGGGCATCTTGAAGAATTTTCAGAAGACTGTGTTTGTGAGAAACTTGCTAAACTTAAAGTAGACAAAGTGATGGGACCGGATGGGTTACATCCTAAAATACTGAGGGAAGTCAGGTACGTTCTAGCAGCTCCACTGACTGACCTTTTCAATGACTCATTGGAGTCGGGAGTGGTGCCAAAGCACTGGAGAGAGGCACATGTGGTCCTTTTACACAAAAGCAGAAGTAAGGATGTGGTTGAAAAATACAGGCTGGTTAGTTTAACTTCAATGGTTAGTAAATTTTGAAAGCGCTGCTGAAAGTTTCTGGAGTCCAGCGGATTACAGGATCTGAGGCAGCATGGATTCACCAGAGGCAGGTCTTGTCAAGACAAATCTGATTGATTTCTTTGACTGGGTGATCAGGGAGGTGGACCGAGCGAGAGCCCTAGATATGGTGTATTTAGATTTCAGTAAAGCCTATGACACCGTTCCTCACAGACAACTTATAAACAAACTGAGCATCCTAGGGATGGACTCTAAAGTTCCTGCTTGAGTTAGAAATTGGTTGAGTGGGAGGTGACAAAGGGCACATGTAAATGGAGCTCACTCTGAGGAGGAGAAGGTTACCAGTGGTGTGCTGCAGGAATTTGTCCTTGGTCCGATTTTTTTAAATATCTTTGTTAGTGCTATAGCAAAAGGGCTGTCAGGTAAGATTTGCCACTTTGCGGATGATACCAAAATCTGCAATAAAGTAGACATACAGGAAGGTGTAGATAACATGAGGCGGGATCTAGCTAAACTTGAAAAATGGTCTAGAATTTGACAGCTGAGCTATAATGTTAAAAAAATTCAAGGTCATGCATTTGGGCTGCAGCAATCCAAGGGAGCAATATAGTATTTGTCCACTAAAAAGAGCTGGACCTAGGCATGATTGTGTCTGATGATCTTAAAGTAGCTAAACAGGTATAAAAGTTGACAGCAAAAAGCTAGAAAGATGCTTGGGTGCATAGGGAGAGGAATGGCCAGCGGAAAAAAGAAGGTGATAGTGCCTCTTTATAAGTCTTTGGTGCAACCTCATTTGGAGTATTGTATGCAGTTCTGGAGACTGCACCTTCAAAAGGTTGGAGTCAGTACAGAGGGTGACTACTAAAATGGTTAGTGGTCTTCATTATAAAGCATATGAGGACAGACGTAAGGACGTTAGAGGAAAGGCGGGATATAGGTGGTATGATTGAGACATTTAAATACCTCCATGGCATAAATGCACAAGAGGAGAGCCTCTTTCAATTGAAAGCAAGTTCTGATATGAGGGGACATGAGATGAGTGGTAAAGGGGATAGATTCAGGAGTGATATGCAGAAATATTTCTTTAAGGAAAGAGTGGTGGATCAATGGAATAGTCTCCCAGTGGAAGTGGTAGAGATGAGGATAAACAAGCACAGAGGGTCTCTAAAGGAAAAAAGGGGACTGTTGTAGTGGTTGATAAGGAAGGACAGACCAGATAGGCCATGTGATCTTTTTCTGTTGTCATGTTTCTATGTTTCTATGAGATATTATTGTAAGATGTACTAAGATATTTAGCTTATTTTGATTGTACAACTTGTTCTGTTGGGCTGTGTATTATTTCATAAGGAAGGTGTTTTTAAATGGGTATAGCATAGTATGGGTAGATTCTGCAGAGTGAATAGTAGGGTTGTATGTCCGGCTTGGATGTACAACCCGCGAAGAGGCCCTGGATGCTATTCCAGCCCCAACGCTCCCTGCACGTACAGCGGGTTTGTGCAGGAAGTGCTGAATGGGGGCAGGAGGGGGCAGAATGGAGGTGGAGAGAGTGCAGAGCGGAGATGGGCTGAAGCACCCAGATGTACAGGGCCTATTCTGGTTAGGGTCCTATACATCCACCGGCTGTCTGCTGCAAGCCCAGCTTATTCCACCCTGATGGTGGAATACGTCCCGGGCATCCTGGCCATTGCAGGCTGCAGCCCCCCCTACCCCAGCGTGCCACTGCGGGAGTGATTCTGGAGCCAGATCCTGGGCTTGGGGGACCCCCCCTGGGGGCCAGGAAGCAGGGTGAAGGGGTTTTTCGTGGCTGGGCATGCTGGTGCCATATCGACAGGATGCTGTTGCACCGGCAGACCAGCCAGAGTGTAGAGAGGGGCGGCCGGGCACAGCGATGGACATCCCCTGCAGCAGAATGGAGGCACATCAGGCGATCTAAGTGTTCTGATTCTGCCACCACGGGAATGTATAACGTCCGCAGTTGCAGAATCGGGTACATATTGGGCCCCTACATCTTTTGTGCGTCTGGACAGCCTGGACGTGCCCCGCTCAGAATCATCCTCCACAAGTATGTGTGCCTGTTATATTATAACCATTTTGATGGTAATTATACAGGGGCTCCATGGATAGGAACCTATGTAGGTGTTAGTTTATAAAGACAAGGAGTCACCTACTTGTCTTTAAAACATGCTAGTATATGTGCCAGAGAACACACTTTGAATGAAAGTGTGATCACTTATGCCAGATTGCTTGCAGGTGCAAATGTTTATGTGTACTGTCGCAACCCCTGCCCCCGAGCCATGTGCTTAAAGGGTCAGGGTGGATATTATTGTTTTCATCCAAGGGTGAAACTTTTCTTAGCCCAGATGCATGCTGGTACTAGTAGTCCCTTTCTTGAAATAATTAGTTGTGAATGCCATGTGTAAGGTAAAGGGTAAGGTTTATTCCCATAATACACAAACAAAGGTTCAACGAAGGAAAACAGGATTCTCACCACATTCAGGATTTTCAAAAAGGTATTTACAGAATTCAAAAGTTAGACTTGCTTCACAGTCTTATTAGCTATGCAGGTGTTCGAACAAACCAGTTCATGGAAACAAAAGCAAGCTTCTTCTTTTAGCTTATCAAAACTGTATTTTAACTTATACCCTGTGAGCTATACTTCTGCCAAGGATTCCAAACTCCCGGCTAGACAAAGTGTACAATCCATGAGACAGTCAGGTAGCAATGAATCTGGTTCAGCAGGGTCTATTTGCATCTCCTCCTGTTCTGACGATATATCTGCTGGCCCTGAGCTTTCCTCATGTAATTCTGGTTTCACTTCAGAGTTTCTCTCTAAAACTCTCCAGCCTTGCTCTACCTGGTCTGGAAAACAGGTAACAGGACTTTTAGTTAGCACTTTTTGTACAGGTTCCCAAACCTCTCTCCAGCTGTGTTTACTGCACCTACGACTCTCTGGCTTCCATGCCTTTTTAGGGCTTGGCCTCAGTTCCTGGTTCAGTGTTGTGTTTCTCAGACTCCTGGGCTGAATCTTGTGCACCCACCTCTGAACTCCTTGTAGCTCACGGTCAGGAAAGGAAGTATGCAAGTACCTCTGCTCTCTGAGCTGTGCTTCTCTGGTACTATCTTTACCCGGCACTTTCCAGGTCCCTCTCCTTTCTCTGTCTTCCTTGAAGACTTCTCCATGGAGCTCTTCAGCGTGGAACTGTTTCTCTTGGAACTTGTTCCTTCTCTGTAAGGACCGCAAATCTAACTGCCTCTCCTTCTCTCGTCAGAGCCGTCTCCTTCCTCTCTCTTCTGTGTCTGCTGCTGCTGCTGCTGCTTCCCTTTCTGTCCTGTCTAAGCCATGCTTATAAAGCTGCTTCTCAGTTAGGGTTTCTCCTCACCCTGACCAGGTGTGTCTGATTATCCCTTGAGTTAGTTATTGCATCATCCAAGCTTGGGTGTGTCAGCCTACCCTCTGATTCTTCATGCTAGCTCCCTCTGGCTGCGCTTTGCAGTAACTGCACTTTAGGTCTATCACTTTCTTTAAAGGGATCAGTGATTTTTCCTATCTCCATAGGTTCCCTGGCCTCTGCTTCATCACATATCCCCCCTTAAGATATTACGGGCTGGCGTTCTTCCATCTGCACAGCTCGTAATCCTAGACATGGCATCAGCATTTTGGTGCAGCTTTCCCGCTCTGTGCTCAATCTTATAATCAAAAGGCTGTAATCTCTCTTCCCACTGCCCTATTTAGGCTAAGGTAGCTAAGGCTGTTCGCTCATGCCAGTGTCTGAGGACATTTATGTGGTACACTTGCTGGCGACCCCTCTTGTTCTCTATTGTGTACGACACCGGACCAGCCTGCTTAACCACTTTATATGGTCCTCTCCACTGGACCTCAAATTTAGGGCTAGCCCCTGTCACCATCACTATCACTTTTTCCCCTACCGATAGTTGGCATGGCTTCGTGTCCCTATCATAATACTTCTTCTGTCGCTCTTGACTGGCCCTTAATTTCTCCTCTGTGACTTGGGAGGTTCTGTGCAACCGTCCCCTCAAATCCCGTAGAAACTGGGGTACTTCTATTTCCTTTACATCGGGTTCCACCCACTGTTCACAAAGTATGTCTAAAATCCCTCGTGGGGCGCGTCCATACATCAACTCGTAGGGAGAAGTCCCCAAAGAAGCTTGCGTCCGCTCTCGGCAAGCGTATATTACAAAGGGGAGCATGGTATCCCAGTCAGCCATCTCACCATCTAAACCTCGCCTCAACATTTGCTTTAAGGTTTAGTTTAGTCTTTCCACCAATCCATTCAATTGGGGGTGATAGGCAGCTGTCTTGATGTGTCGTATGCCAAAAGCGTCCCACACTTGGGCCAAATATTTTGACATAAAGTTACTGCTTCGGTCCGTTAGCACCTCCTGTGGAAAACCTATTTCACAGAATAGTTTTATTATCTCCGAGGCTATAGTCTTGGCTGATATGTTCCTTAAGGGAATAGCCAACAGAAACCTAGTGGCTTGATCCTTCATAACCAACATGTATTGAAAACCCTGGGGCGTCTTTAGTAGGGACCCCACTATATCCATGGCTATTCTACAAATTGGTTCTGATTTAATGGGCATTGGGAGCAAGGGCACCCTGGGTGGTCGGACAGAGTTCACTCTCTGGCAGGAAGAGCAGGACTCGCAAAATCGTGAGGTCTCCTTAAAGACGCCTGGCCAGTAAAACCGGGCTAGTATCTGGTCTAGCGTCCCCTGTATCCCTTTGTGGCCTCCTACTGGGTGGTCATGAGCCAGCCTCAAGACCAGGGACTTAAAAGCGGCGGGCACCACCAACTGCTTACGGATCGTCCCTGTCTGGGGATCTAAGCTTTCCCTGTAGAGCACTCCTTTATCGAAGAGGAACCTTGGGAAGGTTTGCCTTTCCACCTGGGCATATTCGAACGCCCATGTAAGCGCGGGATCTGCTCACTGCTCCTTGGGGAAGGATGGGAACTTCTCCACTAACTCAGCCGGGACCCAAGGCAATCCTCGTCCAGCCTCTAACTCAACTCTCCTTTGAGAACGGCATTGCCTTTCTCTGCGTTTTTCCACCTTACCCTTCCTACTCCTTTCGGCTGGGGCAGTTATTAGGTCCTCATGTGAGGGCAACCCACCTAGCGTTTCATCCAGGGGTTCAGTCTTTTTTACTTAGGGCTTTGGACTGGGTTCGTGTAGACACGAGAGCTACCCTGGGATGCAGGCCCTTCTCCAACCCTCTTCTGAATTGGGGCCATTCCCTACCGAACACCAGGTCATGTGGTAACTTCGGAACTATGGCTACTAATATTTCTTTTTCTATCCCTAATCCTTTCACTAGTAGCTTATATATAGGGTAGAAAGATGATGCTCCATGAATGCACCTAATTCTTACTTTTCCCTCTGCTCGGGTCGGTACTGACTCAGACTGATCTTCTATGGTACGCCAGAGTTTCTTGGAGATCATGCTCTGATCTGCAACTGAGTCGAGTAGAGCACTTGTAGTTATACCCTGCACTTTAACTTCCAAAAGAAAACCTTCTCTTATCATTTTTGCATTTTCAGTTATTAGTGCGGTACGCACTTTGCATTATTTTTAAAAATGCCCGACATTCCCACAATGAAAACACTTCTCTTTTCGGAGTGATTTCTTTGCATAGGCATACAAGTTTTTAAACCTTCTAGTTTTTGACTTTGGCCCCCTTTCTGATGGCTGCAAAATAGCCTCTGCTGCCGTTTTTGAAACCTCACACTTTTTGTAAGCAGCCAATTCTGCTTCAAAATATCTTTCCGTCAGGAGGGTCGCTTTCTCTGTGGTACGGCAGTTTTGCAAAATCAGAAAGGTCTGCACCTCTTTAGGTACAGCAGCCATGAACTGTTCTAGTACAATGGTATCTACTATTGTATCCAGGGCCGGATTTACGTATACGCCATGTACGCCATGGCGTAGGGCCCACAACCGGCAGGGGCCCACAAAAAATAGAACCAGGTTTTTTTTTTTTTCAATTCGATTAAAAAAAAAACCTGGTGGCTGCCGCCGCGGGGCCCCCTCTGCTGCCGCGGGGGCCCCGTCTACAAGATGGTATGGTCTGGTCGGGTCGGGTCGGGTCGGGTCGGGTCTCGTCTCCCTCCCTCCCTCCCGGCTGCGAGAGACGCGAAGATAGAGCGTCTCCTCGCGTCTGTGTTAAGCCCGCAGGGGCTGATGGGATTTCCCATCAGCCCCTGCCGGCTTAACACAGACGCGAGGAGACGCTCTCCCTTCGCGTCTCTCGCAGCCTGCAGCGAGGGAGGGAGAGAGACCCGACCCGACCCGACCCGACCGGACCGGACCCGACCCGCTTGTAGCCGGGGCCCCCGCGGCAGCAGCGGGGGCCCCACGGCGGCAGCCACCAGGTTTTTTTTTTAAATTAAATTTTACTTTAGGCCGGGGGGGGGGGGTAGGAGTCCTATCCCCCCCGGCCTAAAGTAAAATTTAATTTTAAAAAATTTCCTGGTGGCTGCCGCCGCGGGGCCCCCACGGCGGCCGGGGGGGCCCCGTATACCCGCTGGTCGGGCCGGGTGGGGGCGGGTCGGGTCCGGTCGGGTCTCTCTCCCTCCCTCCCTCGCTGCAGGCTGCGAGAGACGCGAAGATGCGTCTCTCGCAGCCTGCAGCCTGCAGCGAGGGTGGGAGAGAGACCCGACCGGACCCGACCAGCTTGTAGACGGGGCCCCCGCGGCAGCAGAGGGGGCCCCGCGGCGGCAGCCACCAGGTTTTTTTTTTAAATTAAATTTTACTTTAGGCAGGGGGGGGTAGGACTGGTAATGGGCTATGGGGGGGGGGGTAGGACTGGTAATGGGCTATGTGGGGGGGGTAGGACTGGTAATGGGCTATGGGGGGGGTAGGACTGGTAATGGACTATGGGGGGGGTAGGACTGTTAATGGGCTATTGGGGGGGCTGGGGCTGGAAATGGACTGGGGGGGTAGGTCTGGTAATGGGCTATGTGGGGGGGTAGGACTGGTAATGGGCTATGGGGGGGGTAGGACTGGTAATGGGCTATTGGGGTGATGGGGCTGGAAATGGACTGGGGGGGTAGGGCTGGTAATCGGCTATTGGGGGGCTGGGGCTGGAAATGGGCTGGGCTGGGCTGGGGGGGGGTTAAGGCTAGAGGTGGGCTGATGGGGTTAGGACTGGTAATGGACTGTGGGCTGTTGGGGGGGGCTTAGAACTGGCAATGGGCTTTGGGGGGGGTTAAGACTGGTAATGGGCTGTGGGCTGATGGGGGCTGTCTGGTAATGGGCTATGGGGGGGGCTAGGACTGGAAATGGGCTGGGGGGTTAAGACTGGAGGTGGGCTGATGGGGTTAGGACTGGTAATGGGCTGTTGGGGGGGGATTAGAACTGGTAATGGGCTTTGGGGGGGTTAAGACTGGTAATGGGCTGTGGGCTGATGGGGGTTGTCTGGTAATGGGCTATGGGGGGCTAGGACTGGAAATGGGCTGGGGGGTTAAAACTGGAGGTGGGATGATGGGGTTAGGACTGGTAATGGGCTGTGGGCTGATGGGGGGGGGGTAGGACTGGCAATGGGCTATGGGGGGCTGACTGGAAATGGGTTGATGGGGTTAGGACTGGAAGTGGGCTGATGGGGGGTTAGGACTGGTAATGGGTTTATAGGGGGGGCTTAAACTGAAAATGGGGTGATGGGGGGTTAAGGACTGAAAATGGGGTGATGGGTTAAGGACTGTAAGTGGGGTGATGGGGGGGCTAGGACTGGAAATGGGCTGATGGATGGCTAGGACTGGAAATGGGCTGATGCAGGGACTAGAAGGGAATGGATGCTGGGTGAGGCTGGAACTAGAAGGGAGCTGATGTTGGGGGAGGATTAGAATGGGATGGGGCTGGAAGAGTAAAATGGAGAAGGGAAAAATATTTTGTGTGGGAGGGATAAAAAATCTACAATTGGCCGGGTATTGGGAGAGTAAGTGGGGATTGAGGATGGAGGGGTAATATTTGAGTGGATGAAATAGGAATGAGGAAAGAGCAAAAGGAGAAAGATTAGTATGTTAAAGCAGATGTAGAGAGAGAATGGAAAAAAATCTAGAAGAGAGAAGAAAGGACAAATGGACAGCAGACGATGGAGAGTTAGCAGAAAACATGAAGAAACCAGAAGAAAGTGGCTGGAGCAATTGCAGCTGAAAAAAATGCACAAAAGGTAGAAAAATATCTCTTTATTTTGAATTTATTAATTGGAATATGTCAGCTCTGGTAAATGTGCATCATTAACATCTGTGCTTTGTTTAGTACAAGAGCAAATTAATGTATTGTTTTATTTCTACAGTGTTGTACATTCCAAGTTTGGCTTTTGGGATTCCCAGTTTAATTATTGTCTTCCTATTTCTAAATTGTGATTACTTGTTTGGTGATGGTCTATGTTCTGCATGTGTAACTGAGCTGAGGTGTTCTGTTTATATAATTCCTATTTGACATTGCCACTTGTTCTCTTTCCCCAGTAGGTCATGTATTGTTGTTCTCTGAAATGTATTGGTTTAATATTTGCAGTGTTGCCTTTTGATTGGTAGAGTATGGTGCTTTGTGAGTCCTGGTAGTGCTGTTAGGATACGGCGGGTTTACTATGGGCAGTGTTTGTAGTAGTTCCTAATGTGTCTGGCAGTTGGCACTGGATTATAGTAATGTAGAAATCTTTTAGTCTTTCTTTATCCATACACTCATTAAGAGGCACGTTTACTAAAAGTTAGTATATGGTAACATTATGCAAATATTTATGCAAATGAGGCCCCTTATGCAAATGAGGTCCGCACCCCCCTTGGGCCGCCCCTGCTGGGGGCCCACAATTTTTGTTGGCGTAGGGCCTCACTCAAGGTAAATCCGGCCCTGATTGTATCTATGGTCTTACCCTCAGGTACCAACCATTTCATTGTTAAGCTTTTAACCCTTTGACCCAGAGCTTTTGGTGTCTCACCAGCTTTAAGTCTGGTAGCTCTTAACATATGGTTATAAACCATAGGGGTTAACCCAAGGCGATCTCTAATAGCCTTTGTTACTTCTGTATAGTCCTTGGCAAGAGCTGCAGGCATAGCCCTATATGCGGACAACGCCTCCCCTGTGAGCGAAGTTGCCAGGCGTATGGCCCACTGCTCTCTTGGCCATCCCACAGTATGGGCTATCATATCAAAGGATTCCAGGAAATCGTCTATATCATCATTAGGCGACAACTTCCCTAATGTCAGTGTCCCACAAGACAATAGTCCTACCATACAATTGCTAGCTAATGCGTCCAGTCCCTGAGGAGACGGAGCTGCTTCCCTCGTCGTCCTCTGGTTAGCCAGCCAAGCTTCCATCAGTTCAAGTACAGGTCTCTGCTGCGCTTGCATAGCTGTCACAGCCTATTCCTGCGCTTGGAAGGCCATCTCGCGTTGTTTCTCAAACTGCACCGCCATCCATTGTAGGACTTCTTTCGGCTCCTTGGCAGCCACTTTTCCTGCATCAGGCGTTGACTCCTGCCTTTAGAAAAGGATGCGTCAGCTGGTCCTCCACTGTTCCACCACTGCTGGCAGCAATCTTCTCCGTTTCACTTGGTGTTTTTAAACTCCGCAGCATTATCCTGAACAAGTGTAGTCTTATTTTCTTTGTGAAAAAAAATTCCAAAATCTACGCCACTTGTCGAAACCCCAGCCCCCGAGCCACGAGCTTAAAGGGTCAGGGTGGATATTATTGTTTTCATTCAAGGGTGAAACTTTTCTTAGCCCAGATGCATGCTGGTACTAGTAGTCCCTTTCTTGAAATAATTAGTTGTGAAAGCCATGTGTAAGGTAAAGGGTAAGGTTTATTCCCATAATACACAAACAAAGGTTCAACAAAGGAAAACAGGATTCTCACCTCATGCAGGATTTTCAAAAAGGTATTTACAGAATTCAAAAGTTAGACTTGCTTCACAGTCTTATTAGCTATGCAGGTGTTAGAACAAACCAGTTCATGGAAACAAAAGCAAGCTTCTTCTTTTAGCTTATCAAAACTGTATTTTAACGTATACCCTGCGAGCTATACTTCTGCCAAGGATTCCAAACTCCCGGCTAGACAAAGTGTACAATCCATGGGACAGTCAGGTAGCAATGAATCGTGTTCAGCAGGGTCTATTTGCATCTCCTCCTGTTCTGATGATATATCTGCTGGCCCTGAGCTTTTCTCGTGTAATTCTGGCTTCACTTCAGAGTTTCTCTCTAAAACTCTTCAGCCTTGCTCTACCTGGTCTGGAAAACAGGTACTTTCTTTACCCGGCACTTTCCAGGTCCCTCTCCTTTCTCTGTCTTCCTTGAAGACTTCTCCCTGGAGCTTTTCAGCGTGGAACTGTTTCTCTTGGAACTTGTTCCTTCTCTGTAAGGACCGCAAATCCAACTGCCTCTTCTTCTCTCGTCGGAGCCGTCTCCTTCCTCTCTGTTCTGCATCTGCTGCTGCTGCTGCCGCTGCCCTTTCTGTCCTGTCTAAGCCATGCTTATAAAGTAACTGCACTTTAGATCTGTCACTTTCTTTAAAGGGATCAGTGATTTTTCCTGTCTCCATAGGTTCACTGGCCTCTGCTTCATCACAGTACTTACTCCCATGTATAATGGTATTTTATAATCTACATGTGTATGCGTGAACTTTTCCCTCACTTTGCCCAGATCATATCCCTGGCTATGCCTACCAGCAAAGCATGCACCTTCATGTCAAAGCATGTATCTTTACATGAGTTGGTATTTTCTAAGAGGTCATTTATGTGCATATGCAGCACAGAGCTACTTCTCATACTCGTATGCAATTAGGCATATGGCATCTCCAGGGCTGTAGACTATTTGTACACAATGTAAAAGCTCCACGGTGAAGAGCTATCATCTCAATATGTCAAGCCAGCTATTAAAAGCAACAGTGTTTGACACCTTATCAAACGTTCCAAGCAAATCCATTATTAATTCAAATATTGCACTCGGATCTTCAATGTCTTAAGGAATGAACATTTATTAATGCAGCTGCAGAATCATACAATGTGAGGGGGAACATTTAGCTTCACCAGAGCTCTCCTGAATGTCACATAAATCATAAAATTGATTTAAGGCTTTTCACTAATGGAAATTATGCCTCACGCTGTAGACAGTTGCACTGGTGTGTTCTTTACCAATTAGTGCAATGTAAACAGAATAAGGGCGTTATTTAGTGGGGTGGCTACCAGATGAAGTTGTACAAATGTTTTATCCATCTAAATTTATGTGGATTTTCAATGGATCTAAGCATTCGAGTCTGAATGCAAAAAATACTGGTACAACGTTATAGGGATAACTTGTGTTCAGATGAGCACAGAAGCTCTATGGAGAGAAGCTGAATGACTCTAGTCTCTGTATCACTGCTGGACCAACCCCTGGACCACATCACAATCTTGTCTTACTTTGAACTGATAAATGTTGTCCATATAGAGAGTTATATTATCAAAATGTATCTGTTGTCTGCTGACATTTTAAAAAAGAAAAACCTTATATGGTCAGCAGTCAGTTTTTTGTGTATTGGCCCGAGATTACAAAATAATTCTGTAGTTCTTGCAGAACAATGTACTAGTTAATCTGCTGACAGTGATTTGTCTAAAATTTAGTTGTGCATATTAGTCTCATACAGAATCAAAGGAATAATTTAAATCTTTGCATTACACTATAGAATTTTTAGGTGCTTTTTGCCCAAGCAAGAAGGCCTATTGGGAGGGTCCATCCATCTTTCTGTCTCTCTGTTTCTCCATCTGTCCATTCACATAGGATTGTCTGTGTTTGCACAAGCAAACCTATAAATGGAATTTTAAAATGGACATCTAGGGAGAATCTGGGATGTCCAGAGCACAACATCCAAAATAAACAGTAAAATGAGAGCAATGAAGGGAGGCATGTATATGTGCCTTCCAAAATCATTTCATCTCCACCCTACAAAATAAATGTCCAGGAAGCTGGTTCTGGAGATGTCCCCCCCCCCCCCCCATAGATAACAATGCTGAGTATGTGACTGGGTGTAGGTCATCTTGCAAATGTGGATTTCCCTACATTAAATGTCTACAGAACCGGCTACTCGGATGTCCCAGCAAAGTTATTTCAGAAGTGGGGTGACTATGTCCTGAGATTAGCACATCCTAGCTTGCCATGTCAGATACTCTGACATGCGGTAATTGGCCTGTAACATGTCTGGAGTATGTATTTACATGCAGGTTTTCACTGGGCAGGAAATAATAACTGTGGCAATGAAAGTGCATTTTCTGCTTCTTTCTGGAAGCATTGCACCCATGAAATGAGCACTTGAAATCGCACCATGATGTGCATCTCCCTTATCACACCTTTACTATGCCACCATTCTACATGGACATAGTACTTGCAAAGCAAGAGCACTGTCCATCTGACTAACTCTCTTGCCTCTGGCCCTTGCCGTCTCTTTGCTACATTCAACTCTGTCCTCCTTCACTTTCTGCCCAGACTTATCATGGAAATAGTCAGCCAAAACTCCAAAAGATTAGTCTTGAATTCTCCACAGGGTCAACTCCACTCCACCTTCCCCCTCTTCAATCCCAAATCCTTCCTACAACTTCTGTCACCCTTTCTTCCTTTTCTAAAATCACTGAGGAGGAAACTGCAAATCTTCTCTCCTCTTCCAAGCTACTACTTGCTCCTCTGATCCCATCCCATCCATCTACTAAGTTCCATCTCTTCCACTGTCATCCCTTTCATCTGTCATATCCTTGACCTGTCATTTTCCAATGCAACCTTTCCTGCGGACTTCAAACATGCTGTTATTATACCACTCCTCAAAAATCCTTCACTAGAACCTATCTGTTCTTCCAGTTATTGGCCTACCCCCCCCCCCCCCAATGCTCCAATACTACTTGAATGCATGGTTCACCGCTGCTGTCTTGACTTTCTTTCCTCTCAAGCCCTTCTGGATCTACTACAATCTGGCATTTGTCTCTACATTCTACAGAAATGGCTCTTGCCAATTCTTCAGAGACTAGTTCCCTCTCCATACCCAAGGCCCTTTACTCAATTCTCATCTTTCTTGACCTTTCTGCTGCTTGTGACACTGTTGATCACCACTTTCTCTATACTTTGTCCTTGCTTGGTTTTAGGGGCTCTGTTCTGTCCTGGTTTTCTTCTTATCCCTCCCATCTCACTTCTAGTGTATGTTCTGGTGGATCCTCCTCTACTACTATCCTACTTTCAGTTGTTGTACCTCAGGGGTCTGTCTTGGGAACTTTTCTTTTCTCTCTCTACACTCAGTATCTTGGTGCATTTATCTCTTCCCATGGTTTTCAGTACCATCTTTATTCTGATGACTCTCAGATCTACTTCTCTGCACCTGAAATCTCTCTAGAAATCCAGGCCCTGATCTTTGCCTGCTTTGCCAACATTGCTGTCTGAATGTCTCATCACCATCTGAAGTTGAAGAAGTCCAAAACTGAGCTCTTTATTGTTCCCTCTAAACTCACCTCCCCCCTTCCTCTCTTCTCTGTGTCTGTGGATAGTACTATACTCCTCTCTGTTTCCTCAGCTTGCAACCTTGGGGTCATCTTTGACTCTACTATCTCTTTCTCTGCACACATCCAACATATAGCTAACATCTGTCATTCCTTTCTCTATAGCATCAGCAAAATGTATCACCTCCCATCTTGACTATTGCAACCTTCTCACTGGTCTCCCTCTGAATCATCTCTCTTCCCTTCAATCTGTTCAAAATGTAGCTGCATGGTTTATCTTCCACCACTGTTGATAATCTTTCTTCTCAGGTCACTTTTCTGGCTCCTTATCCTTTTCCGCCTTCAGTTTAAACTTCTACTGACCTATAAGTGCATTCATTCTGCGGTTCTTCATTACCTTTCCTCTCCCTAACTTTCCTCCTTCCTACACCCCTCTTTAGGAACCCCTCTTCTGACAGATCCCTTTTTTCTGTGCCCTTTTCTGCCACTACCAACTCCAGACTTTGTTCATTCCACCTTGCTGTTCATATGCCTGTAACAAACTACTTGAGCTAGTATGTTGGGCTCTTTCTCTAGCCCTTTTCTGATGCAGGATAAAACCCAACCTTTTCGAGACTGCTTTTGGATCCTGATGCCCCTCACTCTCTTAGTCATATGTGTATCTTACCATACTCTAATCCACAGTTTTGTGATGTTGTTCTTTTTGATGAGATTGTAAGCTCTGATGAGCAGGGACTGCTCATCTATATGTACAGCAATGTGTATGCCTTGTAGCACTATACAAATGATAATTAGTAGTAGTAGCAATGGGTGCATCTATTTACTTGGCTTTTAAAATAATTGCAGGGATATCTCCATGCTTTGTACATCTAAGTGCCTGTTTTCAGACATCTATCTCATGAATAGGGCTTCTAAAATGACCGCATTGGTGCCCCATGAGCGGCAGGAGTCCAGGTACTGAAGAGGAAAAAGTTCAGGCCACAACTATGCTAAAGAGGAACTGCACTTCTAGTGGGGATCCCACCCCCCAGTGGCAGCTAGAGGCATTGCGGAGGAAGGAGCCCATGCCATGGCCGCTGTGATAAGGATTAGCATCTGCAGCAACTGGGGCCACCAAATCCCATTTTTTTCCCCTGGGGATGGCAGAGGGAGGCTAGAGGGAGAGGAGAAAAGAGTATATGTGAAGAGAAAGACAGGGATGGACAGAGGAAATGGAGGGAAGGGGTTGATCGTGGGAGAGGAGAGAGATCTTAGGGGAGGAGAATTAAGGCAGGTGTCTAGAATGCAAGGGGAAGGGGAGAGGGCTACAGAGAGAGGGAGCAGGGAGGGAAAGAATCATGCACACACACATAAATACACAGCACAGTACCCCACCCACCGGTATCACACACATACCCCTATTCCCATTGCCTGCATGCATATCCTACTCCCCTAGCCATCAAATATATGCATATACTCTCTACCCCTACTGCCATTATACACACACACACACATACATGCATGTACATCCTACCCCCACCCCATCACACACATGGACATCCTACCCCCACCCCTTCAAACATACAACCATACCTCTCCTCTATGCCCCATCACATATACTAGAGAAGTGCTTTTATTTGGAATGAACAGTGATCAGGTGAAACATAAAATGATGAAATTTTCACGCTGTTGCACAATAGTGCATGCTCTTGTGCAACAGAAACATAGAAACATGATGGCAGATAAAGACCATACAGCCTATCCAGCCTACCCTTCCATACCAACTAGGACTGGAAAGGGGGGCTGTTACTTCTGGAGAGAAATCTGAAATTGTGTATATATACTTCTGGGAATTTTTCTGAAAGGAATTTTTTTTCTTTTAAAGCTAATTAATCTGTGAACCCACTATTTTTTTTTGTTAAATCAGTCAGGGCCTAGTAGCAACAGTTTAAGATTCAATTTAAAAACACAGAAGAGAACTTTCTGGTTACCTTTCATACCCAGTAGACAGCTGTAGTTTAAATTTCATAGTCACTCAGGGCCTAGCATCAGCAAAGTACTTTTAGTTTCAAATTAAAACACAGAAGAGAGCTTTCTGGTTAAATTTAGAATCCAGCAGAGAGCTTGTAGTTTAAATTTCATAATAGGTTAGAGCCTAGTAGCAGCAAAGAGCTGTAATTTAAATCAAATCAGAATATAGCTTAGCACAAGAGGCAAAACAAGGTCAATTCTCCTTGAGCAGCATATAAAGTCTTCTAGAGACCTTTACAAAGAGGCCTTCTACCTAGTGGGCAAGCAACCTGTGAAGCTTTTTCAATAGGTGTTAACACCAGCTGGCAGTTCAAAAGGCCATTTTGAAAGACTCCTTCTATCCAAGCAAGGACTGTTAATTACCCAGGAAGTAGGTCACTGCTTACATCATCAGCACAAGCATAAATAGCTCAACCAGAGCTCTGTGACCCTGTCTTGAAGGACTGGAAAGGGGGGCTGTTACTTCTGGAGAGAAATCTGAAATTGTGAGTATATACTTCTGGGAATTTTTCTGAAAGGAATTTTTTTTTTTCTTTTAAAGCTAATTAATCTGTGAACCCACTATTTTTTTTTGTTAAATCAGTCAGGGCCTAGTAGCAACAGTTTAAGATTCGATTTAAAAACACAGAAGAGAACTTTCTGGTTACCTTTCATACCCAGTAGACAGCTGTAGTTTAAATTTCATAGTCACTCAGGGCCTAGCATCAGCAAAGTACTTTTAGTTTCAAATTAAAACACAGAAGAGAGCTTTCTGGTTAAATTTAGAATCCAGCAGAGAGCTTGTAGTTTAAATTTCATAATAGGTTAGAGCCTAGTAGCAGCAAAGAGCTATAATTTAAATCAAATCAGAATATAGTTTTCCTCAGCAGCACAGGACAAGGTACTGTGTAGCAGCCCTTTTTTAATAAGTGTTATATCCCTCCCTCCCTCCCCACACCCACCCTCCCCTGGGAAAATCACAGCTTTATAGGTACTTGCACAACTTAAAAGACAGGAAGTGCTCTCAGGTGAAGCTCATTACCCAAATCAGTCATACACCAAGGACCTGAGATTAATTAAGCTTCAGGTGAACAAGGTATATTAAACTTCTTAGGTACAGTTTTAGTGGTATAAATATCCATTGCACCCTTTAGTACATATAGAACTTAAAGATCTAAACACAAACTTAAAACTAAGATGCAGACAGCAGTCCAGCAGCGGGATGTGGGCTTTCCAGTCTTTTGCATTGAGTGTCACATGTATGATTTTCTCCCAGCTGGTGAGAGGTCTTACGTGTGCACTAGGTGCAAGGAGCTCTCTGCTCTCAGGGAACGAGTCCGTTCTCTAGAGGCTAGAGTAGCAGACTTGGAAAACATAAGACAGACAGAGAGGTACATAGACGAGACCTACAGGGATATAGTCCTGAAGTCCCACCTCCAGTCTGGCAGCATCCCTGTTGCCATGGAGGAGAGAGGTCACGTGACAGGAGAGCATCACCCTGGTGTGGCAGGAAGTGATCCTGTAACTAGGACCTGTCCTCCAGGTGATGTAAACCCCTCTCGCACCGAGGAGGTTTCTCCAGGGCCAAGTGCCCATGCGGGAAGGGTTAGGACAGCAGTTATAGTTGGTGATTCGATCATTAGGCATGTAGATAGCTGGGTGGCTGGTGGACGTGAGGATCGCCTGGTAACATGCCTGCCTGGTGCGAAGGTAGCGGACCTCACACGCCACCTAGATAAGGTCTTAGATAGTGCTGGGGAGGAGTCTGCTGTCTTGGTACATGTTGGTACCAATGACATAGGAAAATGTGGTAGGGAGGTTCTGGAAGCTAAATTTAGGCTTTTAGGTAGGAAGTTGAAATCCAGAACTTCCAGGGTAGCGTTCTCCGAAATGCTTCCCGTTCCACGCGCAGGACCCAATAGGCAGGCAGAGCTCCGGAGTCTCAATGCGTGGATGAGACAATGGTGCAGAGATGAGGGGTTCGGATTTGTTAGGAACTGGGGAACATTCTGGGGAAAGGAGGGGCTCTTCCGAAGGGATGGGCTTCACCTTAACCGGGGTGGAACCAGGCTGCTGGCATTAACCTTTAAAAAGGAGATAGAGCAGCTTTTAAACTAGATAATAGGGGAAAGCCGACAGTCGCCCAAGAGCGCATGGTTCGGAAGAATGTATCCTTGAAGGATACTACAAAAAGCAGAGAGGTTCCAAAAAAGAGTAAAGTAGCCCAAATGCCCTCGAGTATGGAGCAGACAGAACTTAAAGATCCCAAATTACCCATGTCTACCAATAGCCAAATTAATATGAATAAAATACAGTCTCTAAAATGCTTGTATGCAAATGCTAGAAGTCTACAAAACAAGATGGGAGAGTTAGAATATATAGCACTAAACGAGAGGTTAGATATGATTGGAATATCAGAGACATGGTGGAAGGAGGACAACCAGTGGGACACTGTGATACCTGGGTACAAACTATATCGAAATGATAGAGCTGATCAAATTGGTGGAGGGGTTGCGCTCTATGTTAGAGAGGGCATTGAATCAGAAAGGATTAAAGTTTTGCAAGAAACAAAATTTGCTGTAGAATCTCTATGGATTGAAATTCCATGTAAAAAGGGGAAGGCGATGGCAGTGGGGGTGTACTATCATCCGCCTGGCCAGAATGAACAAATGGATGATGAAATGCTCAAAGAAATCAAGGAAGCTAGCAAAAGTTACAGTGCAGTAATAATAATGGGTGATTTCAATTACCCCGGCATCGACTGGGTCAGTGTCACAACAGGACATGCTAGGGAGATAAAGTTCCTAGATGAAATAAATGACTGCTTCTTGGAGCAGCTGGTTCATGAACCGACCAGAGGGGAAGCAATATTAGACCTAGTCCTTAGTGGAACACCAGATGTAGTGCAAGAGATAAGGGTGTTGGGGCCACTTGGCAATAGTGATCATAGCATGATCGCCTTTGATTTAATTAGTGGAGGAGGGATAGTAAGGAAATCCACAGTACTACCCTTTAACTTTCGAAAGGGAGACTATGATAGAATGAGGAAAACAGTTAAGAAAAAACTAAAAGGAGCAGTTGCAAAGGTTAAAGTCGTACATCAAGCTTGGGTGTTGTTGAAAAATACTATCTTGGAAGCCCAGACCAGCTGTATTCCACGCTTTAAGAAAAGTGGAAGGAAGTCTAAAAAATTGCCAGCATGGTTTAAAGCTGAGGTCAGAGAGGCTGTTGTTGCCAAAAAAGCATCTTTCAAGAAATGGAAAAAAAAGAGCCAAATGATGAAACCTGGAAACAGCACAAGCACTGGCAAGTCAAATGCAAGGCATTGATAAGGCAGGCAAAGAGAGAATTTGAGAAGAAGCTTGCTGCGGAAGCAAAAACGCGAAATAAAGACCTTTTCAAGTACATTCGTAGCAAAAAACCCGTGAGAGAGTCAGTTGGTCCATTAGATGATAAAGGGGTTAAAGGAGCACTAAGAGGCGACAAGGCGATAGCGGAGAGACTGAATGAATTCTTTGCTTCGGTCTTTACTGAGGAAGATGTAGGGATGTCACCCACGACTGAAGTGGTATTTAAAGGTGTGGAAGAATTGAAGGAAATATCGATACATCGGGAAGATGTCTTACAACTATTAGATAAACTGAAGAGTAGCAAATCACCTGGGCCGGATGGTATACATCCAAGGGTGTTGAAAGAACTGAAATTTGAGATTGCAGACCTGCTATCAGTAATCTGTGAACTATCATTAAAATCATCTCTAATACCTGAGGATTGGAGGATCGCCAATGTAACACCAATTTTTAAAAAGGGTTCGAGGGGTGATCCGGGAAACTACAGACCGGTGAGCCTGACATCAGTACCGGGAAAAATGGTAGAAACCATCATAAAGAATAAAATTACTCAGCATATAGATAGTCATGACCTAATGGGAGACAGCCAACATGGCTTTAGACAAGGAAGATCTTGTCTTACTAATCTGTTATGTTTTTTTGAAGGAGTGAATAAACAGGTGGACAAAGGTGAGTCGGTTGATATTGTGTATCTGGACTTTCAGAAAGCCTTTGACAAGGTCCCTCATGAGAGACTTTTGGCAAAACTAAAGAGTCATGGGATAGGAGGCAGTGTACTACTGTGGATCAGGAACTGGTTAAAAGATAGAAAGCAGAGGGTAGGGCTAAATGGCCAATTTTCCCAATGGAGAAAGGTGAATAGTGGTGTACCCCAGGGATCTGTGCTGGGTCCGCTGCTTTTTGACATATTCATAAATGACCTGGAAAGTGGAATAACGAGTGAGGTTATCAAATTTGCTGATGACACAAAACTATTTAAAGTTGTTAAAACCCAGGAGGATTGTGGAAAATTGCAAGAGGATCTTGATAAATTGGAAGACTGGGCATCAAAATGGCAGATGAAATTTAATGTGGAGAGGTGCAAGGTTATGCACCTAGGGAAGAACAACCCAAACTATGGTTACACGATGCAAGGTTCCACATTAGGAACCACCACCCAAGAAAAAGATTTAGGCGTCCTTGTGGATACCATGTTAAAACCCTCGGCCCAGTGTGCAGCGGCGGCCAAGAGAGCAAATAGAATGCTAGGTATGATAAGGAAAGGAATGGAAAATAAAACAAAAGATATTATAATGCCTCTATATCGTTCCATGGTGAGACCGCACCTTGAATATTGTGTGCAATTCTGGTCGCCGTATCTTAAAAAGGATATAGCGATTTTAGAAAAGGTTCAGAGAAGAGCCACCAAAATGGGAAAGGGGATGGAAGGCTACTCCTATGAAGAAAGGCTAAAAAGGTTGGGGCTCTTTAACCTGGAAAAGAGACGGCTGAGGGGAGATATGATAGAAGTCTATAAATTAATGAACGGAGTGGAACGGGTAAACGTAGATCGATTGTTTACCTTATCAGAATATAGAAAGACTAGGGGACATGCAATGAAGCTACAGGGTAAACTATTTAAGACTAATAAAAGAAAATATTTTTTCACTCAACATGTAATCAAACTCTGGAATTTGTTACCGGAGGATGTAGTAAAGGCTGTTAGTGTAGCTGGGTTTAAAAAAGGTTTGGACAAGTTCCTGGAGGAAAGGTCCATAAACCATTATTAAGAAGGGACCCAGGATATCAATGCTTGAACCAATACAAGCATTGTGGAACCTGTGTCCCTTGGGGAAACTACTAGGTACGTATGAAACAGAATACTGGGCTTGATGGACCTTGGTCTGACCCAGTATGGCATATCTTATGTTCTTATGTTCTTATGTACTAAGCTCTACAGTCCCCTTTTCTCCTTTAAAGATATTCTGTGTTTGCCCCACATACTACTGAATGGAAATGATATGATATTAAAGTGAACAAGATTAAGTAAGCTAAGGAGTATGTTTACTAAACTGCGGTAATGTCATTCACGTTAGTTTCTGCGGTAAAGGTACAGATGCCCATATAAAGGCGTGGGCGGGGCATCAGTATGGCAAGCCGTCAGGTAACGCACCTTATAAGGCACGTTACAAGGCACCTTTATTAGGCACAGTACAAAGCACATTATAAGGCACCTTATTAGGAACAGTACAAGGCACGTTATAAGGCACGTTACAAGGCACTGTTATTAGGCACAGTACAAGGCACATTATAATAGTGGTGGGGGCAGCTGAGCATTTCCAGGCCTACTGTCTGTCTGCTATTGCTTTATGGATGTGTACAGCTCTGCATTGCCTGCCCTGTAGGGTGTCTGTTCCCCAGCAGGACTGGGGTTGATGGTCCCCTCTACTGCTACTATTGCAGGGAGGTAGAATGTGAATCTATTGGTGGGTGATCCTGTTTCCCACCCTGAGCCCCAGAGGGTGGGTTGTGTGGTGGTACATAATCTGCCATGGGTCCAAACACCCCCCTTCCCCCTCCCCCTCCCCCCTTCCTCCCCCTCCCCCCTTCCCCCTTCCTCCCTTCCCCCCTTCCCCCCCCTCCCCCCATACCCCCCCTCCCCCCTTCCCCCTTCCCCCTCATGTAACCATGGCACAACACAGGATATGCACTATTCTGGTTGCATCATAGCCCATAAGGGCTAGACATGACTGAGAAATACAGAAGGACACAGATGTATCCTAGGTGTGTCTGCAGGAACTATCTATCACACACTGATGGGAACCTGCACCATGGCGTATTTCAGCCATGAAAGGTGCTGTGGACCTGGTGCTGGGTGCCCTACCTCGCCCTCAGGGCGAGCACAGTACATGCACAATGTGATGGTCTGTGGCTACTCTGTGCCAGTACCCCACATGGTCAGTTCCCCCTACCAGGCCAAGGTGCTGTGGGTGCATACCCCATCTTGTGCCCATCTGTCAACTGCTGATTTGCATGTGCAGTGCATCATGGGTACGGGTGGGTTAACCCTATCCTGGTAACCACAGCAGACAGTTTGTGTGGTGACGTGCAGTCCTTCTGCAGCCAGCCAGGGGTTTGCTAGCAGCTATACAGCTGTAGCCCACTGGTTACTTCACTGCCTGTGAAGCCAGAGGTCATGGGTCCAAACCCATGGTGGGGTTATTTGAAAGGGCTGTCTGAGGCATTGTCTATTTTTAATGTACATTAGTGCTGCCAGCAAAAACACCCTCAGAGTACTGTAACCTTAAGGTGCCCCATAAGGCGCCCTATCAAGTGCCTTATAAGGTGTCCTATAGGGAACATTATAGGGTGCCTTGGCGGACAGTGCACTTTATAATGTGCCCTATGGAGTGCGTTATGGGGTGCCTTATGCGGCACCTTAGGTTACGCCACCGTGAGGGTGTGTTTGCTGGCAGCACAAATTAAAATAAAAGTAAAATGCCTCAACAATCACTACTTAAACATAAAGGGTGCTGCCTCAGCCAGCCTTATGCATTAGGCACACTGGGGAATCAACCCCATGACCCTTGTACCATCAGTCAGTGTAGCAACCATCGTACTACAGCTCTGTTTCTGTGTTGCCATGTCTTCCGCGCCTTCTTAAGATTAACGTGCGGCAACATGCCATGTAACGCTCATTAATTTGTGGTGCCTTGTAACGCGCGTTATCTGTAACGATGCCCATGTCTTTATTTGGGATTTCTGCCTCTACCACAGATCCTAACGCGAATCACATTACCGCAGTTTAGTAAACATACCCCATGATCTCTCATCTCCATGATTCCTCCCCACACACCTACACTCATGGACATGATCTCTCACAATCCAACACACACGTCATTTTACCACACTATTAAAAATTGCTTTTGGGCACCAAAATGAATTCATTTAATCAATTCTCAAGAATATCAGTAGGCTTTCACTTCACAGATTTTACAAATAATCCAAACTTATTATATTTTATTTAAACTTGGATGAGAAAAGAAAACTCCACTCATCTTAATGAGAAGCTATGTGTGTGGGAACACAATATATATCAGAGGCACAGAAATTGGCTAGTTGTCATTTCAAGAAAATTACTAAACTTCTGGATACCTTATGCGCCTCATGAAATCTTTTAAAGTGACAAACTCTGGGCCATTTAGTGGAGATGCTCTGTTACCTTCCACACTGAGTGCTGAATCTGTCACCATTGTCCTGTGCTTTACTAATTTGTGTTGTCACCTGAGAGCTGGAACAGGGAACTGTAAGCCCTAAAGGGAAAAAAAGTGCTGAACTCTGCCTGGTATGACAAGAATAGTTCATTATAAACCATTGCAATGGAACTATAATTTAGACAATGCCAAAAACTTCTCTGCTCGTATGCCAGATGGGTTGACATTTTCTCTTCAGTTAAGTGAAACTGCATGCTCTTATTTTAAAGTTTTTGTCCAAGCCAAGCTGCAAAAGTTTCAGATTTGGTAGGGGAGAGTATTTCTCCTTTTTATTCCTATAGCTCAAAGGATCATAATTCCAGTTCTCAAGAGCCATAAACAAGTTTTGTATTTGGGTAACCATGGTGTGAAAATTAGTGTGTCTCCAAGGCCAACTACATGCAGATACCCTGGCTGAAAATTCATTGCTGATACACAGAGGTACAGTATAGAACTATATGGGGTTTTCTGTTTCAGCTATTTGTTTATTTGTCATTTCTACTGTCATCTATTTCTACATATTAGTACATTGTTGAATAATGCACTGTCTGCACATGGAGATACGCAGCAGGATAACAAAAGCTGTCTATTGTTTGCAAATATCTCAGTGCATGTTTTACTCTTATTGAATATGAATAAATGAAAGCTCACATGTGAGCTGGATGGGGCATTACAGCATGAGGGAGAAAAGGACCAGACCCAGTGGACCTTGTGGCCATCAAAGTACTATCTTCCTATTTCATAAAAGAAATGATTGAATTAAAAAGCTACCTAAAATGTTCATGTTTATTGTTTATTGTTTACAGCAAACTTGATATACCGCCCCCCGTTACATCGGGGCGGTTTACAATATAAAAACAAAAAAGTCAGAAAAGCAAAAAGAACTACAACAATATAAAGGAAAGAAGGCGAAGGGTAGAAATAGCTGAAGGACAGAAGGTGAGAAAAATCAAGAAGGTTCACAGAGGGGTGTCAAAGGCAGAGGAAAAGAAATGGGTCTTTAGGAGGGAGTGAAATTTAGGGTAGGATTCTTCTAGTCGAAGGGCGGTGGGGAGGGAATTCCAGAGGGAGGGGCCCAGGTAGAAAAATGCTGATTTCCGAGTGGACTGCAAGTGAGCTTGAGAGGGGGCTGGGAGGTGCAGACGGTTTATATGAACGGACCGGAGGCTGCGTGAGGGGGTGTGAAAAACCAATAGATTGGATAGATATTGCGGCTTGCGAAAATAGAGAGCTCGGTGTACTAATGTGAGGATCTTGAAGGGGATCCGGAATTTGAGGGGCAACCAATGGAGATGTTGTAATATTGGGGTAATGTGATCCCGAGGGGAGGCATGCAAAATCATACGGGCAGCTGTATTTTGTATTAACTGCCAGCCACTGTTGTTGATACTGTGGGATACCAGTATAGATGGAATTACAGAAATCCAGTCGAGTTATGACCAAGGAGAGGAGGAGGGTAGTGAGAGCCTGAGAAGAGAGAAATGGTTTAATTGCACGAATTTGCCGGAGGCAGAAGAAGGAGCGCTGAGAGACATGGGAAATGTGGTCACTGAAAGATAGGTTATTGTCAAAAATAACACCAAGGTAACAAAGTTGCGAGACCAGGGAGATAGGGGCACCCGAAAAGGAGGGAGTGAGCGAAGGGACAGCGGAACCGTGGGAAAACCAAATAGCTGCAGTTTTGGCAATATTGAGAATTAAGCAGTTTGATGAGAGCCAGGAGGAAACAGCAGATAAGCATGTTTCCAGGGGGGTGATGTCAGGGTGAGAAGGAGATGTGCGGTACAGAAGGAAAATGTCGTCAGCATAGTAATAGCCTGAGATCCCTAGCTCCTGGACTAGTAGAGCTAAAGGAGCCAGAAAAACATTAAACAATAGAGGAGCCAGGATGGAACCTTGTGGGACACCACATGTGAGTGGGAAATAATCTGAAGAGGATAAGGCAGAAGTAACAGCAAAAGATCGGGAGGAAAGGAAAGAGTGGAACCAGTGATAAACAGACCCACGAATACCTGTATCACGGAGCCGAGAGAGAAGAAGGGAGTGATCCACCAGGTCAAAGGCCGCTGAGAGATCAAGAGATACTGCCACTGTTTGACGTAGTTGCTATGTAGTTCTCCCTTAGTTTACCTCAAATATTTTTTATACTGCAGGCTTTATTCTAGGTATATATGACTAGGCACACAATCTGAGTGCTTGGCCCCAGCTGTTCCATGGTGCCATCCTTTGGCCTATCTCTCCTTTTTTCCCTGTAGTCTTTGTTTCTCCAGCTTGGATAACGCAAACTTGACTGTGGTTCACTATGACGCAGGGCCGAGAAAGAGTTATGTTCTCTCAGACAACTTTTATATGCTTAAAAATGTATAACTGAATAGTCAAAGATCTCTGTTTTTTTCACTCATGGGCAGGTTTACTAAAATGCACTAAACTAGAGTTTGGTAAGCCGCCAAAATTTGCATGGGAGGTGTTGTAGGCCCACACTAACTGTTAGGGTCATGCCCTGCATATTCTACTGCACTTACTGTGGGGAGACACATCTCATTGCACTAACTGCCAGCCACTGAGGAGGTGGTAAGTGCACCTGCACTAAAGGCAACAAGAAGTTCAAGTTGGGTCTTAAAGAGTGGATATTTAATAGGGTGTTTGGGGTGGCTCAGAGCTTCTGAGTGTTGCTTCCAGCGCAGTTTTTCTTTTTCTGATCCCCTTTTGTTTCACCATTCTATAATATTGTGTTGTTTCAAAATATTATCTTGGAAGTCCAGACCAGCTGTATTCCATGCTTTAAGAAAAATGGAAGGAGGCTGCTGTTGCCAAAAAAGGGAGAAAGAAGCCAAATGACGAAAACCAGAAACAACATAAACACTGGCAAGTTAGATGCAAGGCATTGATAAGGCAGACAAAGAGAGAATTTGAGAAGCTTGTTTTGGAAGCAAAAATGTTAATAAAGACTTTTTCAAGTACATTTGTAGCAAAAAAACCTGTGAGAGTCAGTTGGACCATTAGATGATAGAGGGGTAAAAGGGGCATCAAGAGGGGACACCCTCACTTGGTTTGCAGCTTGTTGTGCTGTGAGGGCTTGTGTGCATCAGTTATGCTGAGGGCTAAGCTATCGGTAGTTTAACTACTGGCAGGGTCTCCCAAAATGGACAGGTCTCAGCTGAGGTGCCAGAACCAGAACAAACCACCCATCTGGGCAGCAGCAGAAATGGACAGTATTGTCAGCAGAGGATCACATTTCTGTGATAATGGCAACAACACTAAACTTAAACTGCACAGAGGAAAGGCCTGGCAATCTACTTCTGTATCTTGCCATGAAAACCCAATGGATAATCACAACAAAACAAATTGCACTATAGTGCTGGAAGATAAGACCCCCAGATCAAAAGGCACTCAACTAGCTACTGGTGAGGAGCTGAAGACGTTTCAGAGTAAAACCAGCATTTATGATGTGGTTGGATCAAAGCCCTCTCAGTCTGACTGCTGATATAGCTGCGCATGAAATGAGAGTCAGAAGCTGTAAAGGTGTCTTACATATTGGGACATGGAAAGTACGAAGCATGAACCAAGGGAAGTTGGAGGTGGTCAAGAATGAAATGGAACGTGTACAACTTGATCTGTTGGGTGACAGCGAACTGAAGTTGATTGGCATTGGGCACTTTGGATCAGATGATCATAAGGTCTACAATGCTAGAAATGAAAGACAAAGAAGAAATGGTGTTGCATTTATCATAAAGAAGAATCTAGCAAAAACTGTAATGAAATACAGTGCAGTCACTGAACATTTAATCACTATTCATCTAAGAGGAATACCTATCAACACAACTATAATTCAAGTATATGCCCCAACAACAGCTGCAGAAGAGGATGCAATTGATGAGTTCTAAGAACAAGTACAAGCGGAAATTGACAGAACATGCAAACAGGATATCCTGATAATCACTGGAACGCAAAAGTTGGCAACAAAGAAGAAGGCAAAGTGTTTGGAAAATATGGACTTGCCAACAGAAATGAAGGTGGAGAAAAATGATAGAATTCTGCAAACCAACAATCTATTCATCTCAAACACCTTCTTCCAGCAACACAAGCAGTGACTGAACACATAGACTTCACCCAATGGATTATACAAACATGAAATTGACTACATCTGTGGAATCAACGATGGAAAAGCTCTATAACGTCAACAAAAACAAAATTTGGAGCTGACTGTGGTACAGATCACCAACTACTAATATGCAAACTCAAGCTAATGTTGAAAAAGAGCAAGACACTCATGAATGTAGCAAAATATGACCTTGAGCATATACTACTGGAATTTAAAAACTCCTTGCAAAATCATTTTGCTGCTTTAGATACAAATGACAGAGCTCCAGAAGAGTTATGGAATGACATTAAGAAATTTGTGTTGGAAGAAAGCAAGAAGTCTCTGCAAAAGGTGAAAAGCAAAAACGGCCAAAATGGATGACGGAAAAACCCTGAAAATTGCCCAGAAACACAGAGAAGCTAAAGCCAGAGGAGAAAGAAAGACAATCGCAGAACTCAACAGAGATTAAGGAATGGAAAATAAAACAAAATATATTATAATGCCTCTATACCGTTCCATGGTGAGACCGCACCTTAAATATTGTGTGCAATTCTGGTCGCCGTATCTTAAAAAGGATATAGCGTTATTAGAAAAGGTTCAGAGAAGAGCCACCAAAATGGTTAAGGGGATGGAAGGATACTCCTATGAAGAAAGGCTAAAAAGGTTAGGGCTCTTTAACCTGGAAAAGAGACGGCTGAGGGGAGATATGATAGAAGTCTATAAATTAATGAATGGAGTGGAATGGGTAAACGTAGATCGATTGTTTACGTTATCAGAATATAGAAAGACTAGGGGACATGCAATGAAGCTTCAGAGTAAACTATTTAAGACTAATAAAATAAAATATTTTTTCACTCAACGTGTAATCAAACTCTGGAATTTGTTACCTGAGGATGTAGTAAAGGCTGTTAGTGTAGCTGGGTTTAAAAAAGGTTTGGACAAGTTCCTGGAGGAAAGGTCCATAAACCATTATTAAGAAGTGACCGAAGATATCAATGCTTGACCCAGTACAAGCATTGTGGAACTTGTGTCTCTTGGGGAAACTGCTAGGTACATATGACCTAGATTGGCCACTGTTGGAAACAGAATACTGGGCTTGATGGACCTTGGTCTGACCCAGTATGGCATATCTTATGTTCTTATGTTCTTATTTCAAATGTGCAGCAAGACAGGACAAGGAAAAGTACTACAATGACACATGGAAGGAAACAGAAGCAGAAACTATTAGAGGAAGGACAGGCTTGGCTTTCCTAAAGCTACGAGAGTTAAAGAAAAAATTCCAGCCTTGAATTGGAATGTTACAAGATGCTCAAGGTTCTATGTTGAATGATGCTGAGAAGATCAAGTAAAGATGGAAAGAATATACAGTTTTTATATGATAAAGATCAAGTGGACCAACGGACGTTTCAACCAACCAACCAACCAACCAACCAACCAACCAACGGGCTGTACCTTATGATCCGGAACCATTGGTGATGAAAGAAGAAGTCAATGCAGCATTGAAAGCCTTATCAAAGCACAAAGCACCAGGCATTGATGGCATTCCCATAGAAGTATTACAGCAATCTGATGCAGCTGTTACCATACTTACAAGGCTCTGTCAAGAAATTTAAAATGGCATCATGGCCAACTGACTGGAAAGGATCTGGGTTAATACCAATACTAAATAAAAGTGATCCAACTGACTGTGGAAATTATAGCACAATCGCTCTGATCCCACCTGCCAGCACGATTCTACTGAAAATTATTCAAAAGAGACTACAAACATACCTGGAACAAGAACTACCTGAAGGGCAAGTAGGGTTTAGAAAAGGACGGGGAATGAGAGACATTATCATGGATGTGAGATGGATCCTTGAAAAGGTTAAGGAATGCCAAAAGGATATCTATTTCTGCTTTATCGACTACAGCAAGGCTTTTGACTGTGTAAACCATGAGAAACTCTGTGTCACATTAAGAAGCATGGGTATACTAGAACACCTGATTGTTCTCTTGCACAATCTGTACATTGATCAAGAAGCAACAGTTTGAACAGAACAAGGAGAAACAGAATGGGTTAAAATAAGCAAAGGTCTATTGCAATGCTGCATACTTTCCCCTTACCTATTTAATTTATATGCAGAACAAATCATCAGAGAAGCAGGATTGTATGAAGACAATAGAGATGTGAAGATGGATGGAAGACTCATAAACAACCTTCGCTATGCTGATGATACCACATTACTGGCTGAAAGTGAAGATGTTCTGAAATATTTGCTTCTCACGATCAAGTCTTACAATGGGCCTGCACCTTAATGTAAAAAAAACAAAGATCATGACAACTAGCAGAATCAATAAGTTCATCATTGACGGAGAATAAATTGAAATTGTGGACAACTTTAACCTACTTGGATCAAGTATCATTAAAGAAGCAACAAGCAGTCAAGAAATCCGACAATGCATTGCTCTTGGCAGAATGGCTATGAAAGACCCAGAGAAGATTCTCAAGAGCAGAGATGTCTCTCTCCATACAAAGATTCAACTCATTCAAGCCATGGTATTTTCAATAACATCATATGTATGTGAAAGCTGGACAGTGAAAAAAATAGACAGGAAGAAAATGATGCCTTTTAATTATGGTGCTGGTGGCGAATACTGTGTATACTATGGACTGTCCAAAGAACAAAGCAGTCAGTACTAGAGGAGATTAAACTTAAGCTTTTTTTAGAAGCTCAGATTCCAAGGGTTGCAAAGCAGAGATGGCATCCATCTGTCCAAGAGAGGTCAACGCATCTTTGGTAGTAGACTGGCTAATCTACTGAAGAGGGCTTTAAACTAGATTCCTTGGGGATGGGTGAAGAAAGCCCCCAGGTAAGTGAAAGCCCCCAGGTAGGTGATACAGTAAATACCTTTATGGAAATGGGTAACAGGGGTAACATATGGAAAGCAGTGTGTATTAATGCCCGTAGCATGGGAAATAAGATCCCTGAGGTTGAAGCTTTGGTGGGAGTGGCTGACTTGGATTTAGTGGCAGTTACAGAAACATGGTTCACAGAAAACAATGACTGGGATGTAACTATACCTGGCTATACTTTATTCAGGAAGGACAGGGTAGGAAGAAGAGGAGGAGGAGTGGCACTATATGTAAAAACTACTATTAAAGCTTTGGAATTACAGAGCTTAAAAGGGAGAGAGGAGGCATTGTGGGTTAAACTAGAAAGAGGGAAAGAGAAATCTATTTGCATTGGAGTGATATACAGACCTGCCTCACAAGAGGAAGAGGTGGACAGAGAGTTAATTGAAGACATACGCAGCATTGCTAGGAAAGGGGAAGTGCTACTGATAGGAGATTTCAATATGCCAGATGTTGATTGGCACATTCCTGCTGCAGTATCATCTAGAAGTAAGGAGATCCTGGATTCTCTACAGGGAGAACTATTCAGGCAATTGGTAACAGACCCCACACATGAAGGGACCATACTGGACTTGGTGCTTACCAATGGTGAAAGTGTTTCTGATGTTGTAGTGGGAGATCATTTTGCATCCAGTGATCACCAGATGGTGTGGTTCAGTATTAGGACTAGGGCTGTTAGAATCCATTCCAAGGTGAAGATCTTAGACTTTAGGAAGACTAACTTAGCGAAGATGGGCCAATACCTCAGGGAGTCGTTAGTGGGATGGGAACAGCTGGGGGATGTAGAAAAACAGTGGGCAAAACTGAAAGGGGGTATTTTAAGGGCAACCAACCTTTTTGTTAAAATGGTAAATAAAGGCAAAAGGAACAGGAGACCGCTATGGTTTTCGAAGGAAGTAGCTGAAAAAGTGAAGAAAAAGAGGAAGGCCTTCATGAAATACAAGAGATCACAGAGAGCAGAAGATAGGCATCTGTATTTGGAAAAACTTAGAGAAGCTAGCAAAGTAGTCAAGAAGGCAAAGATTCAAAAGGAGGAGGAAATAGCCAATGCAATAAAATGGGGGGATAAGACATTTTTCAGATATATTAGTGAGAAGAGGAAGAGCAAAAGTGGTATTGTCAGACTCAAGGGTGCAGGGGGGGAATATGTAGAAGCTGATAAGGATAAAGCGGAATTGCTTAACAAATATTTTTGTTCTGTGTTCACAGATGAAGAACCAGGAGCAGGACCTCAGAAAACACCCACAAATAAGAACAGAAGCGAGGAACATCTTGAACTATTTTCAGAAGACTGTGTTCGTGAGAAACTAGCTCAACTTAAAGTAGACAAAGCGATCGGACCGGATGGGATACACCCTAGAATACTGAGGGAACTTGGGGACGTTCTAGCAGCTCCACTGACTGACCTTTTCAATGCCTCGTTGGAGTCAGGAGTGGTGCCAAAGGACTGGAGAGAGGCTCATGTGGTGCCTTTACACAAAAGCGGAAGTAAGGATGTGGTTGAAAACTACAGGCCGGTTAGTTTAACTTCGGTGGTGAGTAAATTATTGGAAACGCTGCTGAAAGAGAAAATAGTGAGGTTTCTGGAGTCCAGCGGATTACAGGATCCGAGGCAGCATGGATTCACCAGAGGCAGGTCTTGTCAGACAAATCTGATTGATTTTTTTGACTGGGTGACCAGGGAGTTGGACCGAGAGAGAGCTCTAGATGTGGTGTATTTAGATTTCCGTAAAGCCTTTGACACTGTTCCTCACAGGCGACTTATAAACAAACTGAGCACCCTAGGGATGGACCCTAAAGTTACTGCTTGGGTTAGAAATTGGTTGGGTGGGAGGCGACAAAGAGTACAAGTAAATGGAGCTCACTCTGAGGAGAAGGATGTTACCAGTGGCGTGCCCCAGGGATCTGTCCTTGGTCCGATTCTTTAACATCTTTGTTAGTGATATAGCGGAAGGGCTGTCGGGTAAGGTTTGCCTCTTTGCGGATGATACCAAAATCTGCAATAGAGTAGACACCCAGGAAGGGGTAGATAACATGAGGAGGGATCTAGCTAAGCTTGAAGAATGGTCTAGAATTTGGCAGCTGGGATTTAATGTTAAAAAATGTAAGGTCATGCATTTGGGCTGCAGCAATCCAAGGGAGCAATACAGTATAGGAGGTGAAGTACTTTTGTCCACTAAAGAAGAGCGGGACCTAGGCATGGTTGTGTCTGATGATCTTAAAGTAGCTAAACAGGTGGAAAAGGCGACGGCAAAAGCTAGAAGGATGCTTGGGTGCATACGGAGAGGAATGGCTAGCAGAAAAAAGGAGGTGATAATGCCTCTGTATAAGTCTTTGGTGCGACCTCATTTGGAGTATGGTGTGCAATTCTGGAGACCGCACCTTCAAAAGGATGTGAACAGGATGGAGTCGGTGCAAAGGGTTGCTACCAAAATGATTAATGGGCTTCATTATAAAGCATATGAGGACAGACTTAAGGATCTTAATATGTACACCTTAGAGGAAAGGCGGGATAGAGGTGATATGATTGAGATGTTTAAATACCTCCGTGGCATAAATGTTCAGGGAGAGAGCCTCTTTCAATTGAAAGCAAGTTCTGCTACGAGGGGACATGGGATGAGGGTGAAGGGAGATAGATTCAGGAGGGATATGCGGAAATATTTCTTTACGGAAAGAGTAGTGGATCCGTGGAATAGTCTCCCAGTGGAGGTGGTAGAGATGAGGACAGTAACTGAATTCAAGAAAGCATGGGACCAACACAGAGGATCTCTAAAGGCAAAAAGTGGACTGTTGTAGTTGTTATGGAAGGACAGACTAGATAGGCCATGTGGTCTTTTTCTGTCGTCATGTTTCTATGTTTCTATGTTTCTAAGACTTTGACTTTCATACATTGGACACATCATGCAAAGAGAGAGATCATTAGAGAAAGACATCGTGCTTGGCAAGATAGAAGGTCAGTGCAAAAGAGGAAGGCCAGCAATGAGATGGATTAATACAATAACAGCAGCTACAGGTACTATTCTGTCAACAATGAGCCACCTGACTGAAGACCAAACACAATTTAGGACAACTATCCAGAGGGTTGCCATGAGTCAACAAAAACTCGACGACACTTAACAACAACAACAACAACAAAAGAGGGGACAAGGCCATAGCGAAGAGACTGAATGAATACTTTGCTTTGGTCTTCACTGAGGAAGATGTAGGGATATTACCCATGACTGAAATGGTATTAAAAGGTGATAGCACAGGAGAATTGAAAGAAATATCCATAGACTGGGAAGATGTACTACAACTATATGACAAACTGAACAGTAGCAAATCACCTATACTGGATGGTATACATCCAAGAGTGTTGAAAGAACTGAAATATGAGATTGCAGACCTACTATTAGTAATCTGTTAACTATCATTAAAGCCATCTGTAATACCTGAAGACTGGATAATGGCCAATGTAACACCAATTTTTAAAAAGGTTTCCAGGGTTGATCTGGAAAACTTTAGATTGGTGATCCTGACATCAGTACCGGCAAAAATGGTAGAAACCATTATAAAGCATAAAATTACTGAACATGTAGATAGTGATCACTTAATGAGAGACAGCCAACATGGCTTTAGACAAGGAAGGCCTTGTCTTACTAATCTGTTATGTTTTCTTGAAGGTGTGAATAAACAGGTAGACAAAGGTGAGTCGGTTGAAATTGTGTATCTGGATTTTCAGAAAGCCTTTGACAAGGTCCCTCATGAGAAATTTTTGGCGAAATTAAAAAGTCATGGGATAGGAGGCATTGTACTATTGTGATCAGGAACTGATTAAAAGATAGAAAACAGAAGGCAGGGCTTAATGGCCAGTTTTCCCAATGGAGAAAGGTGAATAGTGAAGTACCCCAGGAATCTGTACTGGGTCCGCTGCTTTTTAACATGTTCATAAATGACCTGGAAATGGGAATAATGAGTGAAGTAATCAAATTTGCAGATGACACAAAATTATTCAAAGTTGTTAAAACCCATGAGGATTGTGAAAAATTGCAAGAGGACCTTTGATAAATTGTACTGCTTCTTGCTCTTTATGTACTTGGTTTATTTTACTTTATTTTATCTATTTGGCTTGTTGTGTCTCCCCAGAGCCTGCCCTCCCCACCTGGGCCATCCAATTACTGCTGCTCTTCCTGAGCCCTCCCCTTCCGGAACCGCCGCGGCTGCATCCTGAAAGAGCCTTCCCTCCCCACCTGGGCCATCCAATTACTGCTGCTCTTCCTGAGCCCTCCCTTTCCGGAATCGCCGCGGCCGCAATCACGTGACCATGTCCTGCAAGAGCCTACCCTCGCCACCTGGGCCATCCAATTACTGCTGCTCTTCCTGAGCCCTCCCCTTCCGGAACCGCCGCGGCCGCGTGAGCGCGGCCGCATCCTGCAAGGTATCCTGCCTCACTACTATATAATCGCAGCGCCTGTGGCATATCTGTACTGCTTCTTGCTCTTATGTACTTGGTTTATTTTACTTTATTTTAGCTATTTTGCTTGTTGTGTCTCCCCAGAGCCTGCCCTCCCCACCTGGGCCATCCAATTACTGCTGCTTTTCCTGAGCCCTCCCCTTCCAGAACTGCCGCGGCCAGGCTCATGCGGCCGCGTCCTGCAAGGTATCCTGCCTCACTACTATAAAATCGCAGCGCCTGCGGCGCTCATCGCCGCAGCGCGTGACGTGGGCGCTCCTTGGGGCCGCTCCGGCAGCGCAGGTCTAGCTCTTTACACGATGTTCCCAATTCTGTTTTTCATTCTTTGCACCTCTACGCCGTCCGGGACAGATCCCTCCTTTACCTTGGCCCGACCTTCTTCTTCTAGTCCTTTCCCTCTTTCTTTTCTGACAAGCGTTTCATCCCTTATCTCTGTTGCTTCTCTCTTTCCTTACATCTGTCCTATGTCTCTTATTCCTGTGTTTTGGGGCAGACGTCCAGGCAAGCTGCCTGGTACACGCTTTCGCTGTCCCTCCAATCTCCTCCCCAGCCCGATCTCTTCCTCCCCTTCGTTTCCCGTAACGTCTGCTATTCCTCAATCCTTCCTCTCCATTGGCCTGGTTAATTGTCGGTCTCTACGGAATAAGACTCTCCTCATCCAAGATCTTGTTCTTCAGTCTTCTTTCGATCTTGCTCTCTTGACTGAAACCTGGCTAAGGGACGTTGAGGACGCTCTTTTGGCCCGCTGCCTTCCCCCTGATTTCTCCGCTATCTCCACTCCTCGCCTTGGCCGATCGGGGGGGTGGCGTGGCGGCCCTGTTTCGTTCGTCTCTTCCTTACACTCAGCTCACTCCTTCGTCCTTACGTTACCCCGAATCCCTTCTACTTCAGCTTCATACCTCCCCTCCTACACAGGTGCTTCTTATCTACTCTCCCCCTGCTCTGCGACCCGATCTCTGGGATTCTCTTCTTCTGACCATCACGGATCTGTCCTTAGCTTTCTCTCACTTGCTTATTGCTGGGGATTTTAACCTTCACATGGATTCTCCCTCTTCGTCTCGGGATTACTCCTTCATCTCTCTCTTACACGATCTATCTCTTATACAGCACGTTACCTTTCCTACCCATCAGGCTGGCCACACTCTTGACCTGTTTCTGACGTCTTCTTCTTCCTCTCTCTTAGTACATAATCTCTCCTCTATACCTCTCCCGTGGACGGAGCATGTCTGTCTTTCAGTTTCCTGTTCTCATCTTCTAGGGTCCTCCTCCCCCGCTTCTCCTTTTTTATCTTCCACAGGGCCCCCTCCCCCGCGGCTTTCTCGTGCTATCTCGTGCCTTACCTGCCAGCAATTTCCCCCCGCTACCGAGCTTCTTCCCTCAAACTTTTCCCTTCTCTCTCCTACCTCCCAAGCTGCTCTTTGGTCATCTTCCCTTTCAGCTGCCCTCGACCATATCGCTCCTCTACGGCCTCGGACACCCCGTCATCGACCCAGGCATCCTTGGTACCATGCGGGCCTACGGCTCTTGCGTACCCAGCTTCGTAGGGCAGAGCGAAAATGGCATAGGGACCCCACACCGTCTGCCTTAGCTCTCTTTAAGTCTAATTATTCCCACTATCGTGCCAGTGTTCACCATGCCAAACACACAAATTACTCCAATGCAATCTTGAATGCTCCAAACCAGACCCGGCACCTTTACTCTACCCTTCAATCCTTAACATCCCTTCAACCCTCCGTGTCAGCTGCTCATATCCATCCCACTCCGCCTCCCTCTCTCTTAGCCTCTTTCTTTAGCGACAAGATTTCCTCCTTAAGAACATTGCTACCTTCCTGCCCCACCCCAATTCACTCTCCTCCTCCTATTGCCTCTCCCCCTCCCGCTTCTCAACTTTCCCATTCCTGGGCCTCTTTTTCCTTGATCACTCCCCCGGAACTTCACCACCTTATTTCTTCTTCCAAGAAGACATCTTGTCTTCTTGACCCTATTCCCTCTTCCTGGCTTCTGGATTCTTCTTTGGCACTTCTACCCTACATTCTTACTATGTTTAACTCCAGTCTATCCACAGGGATTTTTCCCTCCTCTTGGAAGCATGCCTTAATTTGCCCTATCCTAAAAAATCCCTCACTTGATCCCCTGGTTCCTGCCCACTACCGTCCTGTCTCTAATCTTCCTTTCCTTTCTAAGCTTTTAGAGAAATTTGTCTTTGCACAACTCTCACATCACCTGGATTCTATCAACTTTCTTCACCCTCGCCAATCCGGGTTTCGTCAGGGTCACAGTGTCGACACTATTCTTCTTGCTTTTACTAATGCACTGCATGTGGCCCACGACCGTGGTGACATTTCGGTGGCGGTTGCTCTTGATCTCTCAGCGACTTTTGATCTGGTTGACCACTCCCTCCTCCTTCACCGCTTGCGAGAGGCAGGCCTATGTAGTACTGTTCACCACTGGTTTCATTCTTTCCTCTCTTCTCGATCCTGTGCGGTTCTTTCCCCCTCCCCTTCCACCCCTTCTTCAGATTCTTTTCCTCTCCCCTGTGGGGTTCCCCAGGGTTCTGTTTTAGCTCCTCTTCTTTTCAACCTCTTTCTGGCTCCCCTTGCTCTTTTAATTCAACAGTCTGGAGTTTCCGCTTTTCTTTATGCTGACGATATTGTGTTACTTCATCATACTTCCCCCTCTTGTCCTGATCTTTCTGTACTCAATTCCTGTCTCGCTGAAGTGGCTAATTGGCTGACTCTTAATTGTCTTCACCTTAATCTCACCAAAACTGTTGCTATTTGGTTCTCTCCTGGTTGTTCTCCCCCCCTTCTGGCCCCCTCATTTTCTGGCTCCTCTGTCCCTCTGGTCTCCACTTTTCGTTATCTTGGTGTTCACTTTGATTCTGATCTATCTTTTCAGGCCCACCTCTCCCACATCACTAAATCATCTTTCTTTTTCCTCCGTCAAATTCGTGCGGTGCGTCCTTTTTTATCCCCTTCAGCCCTTTCTACCCTGCTGTTGTCCCTGGTTATGTCTCGTGTGGATTTCGCTAACTCTGCTCTCATTGGACTTCCTCAGTCTCGGTTGTCTCGGATGCAACGGATACAGAATACTACTGCTCGCCTTGTCTGTCACGCTTCTCCTCGGAATCACATTACCCCTCTGCTTTTTCACCTTCACTGGTTGCCCTTCCCTTACCATTCTCAATTCAAGCTACTCACTCTGGTTCACAAAGCTCTCCATACAGGCACCCCTCAATATCTTTCCGACCTCCTTTCCTTTCACTCTCCCCGGTATACTCCCCGCTCTTTCCATCTCAACCGCCTCACTCTTCCTTCCCCTTCTCGTGCTCACCTTCAATCCACCCGTGCTTCTGCTTTCTTCTTTGTTGGTCCCACCCTCTGGAATTCCCTCCCTTCTTCCCTTCATTTAGAACCTCACCATACCACCTTTAAACACAATCTGAAAACCCACCTTTTCTCCCTGGCTTTCGATGTGCCCTCCCCTTTGGTGTAATTCCCATTTTCCTTGCCCCTTGCCTACCCTCTTGTTTCTTTCCCCATCCCTTCTTGTTTCTCTTGTCTACACTATCTTTTAAGAAGGAATTGTAACTTTCTTTTCCTTTTCCATGGCTTTGGCCTTTTTTTTTTAAACCTTGCTTTTAATTGTACACCGCTTTGATTATTGGAGAAAGGTGGTTTTATCAAAAAAACAATAAACATAAACAATATACATAAAGATAATACTGGGCATCCAAATGGCAAATGAAATTTTACGTGGACAAGTGCAAAGTTATGCACCTAGGAAAGAACAACCTAAATTATGGTTAAGCAATGCAAGGTTCCACATTAGGAACCACCACCAAGGAAAAAAAAATAGGAGTCATCGTGGATAACATGTTGAAACCCTCCACCCAGTGTGCAGTGGTGGCCAAGAGATCAAATAAAATGCTAGCTATTATAAGGAAAGTAATGGAGAATAAAACAAAGTATATTATAATGCCTCTGTATCATTCCATGATGTGACCGCACCTTGAATATTGTGTGCAATTCTGGTCACTGTTTCTTAAAAAGGATATACCATTATTAGAAAAGGTACAGAGAAGAGCCAACAAAATGGTAAAGGGGATGGAAGGATACTGCTAAAAAGATTAGGGCTCTTCAACCTACAAAAGAGATGGCTGAGGGGAGATATGATAGAGCTTTGGGAACTGCTAACACCTAATCAGGAGTTAGTGGGCTTGATTACCTGAGAGCAGCTGAGGCCTGCATAAAAGGCTCTAGTGTCCTGCCCTGTTGAGGCTTTCCTAAACAGGGGCTCTACAGATCAACCAACAGTAATGATTTGAGGGTTTATTTTATTATATTAAATTGCTAGCTCTCTGACTGGGAGCTCTTAAAAGGGTTTTTTGTATATTTTTAAAGCAAGGTTACTTTCTTTTTGGTGCTTTAGTAGAACTTTCCTTGAGCACAGTAGGTTGCTGAACTCTAGTAACCTCCTCAGCTTTGGGAACTGCTAACACCTAATCAGGTGTTAGTTCCCTTCCTACCCACCCCGACTCCCACCCACCCCTAGTGAGCAGTCTTGCTTTATAGGGAACCTCCCCATTTAACAAAGCACAGAGAGGACCAGCACATTTTGAATATAATTAAAGAGATTTAACTGCTTTTTCTCTGAAAGGACTGCTGGGAAGCTGGCTGGTACTTGGTAGATCTCTCTCTTTTTCTTTAACAGATACCTAAGCTCCACGAACAGAACAATGGCTGGGATAAATTGTATCGCTAAAGCTGTTGCTCCCGTTACAGCTTCGGCCTCGTTCCAGACAGACGTCCTAATGCCAGTTGAAGGACCGGTTCCATGTGCAGGGTGCCTGCATGCTGAAACTCTGAGGAAACAAGTGGGGGCACTCAGAGAGGAGGTGGCGAGGCTGAGGAGCATTCAAGACAGTGAGAAGTACATTGATGAGATGCTTCATGCAGCAACTAAGCTCTCCAGCAGAGGAGAAGATGGGTGCCAACAGAATGTCGATGGTTGGACACGAGTCACCAGGGCCTGCAAAATCACCAATCCAACTTCTCCAGCCTTGAATTGAAGAACCATTATGCATCCCTGGACGTGGAGGAGGTGAAAGCATCCCTGGAAATGGAAGAACCAGAGCTCAAGTACCCCAAAGTTGCAGAATCAGTGACAAGAAGGAAACGAAGTGTAGTGGTGGTTGGAGACTCTCTTCTGAGGGGTACTGAGGCATCCATCTGCCGACCAGACTTGATGTCCAGAGAGGTATGCTGTCTGCCTGGTGCCAAAATCCAAGATGTTACGGAGAGTTTGCTGAGACTCATCAAGCCCACTGACTATTACCCAATGTTGCTAATCCATGTTGGAACAAATGATACTGCCAGGTCTACCTCGGAACGTATCAAAAGTGACTTCATGACTCTGGGACAGAGGGTGAAGCAGTTAGGTGCATAGGTGGTGTTCTCTTCAATCCTCCCTGTGGAGGGTTTAGGCCAAGGCAGAGAGGCTCGCATCCTGGAGATGAATGCATGGCTGTGTGGATGCTGTCATTGAGAGCGTTTTGGTTTCCTAGACCATGGGATGCTGTTCCAAGGGTTGCAGAGCAGAGATGGCATCCATCTGTCCAAGAAAGGTCAAAACGTCTTTGGTAGTAGACTGGCTAATCTACTGAAGAGGGCTTTAAACTAGATTTGTTGGGGATGGGTAAAGAAAGCCCCCAAGTAGGTGAAAGCCCCCAGTTAGGTGATACATTAAATACCTTTATGGAAATGGATAACAGGGGTAACATATGGAAAGCAGTGTGTATAAATGCCCGTAGCATGGGAAATAAGATCCCCGATGTTGAAGCTTTGGTGGGAGTGGCTGACTTGGATTTAGTGGCAGTTACAGAAACATGGTTCACAGAAAACCATGATTGGGATGTAACTAAACCTGGCTATATTTTATTCAGAAAGGACAGGGTAGGAAAAAGGGGAGGAGGAGTGACACTATGGGGTCTGTTTACTAAATCGCGTTAGTGCAGTTCGCGGTAGGAGCCGCGGTAGTGAAAGAAACCCCAAATAAGGACATGGGCGGTACATCGTTACCACTACCGCGCGTTAGCAAAATTAACGAGCGTTACCGGGCGCCGTGCCACGTTACTGCGCGTTAATCATAAGAAGACGTACAGACACAAAGCACTGAAACAGAGCTGTAGCACAATGGTTACGGTACTGACCGCTGTTACAGGCAGCATGGGTTCGAGCCCCCAGTGTGCCTAACACAGAAGGCTGTCTCAGGCATCACCCTGTACATTACAGAAGGAAAGAGGAGGCATGCTTTTCGTTACGCTGAGTATTGGTGTCAGAAAAACACCCTCGGAATGTGCCTAGCCACGTACGTACATTCGTGTGTGGGTACGTGTTTGTTTACGTGCGTGGGTACGTGTGTTTTTACCAGTGTGGGCATCTTATATTACAGACTTTGTAGGGTGTCCTGCACCTATGCATTATGCTAACAGATGTACGTGTGATGGCCTATGGTTTATCAGAGCCTGTGAGCAGGTGCTGGTGTTTCACAGGGTTGGATTGGGCCAGTCACACCCATGATGCACTGCACATGCAAAGCAGCTGTCCACAGATACACACCATGGGGAATGCACCCCCACAGCACCTCGGCCTGTTGTACTGGCACAGAGCAGCTACACACCGTCACATTGTGCGGGTACTGTGCTCACCCTGAGGGTGCAGTGAGGCGCCCAGCACCAGGTCCACAGCACCGGCCATGGCGCAGGTCCAAAGCAGTGTTACCGTGTGAGATAGGTAGTTTCTGCAGGAACACCTTGGACATCTCTGTCTGTTTCAGTCAGGTACAGCCCCCATGCACCACCACCACACCCCTCCCCCAGGGCTGAGGGAGGCAAACAGGGTCTCCTATCAAAAGATCCACAGTCTACCGTGCTGCAACGGTGGCAGTAGAGGGGAACATGAACCCTAGTCCTGCTGGGGAACAGACACCCCACAGGGCAGTCAATGCAGCTCTGTACACAGCCATAACACAATAGCAGACAGACATTAGGCCTGGATATGGTATGCTGCACCCCACCACTATCTGATATTCCCCTGGTGCAAGCCATCAGCCACTGCACCCTGCAAGCCACTCCATCACAACACCTACCAGCTGCAAACAGTCTGCTAGTGCCCAGTGGAGATGCCTGCACCCAGAACTGGGATGTCAGCATACACAGCAAGCAGATACATCAGTGACTGGGCCCCAGACGGAAACCCATATGTATCACATGAGAGAAATACTAGATAGCACTATGGGAGTGCCTAGCCATGCTGTGGTCACTGCACAGTCAGGGTGAGAGTGATCTCTCCGCAGGATATACTGAGGTCACCCTGTCTGTGTAGTTGGTGGCCGGGCACTACAATGTGCCTGTCACTGCCCTATGCCCTGTGCAGATGCACCCTGGCCAGGCCACCCTGTCCGGCCTATACCCATGGTACCTTGCTCCTCATTATGCACATTGGCAGCCCAATACTGGCAACAGTGCTGGCAGTGTGGGCTGTTGAATGTGTTTGCAGCCACCACACACTGGATAGACAGACAGCCACCCCCACACCTATGCCAGCATTGTGCTACTATAGAGGTGGTCAGCAGCCATACCCACCACACCAGTCCTGGGCATAGTACAGGCATGGATATGGTACACAAGACTGTTGGGGGGTCACTCCCCAGGGTGGTGAACACTGTCAGAGACCAGACCTGCAGCACACACCGCAGACATCAGAATGATTGTTATGGTGGAGCTCAATGAGCAAAATGTGCTTAACGTAGGAATTGATATCTGCCAGTTATCAGAGGAAACGTTTGATAGCTGTGTACCATATACCCAGGTGTAGGGTGGCATTGCTAAGGTATGCAACTGCTAGTATTGGGAGATACAGGCAGGGCCCAATGTCTTGCCTCTCCAGCTGGCATTGGCCAATGGGGCCTGTGGGTGGGTGTGTGGCCCTGTTGGCTGCTGCTTTACGGCAGAGCTCCCCAACTCCAGTCCTGGTGTTCCACACACTGTTCGGGTTTTCATGCTGTCTCTCATAAATATGCATGAGCTACATCTGCATACCATGGGGGTGGTGCATAGCTATGCAGCACAGGCATCTTTATTAGAGGCAGCATGACACCGGAATGTTGTGGGGCCCTCCAGGACTGCATTTGCGGGACTCTGCTATAGGTAATGTGCCTGTTTCTGGTGTCTGTGTTTGGTGTGGTAAAATATAGGCCATGCGTATGTTCTCTGCACTACAGGAGTGTCTTAACTATCACTGTTTAGTGGTGGGTAAAACTATGGGGACTGGGTTGGCAGGAGCCCCAACTGGGATTTGAACCTGCGACCCTCTGGTCTTACAGGCACTGGCTGTGTCTGTTGCACCACACTGTGGCCACAGAGACAGTGCAGTCCCTGGAGTTAGTTAAACCGGCCTGACGAGTCAGAAACCCTGCTCTGCAACAGGTTTACTGTGGCCTCATTTACCTTGTATGCAGACAAAGGTGCACATAAACCGCAGAAATGACCTCACAAAAGGGGCACACACCCATAACCAAGCTGGGCAACAATGATATCATTGGGAAACATTACACCACACACCCAGGACAGCTCCTTTACAATGTAATGCTCTTTGCAAGGGTCTGCGGAGCGTAGACCCTTCCACACATCATTTCCTTTTATTTTGGTGCTTTCCATGGAGTGTTGTTCCTTGTTGCCCATTGCTATCACTGTTGCCCAGCTGAATTCTGCTTTTTAAAATGTTTCTTGTGGTCATTTTTAACGTTTTATGTGATATTTTGTTCTGTGCACATGTATCACACTGCTCACGTTTTGTGGGTTTCCCCGGTTTTCTGTACATTGCTGACGTAAATGGTTTCTCTTCCCTTTAATGCCTTTAACGACAGGTTTTCATTTGCGTTGGAAGTGAGCTCTGACACTCCGCGCGTTAGTATGAGGGGAGCCTCTCTCCGCCCACTCTACGCCCATTGACCCCTTCTCTCCGCCCACTCTCCACCTTCTGCGCTGTTTTAACGCGCCGCGGAGCTTTACGATCGTTAACTACGGTTAACGCGCGTAGTATGACGTTAACGGTCGTTAGCGCGTCGGTACGCGCGTTATACGGCACTTACGGTCGTTAACGTCATACTACGCGCGTTATTCACGTTTAGTAAACATAGCCCTATATGTAAAAACTGCTATTAAAGCTTTTGAATTACAGAGCTTAAAAGGGAGAGAGGAGGCATTGTGGGTTAAACTAGAAAGAGGGAAAGAGAAATCTATTTGCATTGGTGTGATATACAGACCTGCCTCACAAGAGGAAGAGGTGGACAGAGAGTTGATTGAAGACATACGCAGCATTGCTAGGAAAGGGGAAGTGCTACTGATAGGAGATTTCAATATGCCAGATGGTGATTGACACATTCCTGCTGCAGTATCATCTAGAAGTACGGAGATCTTGGATTCTCTACAGGGAGAACTATTCAGGCAATTGGTAACAGACCCCACACGTGAAGGGACCATACTGGACTTGGTGCTTACCAATGGTGAAAGTGTTTCTGATGTTGTAGTGGGAGATCATTTTGCATCCAGTGATCACCAGATGGTGTGGTTCAGTATTAGGACTAGGGCTGTTAGAATCCATTCAACGGTGAGGATCTTAGTCTTTAGGAAGACTAACTTTGCGAAGATGGGCCAATACCTCAGGGAGTCATTAGTGGGATGGGAAAAGCTGGGGGATGTAGAAAAACAGTGGGCAAAACTGAAAGGGGATATTTTAAGGGCAACCAATCTTTGTGTTAAAATGGTAAATAAAGGTAAAAGGAAAAGGAGACTGCTATGGTTTTTGAAAGAAGTAGCTGAAAAAGTGAAGAAAAAGAGGGAGGCCTTCATGAAATACAAGAGATCACAGAGAGAGGAAGACAGGCATCTGTATTTGGAAAAACTTAGAGAAGCTAGCAAAGTAGTCAAGAAGGCAAAGATTCAAAAGGAGGAGGAAATAGCCAATGCAATAAAATGGGGGGATAAGACATTTTTTCAGATATATTAGTGAGAAGAGGAAGGGCAAAAGCGGTATTGTCAGACTCAAGGGTGCAGGGGAGGAATATGTAAAAGCTGATAAGGATAAAGCGGAATTGCTTAACAAATATTTTTGTTCTGTGTTCACAGATGAAGAACCAGGAGCAGGACTTGAGAAAACACCCACAAATAGGAACAGAAGCGAAGGATATCTTGAACAATTTTCAGAAGACTGTTTTTTGAGAAACTAGCTCAACTTAAAGTAGACAAAGCGATGGGACCGGATGGGATACACCCTAGAATACTGAGGAAACTTGGGGACGTTCTAGCAGCTCCACTGACTGACCTTTTCAATGCCTTGTTGGAGTCGGGAGTGTTGCCAAAGGACTGGAGAGAGGCTCATGTGGTGCCTTTACAAAAAAGCGGAAGTAAAGATGTGGTTGAAAACTACAGGCCGGTTAGTTTAACTTCCGTGGTGAGTAAATTATTGGAAACGCTGCTGAAAGAGAAAATAGTGAGGTTTCTGGAGTCCAGTGGATTACAGGATCCGAGGCAGCATGGATTCACCAGAGGCAGGTCTTGTCAGACAAATCTGATTGATTTCTTTGACTGGATGACCAGGGAGTTGGACCAAGAGAGAGCCCTAGATGTGGTGTATTTAGATTTCAGTAAAGCCTTTGACACTGTTCCTCCCAGGCGACTTATAAACAAACTGAGCACCCTAGGGATGGACCCTAAAGTTAATACTTGGGTTAGAAATTGGTTGGGTGGGAGGCGAAAAAGAGTACAGATAAATGGAGCTCACTCTGAGGAGAGGGATGTTATCAGTGGTGTGCCCCAGGGATCTGTCCTTGGTCCGATTCTTTTTAACATCTTTGTTAGTGATATAGCGGAAGGGCTGTCGGGTAAGGTTTGCCTCTTTGCGGGCGATACCAAAATCTGCAATAGAGTAGACACCCAGGAAGGTGTAGATAACATGAGGAGGGATCTAGCTAAGCTTGAAGAATGGTCTAGAATTTGGCAGCTGGGATTTAATGTTAAAAAATGTAAGGTCATGCATTTGGGCTGCAGTAATCCAAGGGAGCAATATAGTATGGTGGTGAAGTACTTTTGTCCACTAAAAAAGAGTGGGACCTAGGCATGGTTGTGTCTGATGATCTTAAAGTAGCTAAACAGGTAGAAAAGGTGACATCAAAAGCTAAAAGGATGCTTGGGTGCATATGGAGAGGAATGGCTAGAATAAAAAGGAGGCGATAATGCCTCTGTATAAGTCTTTGGTGCAACCTCATTTGGAGTATAGTGTGCAATTCTGGAGACCACACCTTCAAAAGGATGTGAACAGGATGGAGTCGGTGCAGAGGGTGGCTACTAAAATGATTAGTGGTCTTCATTATAAAGCATATGAGGACAGACTGAAGGATCTTAATATGTACACCTTAGAGGAAAGGCGGGATAGAGGTGATATGATTGAGATGTTTAAATACCTCCATGGCATAAATGTTCAGGGAGAGAGCCTCTTTCAATTGAAAGCAAGTTCTGCTACGAGGGGACATGGGATGAGGGTGAAGGGAGATAGATTCAGGAGTGATATGCGGAAATATTTCTTTATGGAAAGAGTAGTGGATCCGTGGAATAGTATCCCAGTGGAGGTGGTAGAGATGAGGACAGTAACTGAATTCAAAAAAGCATGGGACAAACACAGAGGATCTCTAAAGGTTAAAAGGGGACTGTTGTAGTTGTTGATATGGAAGGACAGACTAGATAGGCCATGTGGTATTTTTCTGTCATCATATTTCTATGTTTCTGTGTTTCTATGAATGGAATGGAACAGGTAAACATAGATTGATTGTTTACACCATCAAAATATAGACGACTAGGGAACATGCAAATGAAGCTACAGGGTAACCTATTTAAGACTAATAAGAGAAAATATTTTTTCACTCAAAGTTTAATCAAACTCTGGAATTCATTACCGGAGGATGTAGCAAAAGGTTGTTAGTGTAGCCAGGTTTAAAAAAGTTCTGGACAGATTCCTGGAGGAATGGTCCATAAACCATTATTAAAGGGAACCCAGGATTTCCACTGCTTGTCCCAATTCAAGTATTATGGAACCTGTTTCTTTTGGAGAAACTGCTAGGTACTTGTGACCTAGATTGGCCATTATTGGAAACAGGATACTGGGATTGATGGACCTTGATCTGACTCAGTATGGTATATCTTATGTTCTTATGTTCAAGGCTGAATGGTAAAAACAGTTACAGTAACAGTACTTAAAAAAAGGTTTGTACAAATTCCTGAGGGAGATGTCCATAAACCATTATTAACATGGACTTGGAGAAAGACAATGCTTATCCCTTGGTATAAGCAATATGGAATCTCCTTGTTTTGTTTTTTGTTTTTTTGGGGGGGGGGGCGGTCCTACCAGGTACTTGTTACCTGGATTGCCCTCTTTTGGAAAGAGGATACTGGGCTTGATGGACCTTTTGTCTGAGACAGTATGGCAATTTTATGTGTGTATAGCAGCTCTGGAATGAAGGAGTAGCTTAGTGGTTTGAACACTAGCCTGTAACTACAGAAACCAGGACTCAATCCCACTGGTATTCCTTTTGACCTTCAGCAAGTCCTTCTCTATTATCTCAGGTACACACTTAGATTGTACGCTCTCTTTGGACAGGGAAATACCTATTGTAACTCACCTTGAGCTAATATTGGAAAGGTGTGAGCTAAATAAATCCCTGTTTTCTGTACTGCACCTCCCAACAACCTTGGGAAGTTGATTTATAGTGGCTGCTACACAGACCTTTGTAGAAACACATGGATATATTTGAATGGCATTGATTTTAATCATGTATGCTATCTTGTAGACTTCGAGGGAAGGCATTATAAAATAAAAATATGAGACTAAAGATATGAAACATAAATAAACATCTGCTTGTCTTGGTTTCTCAGGTTCCTCATGCAGTCACAGTATATGGTCTTTCCTCATGCAAGTCTGTTCCTGTGTTTCCACTGGCAGTATCTGTGTGCATCTGCATGTACTTGCAGTGAATGGACCACAGGATTTAGCTGCTCCACTATCTACCTGCAATAGTAGTAGCAGGGGGTAGGGGGAAAAATCAACTGAACTGTAGCAGTAGCTGCTAGACAGTGGGGTAGACAATGTGATGTTCTCACCCAGTTCATAATATTTCATTCATATCTACATTTTACGTATTTTTGATGATTAGTGGACCACTCCAATTGTCTAGATTTCTTTGAAGCAATGTCCACAAATTGAATTAAATAAATTTGTTTGGAGGCAACTAGGCAAGGGCCATAATTGCCAAGGACGCTCTAGTACCAAAACTTCATCATGGTTGCCTCCCCCCCTCCCCCCCCTTAGAGGATCCCCAAAACTTTGTTCAAACCATGCAGATGAGAACCATGCAGCTGCTGGTTGCTGGACCTCCATACCAGGAATGAGGAGTGTGTAGGGGTCAGCTGCAGGCTATAAAGAAAAGGATTTCATCCTGATCACCTTTGTTTGTTTCCAAGCAGTGATGAGAGGGTGCTTCTTGGTTTGGGATTTTTTTCCTATGCACCTTTCCCTTTTTAGTGTATCCTGGGTATGGCTCTTTGCTCTGTGCCCCCTTGGGGCAGAATAGCAATTGGAATAGAATTCCTGCTGTGAGCAGGTGGCTATGGCTGTAGTTTCTCATGGGAAATGTCTCAAAATGGATTAGTTTTGTACATATCATGGCAGTAATGAACCTCATTCCTAAGCCAAAGTATGTGGAGTATGATCTCGATCTCTCAGATTTATTGCTAAAACTCGCTGTAGTACTTGCATCATGCCAAAGAGCTTCCCTCTGGAGTACATAAGATGTAACATGTATAGGCCACCTATCAAGGTGTTTTCAAAAATTCCTTTTAATCAATTCTGTAACACCCAATATGATGGGAAATATTCCGATGTCTTTCTGTACATTTCTTTGGTCTCTGACTGCATTGCTTGTTACTTGAATAATCATTTGGCACTGATACTTCTATTATCAATGCTTGTACCGTGTTTTTCTCGTGGAAATGAGAATAGGTGGGATATTCAACATTGCTATGGATGCACTGCCAGCAGGCTTTGAGGGTATGCATCCTCATGAGTGTTCTTGGTTAGGACAACACGGGTCCCGCATAGAGGGAGGATGTCAAACTGACCAAGCCTTGCCAGCAGCAGCCTGTAAACTATAACGTGATTACACTACTTCCAATTGCAGGACTGAACCCAATGTGGAAAGAGGCCACCCTTTCTGCTTTGAGTTCCTTTTCGGTGTGGGTGAAGCAGGGTCACTTTGGTTTGTGGACATGTGCTTCCATTTACCTACTTAGGCATAATAGCTTTTCAATTAGTGGCAATATGAACACATAGAGTGAGCATGGGCAGCACTAGTGAGGTACCAGTAGTAGTGCAGGCAGTTTCCTCCTGGGTCATACTGAGAGGCTGAATGTTCTAAGGTCCACTAAACATCAGGTGGGGGACGCTTCTGGATGATTATTTATTCCTGGAGTTCTTTCATAAGGATGTTGGTAAGTATGGAGCCAGCTTGAGGGCCACTACACTAGTTGGATACAAAGCACAGAAGCCGCATCAGGTCTTGGAGAACCTCTTGCTAATGAGATTCAGGTTCTTCCTCAGATGGATTACATAGAAAAATGGCAGCAGATAATAGGGGTGTGCATATGTTAGTGCACATTCAGTTCATTAGTGTGCCTTGAAAAATTTGTGCACCCAAATTGGTTTAGTGTGCACTAATCAATTTAGTGTGCCTTAATTCATCAGTTAGTGCATATTAAATTGATTCAGCATGCATTAAAAATTCCTCATTAAAATAAATATGTGAAACCTGCTGAAAAAAAGAACCCCAAATCAGGGAAAAGTTGCAAAAAGAATGAAAAAAACTATATGTGGGCTTCTGTCTGCCCCCCCTCACCAGCAACCTGCAGGGCTCTTGGAGTCACAGAAATCCGCACTCAGGGCAAAGAGAAGGGGGTCTAAGAGACAGCAATAAAATACCACACACTTCTATATAGATACACCAAAGCTTTGCGGAGAGAAACAAATAGAAACAAGTTCTCTTTGTTTACTCTATTAGCTATGGTTTACTTTATTTATAAAGTTCTTTTGGAGGATACTGCATAAATTCACTTTATTATTCTACATCAGGTATTACGTATTCATCACATCATAGGTCAATTTCTAATCAGCATAGGTCAGTGTGAGGAGACATACATGTATTCCAAGACATACCGGTAACTGTTTACTGCTGACTGCTTGATATCTAGTAACCCTGAGACTGAGAGGCTAGAGGACAACCTGCCCCTTTTCATATTTACAGGACTTGTACCTCTTCACCTACTTAGTAAGCAAATATATGAAGTTTATTTCTAAGCAAAGTTCTGAACAAAATTAACTCTTTCTCAGGTTTTCTTAAACAGTCTGGTTGTGTACACCGCCCTGTACTGACAAGCTTACTTTCAGTCCCTCCTCTGATTCTGTAAAGAATCATTCTCAAAGTAAAGAAACTCAGACATTGCCATTGAAGCGGAATTAAAACTAGTTTCTGGGTCAATCTGTAACATCATTGTAGGGGTCAGTGATTCCACTGATTTCTTACAGCAAGCTGATAGTACACAGAGAATTAATGCTCCTAAAATGAGAATCCCCAAAATGCCAAGCAATGATGCTAATAAGCCTTGCAAAGGCCTGGATAATGAATTCCAAAATGAAGAAACAGAATCAAATAGAGCTGAAAAAGGACTTACATAACTATCACTTGAAACAAAAGTACGGTTTCTAACTTTATCCAATAGGCCTTTTACTATTTTTCCATTATTATCAAGCATACTACAACAAAAACCAACTATTACTCCACACACACCATTTTCCTTTGCTAGGAGATAGTCTAAAGCCATTCGGTTCTGGACAGCATAAGCTGACACTTTGTTTACTGCACCTTGCAAGACACTAATTGCCTCAGTGAGGTCTAGGGCTGTAAGTTCAACAACTGCCTGTAATCGCATTATCTGGGTGCCATATTCTCGAGTGGGTGCTATAGCTTGTGACGTAGAAGCCTCTCAAGATGCTATGGAAACAGATAGTGATCCGGTGGAGAGAACCGGTACTGCAAGAGAATGCAGGATTTTCTCTTCAGAGAGAAAAAAAACACAGAGCTAATCAGGAACCACACCTCACCTCAAGGAAGGAGAGAAGCCAAGTCCCTGATTGGGCACGCCCAAGCAGGAGGCGGGCAGTGCAATACACAGGCAGCTTGTTAAGCACTCAGAAACAGAGAGAGTCAGATTTTGATTCAGATTTGAAAGAAGACGACGAGGAGGAAGAGTTGGAGAGAGAGCACTTAGGCAGCTGTGATCCACTAAGGAGAAGACTGGACTCAGGAAGCAAGTACCTGGGAGACTCAGGGGCAGGGAGAATCTTCTGTGACCAGAAGGATTCAGGAGCACTGAGAGACCCAAAGCTACAGCACAGGCTTCTAGAGGACCAAGCAGAACCTTGGAACCGAAGGCAGAGGGACAGTGAAATACCCTGGAGAAGTCACAGCACAAAGTACACAGTGGGTTTGAAGCAGCTAGCAAGTTTAACATTGGGAAGCCAGAAAGAGTAAAGGCTAACGTTAAAAGCCAAGACAAAGTCAGACAACATGGTAGCAATTGGTTGCAGTCTGAAAAGCATGTAAGCAGCCTAGGCTATTCTCACAAGCCAGCAGAAACCTATAGTAAGGGAACAGCTGAAGTTTTAAACCCAGCACTTACGTTTAGTGATAAGTGGGGGAAGAATAATTCAAACACGCAGAACTGTTGTCCTAGTAAAAGCAGCATTGCTAACAAGAGATAAGCAGTTTAAACAAACAGTTACCTGAAGGAGGAAGACATTATCAGCTTAGCCCAGGAAGAACGCAGGCTGAATTGCTTCTTAAAGATTTCAGAGAATTCCTTGAAAGCAGGGCAGTTTCTGCCTCTAATGTAGCACAGCCCACAAACAGCTGTGAAGAGGAAATGCCTTTAGTTTCTTCTCTACCATTCACAGAGCCAGACATGCCAATGGACTGTTCATCTTGTGTCATTGAGAAGGACATTTAATTGAAATGCTGTTCAAAGTTATATGAAGCAATATAACAGAAGTTGCTGTATTGATTCCTATGCTGAAGAACTTATCAGAAGGGAATAATTTAAAGCATAATTGTCTGCATACCAGGAGCATTGCTGTTTGCCAAAGTTTGTTTCTTCCATTAGTGAAAAGGGTCACATGACAACTGAATGTGATCACAGAAGATAATGGACATTTAGCCTAGCAGTGCAATACCTTGTTTTGGTTTCTCACTCTTGTTTTGTGCTATTATACTTTATTTGCATCTGTTTGCACTTGAACTGCAATGCAGAAATAAACCTCATCAAAGAAATTTTCTTTGCCTTCCTTACTACTTGAGCACCCACAACTACAATTCTCAACCCTGAAGGGCATCAAAGGCCACCCCCTCCTGAAACCCTCAAGGTCCAGGGAGCGGGTGCGTGGCAAGCTCCAAGTGTTGAAAGCCACACAGTACCTGTGAATGCATCTATTTGAGATTTAGTTAAAGGTTTTGTAGTGTCTACCAGTTGTTGAGCAGTCTCTATGGCCTTATCCTGTGAAGAAACATCCCTTTTTCTTCTAACAGAATTGTTCAGGGTTGATAATAAAGTAATGTTCTGGTAAGGTACAAATCGCCATGGGGTATCTAATTGGGCTATATAACAAGTACCTGACCAACCTCTGGGAAGCTCTGTATACGCAAACGTACCGCACACAAAATAATCTCCTTCTAAAGCCACTAAGCCATCTTCCCAGATTGTCAAATTCTGAGGACAAGATATATTCTGAATACAATTATTCAAAGCCCACTGAGTCATGGCCATTTCATTAAGCCCTCCAGACAAATTACGTCTCCAGGGATGATAATACCCTAGTAAAGGGAAACTCCAGTTAGGTATGCCTAGGTCTGAACTAGAGGCATTCAAAGGGTAGCCAGAACTATTATATTGTAGTAATTCATAATCATGCACCTGGTTCCCCTGAACTGACATTAATTGTACCACTGAAATATAAGAGTTTCCTACAAGGGATTTCTTATACCAGATAGAAGAATTATGCAGCATTACTATTCTACAAACATTCCACGGAGTATCCCCTACCTTTTTTCCCTTACCCTGAGCCATAAAACATATTGGAGGATGTTGCAGAGGCATAGGACTAACTATTCTAGGTTCTGGGCCTGTATGAGACCATTGTACAGAAGTTAGATTAAAGGCTATGTCACGAAACTCCTCAAAGGTCTTAGGCCTAACCCTAGGTAGAAATCCGTGCTGAGTAGCTGTCACAGATGGAAGACACACTGCACAATCTGATAAATTGAAATGTTTTGTCACTGAGTGTACCTGTGACTCGAAAATATTTGAATATTCATCATAACATTCCCAAGTTTCTAACTGCAGCACCGCTTTACTACTACTAATATGCCACAGCATAACTAAGATTAGATATAAAAACATTCTTAGCAAAACTTTTAAATATCTTTAAATATCTAAAACTATTATTACTTCAAAATATACTAAATCTATAATTACTTCAAAATATACTAAATCAAAACTGAAAATATACCTACTCTTCTTAATACTCTCCTTTATATAATGAGGATATATACTATAGCTATGATTAGCCTCTAAGGCTCAATAAATTTATGAAGTAGAGGTTAAGTACCTAAAGGTCATTACATATATATCAGGAGAAACACTAATCTAAAATGACCTCAGCCCTCTAAGCAATACTATAAATGCCGAACAAGAGCATTTTGCATGAATGGTCCATTCAGAATCTACTTAATACAATAATCTTCTTCTGTGATGTCACCATTCTTTTCACTGAAAGTACTTTAAATCATAAAAAGTCTTTTCTGCAATATCACTGTTGTCCGAGAAGTCTGCGTTGTATTTCTTGAATCATGGATGCAGGGAATCTTCTGAATCTTGTGAGGGAGCCTTCTTACACTGCGTAAGATGTATCCAACGAGAATGTCCTTCCACTTTACAGGCTGAATATCCCACCAGAAGTACACGAAATGGACCTAGGAACTTCGGAGCCAGAATCGTCTTTGGATGCAAATTTTTAATCAGGACCCAATCCCCTGGTTTCATGTCCGGATGGGATGATTCTGGAGGAGCATCTTGTTGAGGATTCACCTTTAATAAAGGGGAAACAGATAGGGCTGAGTGCAATCGTGCACAATAAGTCAAGATATCACTGCGCAACAACTGGGGGTCTGGGATAACTGCCAAGGCATGTGGAGAAGTAGCTGGATGTCCAGTTACTATTTCATATGGTGTCAGACCTCCTCGAGTGCGCTGGGGGGGTTACGCACTGCCATAAGGGCAAAAGGAAGGGCTTCTGTCCAATCTGTAGCCCAATCCTGTGTCATAGCGCAAGAAACCTTTGAGAGTCCTATTCATCCGCTCCACTTGGCCAGAGCTTTGCAGGTGATAGGGCGTGTGGAACTGTCTTTTTACACCAAACCAATTTTCAATATCCTCCCAGACACGTGCAATGAAGGCCGGACCCTGATCAGAAGAAAGAACAAAAGGTACACCCAGACAGGAATAAACTGAGTGAGCAACAACTTAATGGCAACCCCAGCTATCATACCGGTAGTGGGATAAGCCTCCACCCAACCAGAGAAAAGACAAGTGATCACCAACAAATACCGCCTCCCTCCTCTGGCACAGGGCAAATCAGTAAAATCAAGCTGCAAAATCAAAAACGGGCCAGAGGGCTTGGGAAGAGCAGCAGCAATCTTCAGAAGGGGCCCCACCCTGCCAGCCTGTAAACAATCTAAGCAAGCAGCATACACGGCCTGTGCCACAGAAACATACTTCGGGTGATACCACAATACCGCAAAGGCATGAGTCATGGCTGCAGCGGATAAGTGAAGTTTATGATGCAGGAACAGAGCAAGTGGAAACAAAAGAGAGTCAGGGCAAATGAGTAGGTGCTCCTTCTTCCAGTAGCCCTGAGTATCACAGGATGCACCCCATGAAGTCCACAGAGTTTTGGTTTCAAGGGAAGTGTCTTTATACTGCTGTAAAAGAGAGCACAGGGAGAACAAAGTCATGTTAGAAGGCTTTAAATACAGCAGTGTCGGTGACACTAATGCCTGAAGAGCAGCCTTCCGTGCTTCTTGGTCTGCAAAATGATTGCCCTTAGAAACAAAATCACCAGCATAGGAATGTCCTTTACATTTCAAAACTGCAACCTGTGCTGGCAAAAGAACGGCTTGTAATAAGCGGTGAATGTGTTCAGCATGTTTAATTGGTTTATTAGCAGAAGTTAAAAATCCTCGTTGCAACCAAATATTACCAAAATCCCATAGCACACTCATTGCATAGGAGCTATCTGAATATATATTTGCTAGAAGATATCTAGAGAGTTCAAGAGCACGTGTCAATGCAAAAACCTCTGCTAACTGGGCACTAGAAAATGGCAGGGAAGCTGATTCAACCACGTCATCAATTGTGGTTACTGCATAGCCCACACAAAGCTTTCCCATTTCATCTCTGAAGGCTGAACCATCCACAAATAAGGTTACATCTGGGGCTGGCAGGGGCACAGGTGAGAGATCAGGTCTAGCATGGGAAGAAGTTAAAATACTTTGAAAACAATCATGGGACCCATCCTCCTCCACCAGATCTGCCAAAAGAGCCAGGAGCGTAGATGGATTGCATATGGATGTAGTATATATTTTTACATGAGACTGAGAAATTATCAATTCAAGAGTCAATAAACGTGTGGAAGATAAAGGTTGTGTTTTAGTTAAATGGAGCAACCTAGAAATGGAATGTGCCACATATACCTCAAGAGGGTGCTGTAGCACTAAAACATCTGTAATTTCAATTGCAAATGCCACTGAAATCAAACTGCGCAAGCAGGGCGGGAGTCCCAAAGTCACTGAATCAAACCGCTTTGAAAAATATCCTATCGGCTTGCGACCAGTTGGAAATGCTTGCAAAAGCACACATGTAGCAGATATGGCTGAACTAGCCACATACAATTTAAATGTTAAAGAATAGTCTGGAAAAGACAAGCACAGTGCAGAGCTTAGTGCAGTCTTTAAATTTACAAAAGCTTCCCACTGTGATAACGTAGGTACAATGAGACCCTGTGGACCCTCTTTCCCAATTAACGCATAAAGAGGAGCTGTAAGGTCTGAAAAATTAGCTATCCACTGTTTACAGAAAATTAATAATCCCAGAAATCTACGTAACAACACTGGTGTCACTAGAAAAGATAATAACAAAATAGGTTTCAATCTGGCAGAAGTAATTTCACGACCAGCTGGAGTAACACCCAGAAAAGTAACATTTTGAGATGCAAATTGCAATTTAGACAAATTGACTTTCAATCCTAATTTGGCAATATGAGCTAACAAAGATAATGAGTCTGCTAAACAGATCTCATAACTTGGTGAACATAAAAGCAAATTATCCACATATTGAATTAAAGAGGATTGGTCAAGCTTCACATCTAATAACGCAGTTCTTAGGACCTGCGAGAAGTACGCAGGACTGTCCGTATAGCCCTGGCATAGTCTAGTCCATGTGTACTGCTGATTGTCAAAATGAAAAGCAAATAAAAATTGGTTTTCTTTGATAATTTGCACTGAAAAATAAGCAGAACTCAAATCTACAACAGAAAACCACGTAGATTTTGGAGGTACCTGTGTCCAGATATTATGCGGGTTAGGTACCAAGGGAAAGATTGGCAAAATTACCTTATTTACAGCTCGCAGATCTTGTACAAATTGATAAGTCTCTCCGTCAGCTTTCAGTACAGGAAGAATTGGAGTATTACACGGTGACGTAGAAGGATAGATGACACCTTGCATCTGTAAATCTTCAATTACCGGTCAAATTCCATCTATAACAGCTGCTGATAGTGGATACTGTTTGAGTCTAGGAAGTTGTACACTAGGTTTTACGGTAATCTTCACAGGAGGAATTGAGAGACATCCGACATTTGATCCAGGGACTGCCCACAGAGTAGATGGAAGTTTTTTGAGATCAGGGTGAATAGCTGTGACATCCGCAGGGGGCTGCACTTCAGAAAGAGAATACAACTGAAAATGTAACTTTCCACTCATCCAGGATAAAGTTGCATGATGTGAAGCCAAGGAATCACGACCCAAAAGATTCACTGGTAATGTGTCTCCTACCAGAAAGTTAGTAGGGTATACAGTCTCTCCAATCTGCAAAGGCAAAGCTTCAAGTTTACGGTGAGGAATTATCTTATCTTCAATCCCTTCACAATGCACTGTTGGAGCATGTGCTAGAAGAGTTTTATAACCTGCAGGCAGATCCTGTATACGCAGTGCAGATGTCGTAGCTCCCGAATCAATGATGAATTTCACAGTAGAGCCTCCCAGTTTAGCTTCTAACTCACCCTGAGAAGTTACATTCAGATTCAATAATAGTCATGCATCCCAAGAATCACAGTCTTCTGGGTTAGAAAAACATTGATATACAGGAGTGAACTCAGCAGGTGGGGGAGGAAGGCACACAGCTCTCTGGCCATCTAAATTCCGATTCTGTGGACAGTCTCGCTGTAAATGGTCACACTCACCACATGTATAACAAGCTCGCATTCCTCTGGCTTGTCCACGCCCTCGCTGAGAAGTGCCTTGCTGATAATTGCCTCGCTGGGAATTCCCATAATTTCCTCTGAACCTGCCTCTCCCCCGCCCCCTTCCCAGGGCTGGATGCATAGAAGCAATTTGTAAATTAAGCAGTTTAGTCTTCTATATATCTAATCTGGCTTGTTGTTCCTGCAATTCCTTGAGATATTTCAATTCACTGTACCGTGCACCCTCCAAAATTGCATCAGCTGATCTAGCAGGCCAATCTATTATTGAAGTTTCCAAAATTTCTTTTATTCTTGTAATCAAACCATTTACAAAAATATTAGTAAATCCCGAAGGTGTATCCTCCGTCTCGCCAGAATAATCTTTAAACGCTAGCATACACCTAGTGTGGAAAGCTGTAACTTTCTCACCCCTTTCCTGTGTTAAAGAAGTAAGCTTTGACCAATCTCTCACAGACTTACATGCTACTTTAAGAGATTCTAACAATTTCTCTCTACACAGAACAAAACTATCTCTTTGTGTCTGTTCTTGAAGATCTGTTACAGGGTCTGTCTGTGGCCATACCCAATTATCATCTCTAATTGGATGAGTTACCTTATGAAAATCAGCTGGATTAATAAAAACAGCTCTAAGCAGATTATCTAGATCTGCCCAAGTAGGATTATAACTATTAATTATTTGAGACCATAAGGACACAAATCTACCTGAATTCTCCCTGTAATCAGGAAAGGTTTTAGTCAAATCAAATACTTCTTTAGGACTCCAATTTGCAGGTACAGTCATTGCACCTGTAGGTCCTGTTGGATATACACGAAAAGGATATGCAGGTATTGTATCTTCTTCTACAGATTTTGCATTTACAGAACATGAATCATTATGTTGGCGTAAAACAGTCTGAAGAAAACTTATATCACCATATAATTGATCACATTTCTGCTTATAGGTAAAGAAATGCTTTTCTAGATCTTTTTCAATAGCATCAATAAGTTTACTAGAAATTCCCAATTCCTTTGTAGAAGAAATATTATTCCTTATTAATCCTTTTAAGGATTCAATCATATGTACAATACTTTCTATTTCACGGCTAAGAAGTGCATCCACTTCTCTAAGCTGAGAAATATTACAATTACTGTAATCTGCAATCTTTGCATCTCCCAATATCTTCTGTTTATTCCTTATCTCTTAACTTAGTTCAGCTGCACGAGTGATCCTCCCCCTTCCAGAAGCTACATGACTCTCAGAAGAAACAGGGGGAGACGTTGGGGATGCACTTGGGACTATTCCAGCTCCAATTACCAATGCGGCCACATCTGCATCATATTCTGGAGAAAGAACGGCTGGGAATTTCCCTGTCCGTTCATTACATAGGTACACTACCAAAAAACTGCCTCCAGTTTTGCAACTGATTCCTATGGATTTTGGAGTGCTGAATCCAGGAAAAATAGCCAAAATGTTCCATCACGTCACGTTTTCTTGCAAAATTAGATTTCTTACCCATATAAGGAATGTTCACATAATTTCTTTTTAGCCGACTGCAGTTTATTTTCTTGGCCCAAAATAGAGGTTGTAATGGTTAACTAACTAGAAACACTCCCTCATGATATTTTAGAGTGTTTTGTATTCATTTTATACATTAACAGGACAATTGGGAGGCGGGGGGCTAAATCCAGTACTCGCGCTGGCGCATGTTCTTTCCTGTTCGCCTCGCCTCGTTCGCTCGCTCAAACACGGTGGTTGCGACATGAACGTTCCTGTCAAATTTCAGTTTCTTGCAAGTTCATTATTACCTTTTGTTTGCTCAGTCGTAATCCAGCTTTATTCCGAAGTGGTTCACTACAGTTGTAGTTTGCAGTGCTGTGTATTTGTGATGGCTCACAGAGCCAGGGGTTGCGTCAACTCTCCGGACAGTTTTTGTTTTATTTCTGGGGAATATACCATGAAAAAGCGGCAGAGGAACATTTCTGCATTTATTAAAAAAGTATATTTCGCCTATTTCGGTTTGAAGTTAGGCGATCAAGACAAACCGTGGGCTCCTCACAAAGTGTGCAAGACATGTGAGGAAGATCTATGCTTATGGATGAAAGGTAAAAAACAAGCATTTTGTTTCGGAATACCTATGATGTGGCGTGAACAAAGAGACCACAGCAGTGACTGCTATTTTTGCTCTTGCATTGTGAAGGGATACAACTTAAAAAATAAGAACGTAATAAGTTACCCCAACCTTCCCTCAGCAATTAGGCCTATACCTCATAGCAACGAAGTACCTGTGCCTGAACCACCAAAATCTTTGGATCATATTTGTGTGGACGGTTCTCATCATGATGAGACTCATCAGATGGCTTTTCCCGATGAGTCCAGTACTTCTGAGTTTGAAACTGAACCAGATCCGAAACCTGAACTTTTCTCTCAAGCTGAATTGAATGATTTAGTCCGGGATTTAGGACTCCCAAAAGATGCTGCCCAACTGCTAGGTTCTCGGCTTAAACAGAAAAATCTATTGTCACCAGGAACAACTTTTTATTGGTACCGCAACCGCGAGACACAATTTTTGAAGTATTTCAGCAAAGAGGAAGATTTGATATTTTGCAATGATATATACGGAGTGATGGAAAAGTTTAAACTCAAGTATGATCCTGCTGAATGGCGGCTGTTCATTGATTCGTCAAAAGACAGCATAAAAGGTGTTCTTCTTCATAATGGCAACACATTCGCTTCAGTTCCTATTGCTCACTCTGTTATTCTCCAAGAAAAATACGAGAATTTGGCCCTGATTCTTCAGAAGATTCGTTATGATGAGCATAAGTGGATGATTTGTGGAGACTTTAAAATTCTATCCATGCTATTAGGGCAGCAATCCGGTTTCAACAAATATCCCTGCTTCCTTTGCTTGTGGGATAGCCGGGCCCGCGACCTACACTGGGGGAAAAAAGACTGGCCAATTCGGGAGTATTTGAGACCCGGTGAGAAAAATGTTCTTCATGAGAGCTTGGTACCTCGTGATAAAATTCTATTACCACCTCTCCACATTAAGTTGGGTCTCATTAAGCAATTCATCAAGTCCCTTCCAAAAGATGGTGAGTGCTTTCGGTACCTTTGCTCAAAGTTCCCCCGACTTTCTGAAGCAAAGCTAAAGGAAGGAGTGTTTGTTGGCCCTGATATAAGGAAACTCATTTCAGATGGAGCATTCGCTGAAACGATGTCTGAGAAGGAAAAAGAAGCCTGGGATTCCTTCAAGGATGTTGTTCTCAAATTGTTGGGGAACAGGCGGGATGAGAACTATAAGGATATTGTTGCCAGGATGCTCAATGCCTTCAAAGAACAAGGCTGTAACATGAGCCTGAAAGTCCATTTCTTGCACTCCCATGTGAACTACTTTCCCGAAAACTTGGGGGCGTACAGTGAAGAACAAGGTGAAAGGTTTCACCAGGACATCAAGGACGCAGAGAGAAGGTACCAAGGAAGATGGAACACCACTATGATGGCTGATTTCTGCTGGTTGCTGCTGCGGGAAACCCCAGATGAAAAATACGCCAAGCAGCGCACCAAGAGAAGCATTTGGGGGAAGAAGAAACGGGCCCACCAGGAGATTGATTGACCCAAGAATGACTTTAAAATCTAAACTGTGTTGACAAATATCGTGTTTTTACTAAACTTTGAAATAAAAATTTGCTAGTTATTACCACAGTGTCGGATCTCATTTATTAGAATTTTATTTTCACACCATCGGGTGTTTGTCTTCATGTATTGCAATGGTGCGGTTTGCGTTTTCTATTCTTACATACATACCTGTACAACATTTTTTGCACATTTCTTTGCTTTGCTTTGTGTCTAACCTCGCTCTTATATGCTCAATGTTTGTGCACATGTATGTGGCTGTTTTAAGTGCAGACAATTTTGCTACCATCACAGTGTGTTTTGTTGACATTACTCTATTCTTATGTGCTGCCTTGTTACAATTTTCTTTATTCTTATTTGAATAACTACTAAACAATTAGTATAAAGAATTCATCCAAGAAACTTTTATCTCGATCGCACTCAATCTGAAACGTTCACCTCAAACTGCTAACCCAATGTAGCAAAAAATCTGTACGTGATGGAGCAAATTGGTTACCAGATTTGGATTCAGCGCACCAAAAAACGTAAAAATCAATCGAAACATTAGAGGCAGTTTAAAAAAAATTTTTTTAGTGTACCTGTGGTATCATTCTCTTTCTCCTGTGGTTCACTCGCTTTACCAGCATTGTTTAACACAAACAAACCATTTTTCATATCATGTGCCATTCGTTGCCACCAATTAAACACTAGCCCTTCACGGGCATCACATAATTTATGTTTAGCCTGCAAAGCACATTTCAGATAACGAAGTTTATCTATAGAAAAAGTTCCCTCCAAAGGAAACTGTAGAAGCACATTATCATTAGTCACTGCATGCCAGTGTACAATATAATCAGTAGCCAAATCCCCATACTTCTCACGCATACAATAAGAAGGGCTACCTTTCTGAACAGCTAAAACCTTAGCTTTGTCATGCCATTCACGCAACTGAGATAACTCTTGTTTGCCTAACAGATTACCCAATGCTGTCACCATATAATACTCACAAACACCTTCCGCCCTTGCCAGGAATGGAGAAATCTGTAGACCGGCACGGCACCAACTGTGGGCTTCTGTCTGCCCCCCCTCACCAGCAACCTGCAGGGCTCTTGGAGTCACAGAAATCCGCACTCAAGGCAAAGAGAAGGGGGTCTAAGAGACAGCAATAAAATACCACACACTTCTATATAGATACACCAAAGCTTTGCGGAGAGAAACAAATAGAAACAAGTTCTCTTTGTTTACTCTATTAGCTATGGTTTACTTTATTTATAAGGCTCTTTTGGAGGATACAGCATAAATTCACTTTATTATTCTACGTCAGGTATTACGTATTCATCACATCATAGGTCAATTTCTAATCAGCATAGGTCAGTATGAGGAGACATACATGTATTCCAAGACATAACTGTTTACTGCTGACTGCTTGATATCTAGTAACCCTGAGACTGAGAGGCTAGAGGACAACCTGCCCCTTTTCATATTTACAGGACTTGCACCTCTTCACCTACTTAGCAAGCAAATATATGAAGTTTATTTCTAAGCAAAGTTCTGAACAAAATTAACTCTTTCTCAGGTTTTCTTAGGTTGTGTACACCGCCCTGTACCGACAAGCTTACTTTCACTATATTTATCATGCCTCTTCATAACTCTAGCAGATACGTTCATGGGGGGGGGGGGGATATTCAGCAGCGATGACTAGCACTTCTAAAGTGCATAGCCATTGCCGCTGACGTTTAATCCAGGATATTCAATGTCAGAGCCCAAACCAGCCACCAGCATTGAATATCCAGGTTGCTGCATAGCCTAGAAGCTAACCGGGCAGCGATGATATTGAACCACTGCCTGATTAGCTCCTATGGGAAACGTTAGGCCAACCTTTGCTGCGCCTGACTTTACCTGCAAATCACTAAAGCGGGCAGAGGCTCAATGTTACCACTGCCCTGTTAGCAATGGGTGCCACCTCTGCTCCACTCTGCAATGCCCACGACATTCCCTGATGCTATCCGTGTAACATTGGGGTTTGTAATGGCAACACCCACAGATATCTAGTGGCACTAACCACGTTAATGCCACTGAATATCCTGTTAATTGCCATTTTACACTATTTGCAGGTCTGAAAACTGTGAAAATGCCTTTGAATATCCCCCCATATGACCCATGCAGTCTGCCCATCTGCACCAACTAATGTTCTACAATTTCTTCCTCTCGTAGAAACAAAGAAACATGATGGCAGGAAAAGACCTCATGGCCTATCTAGTCTGCCCTTCCATATCACCCACTACAAGAATCCCCTTTTTTCATTTAGAGAACCTCTGTGCTTGTCCTGTGCTTTTTTGAATTTAGATACTGTCCTAATCTCTATCACCTCCAATGGAAGACTATTCCACGCATCTACCACTCTTTCCATAAAGAAATGTTTCTGCATATTACTCCTGAGTCTATCCTCTTTCATCCTCATCCTATGTCCCCTTGTTGCTTTCAATTGAAAGAGGCTCTCCTCTTGTGCATTTATGTCATGGAGGTATTTTAATGTCTCTTTCATATCACTTCTGTCCTGCCTTTCCTCTAAAATATATATATTAAAGTTCTTAAGTCTGTTCTCATATGCTTTATAACAAAGACCACTAAACATTTTAGTAGCCACCCTCTGTACTGACTCCAACACGTTTATATCCTTTTGAAGGTGCAGTCTCCAGAATTGCACCCAATACTCCAAATGAGATCACACCAAAGACTTATACAGAGGCATTATCACCTCCTTTCTTCTGCTGGCCATCATCTCCCTACGCACCAAAGCATCCTTCTAGCTTTTTGCTGTTGCCTTTTCTACCTGTTTAGCTACTTTGAGATTGTCAGACACAATCATGCCTAGGTCCCATTCTTCTTTCATGGACAGAAGTATGTCACTCCCTATACTGTACCACTCCCTTGGATTGTTGCAGCCCAAATGCATGACCCTACATTTTTTAACATTAAATCTCAGCTGTCAAGTTCTAGACCATTCTTCAAGCTTAGTTAGATCCCTCCTCATGTTATCTACACCTTCCTGATTGTCTACTCTGTTGCAGATTATGTATCATCTGCAAAGAGGCAAACCTCATCTGACAGTCCTTCCGCAATATCACTAACAAAGATATTGATGACCTCACCATACTTAGGCAGCTGGCACCACCTACCAGCCCCAGTACCTGTCTCCAAGCAGCTAGAGAGGTGTGATTCTCAAAATTGGATTCACTGAAGTAACAACTAAGAGAGTGTCTTTTTTTTTGTTTGTTTTTTTGCTAGTTGTAGTATTTCTTCTGTTTGATTAAAAGGTTGCTGGGGCTTTAACTTTGAATAAAGACTTTTGTAAAAAAAAAACCAAAAAAACTGGTAAACCTTTCTGACGGCTGGGAAACAGCCTTAACAATCCGAGCCCCTCTAGTGAGGCCAGTTCACTTGATATAACAAGCAGTGGCTCCTGATCCCTTGAGTGGGGGAGGAGCTGCTTGCAGCAGCCCCTCATTAACTCTGTCTAATGCCATAAGAAAGGTCTTGATACACAGGTGGCAGCTAATTGCTATGGGGGTTCTGTCAGGAGGGCACTGGAACCACGGGCTGTGAAGAGCAGGAACTGGTGCCATTTTCACTTTGTTTCTGTGAGAAAGCAGGGGAGAGAAGCTAATGGTGGTTTTGGATGCTGGGGCCGCTTCCTGCATGTTTTGTTTTTAGCCTCCTGAGTGTGCATCCAGAGTGTACAATAAAAAACGAATCCCTCCCTCCCCCCAGAAAACAAAGGGGCAAAGCGATTTAGAGACAATTGCAACAGCGGTACTGCTGGAGTACAGGTTTTGAGCTGCCTGAGAGCAGAAGAGAGGTTCTACTTTATTCACCTTCACAGATCTTAGTATGGCAGAGACCACATGCCTACAGCAGCTTGTGTTCCCACCGGGGCTCTGTTTCCGCAGCAGGGTTATGTCACGGCTGTGAAACAGAGACCCGGTCAGTGGAGGACAGCTTATTTGAGTAGAAAGCAGAAAATAACAGGAAGGTGATGTCCTCTGGGGGGGGGGGGGGCGGGGGGGGAGGCACAGTCTGCTTCCCTAACACCAGAGGGGTGCCTTCCTCGGGAGACCTATTGAGCTCAGCGCCTGAGCCAGAGGAGGTCCACAGCCCACTTCCGTCTTTGCTGGACTCTCGTGGTAGGGGTGTCAGATCTCCCCCCCCCCCCCCATTCCTCCACATCCAAGCTGCAGAGGACAAAGTCCTCTTGGGAGCCTCTTCTCCCGAATTTGTTCTACTCATGTACAAGGTGTTTCTTCTAAAGAATCGAAGGACAGATCCCTGCGGCACGCCACTGGTAACCTCCTTCTCCTCAGAGTGAGCTCCATTTACCTGTACCCTTTGTTGTCTCTCACTCAGCCAATTTCTAACCAAAGCAGTAACTTTAGGGTCTATCCCTAGAGTGCTTAGTTTGTTTAGACGTTTCCTATGTGGAAGTGTCAAATGCTTTACTGAAATCTAAATACACCACATCTAGGGCTCTCCCTCTTTCCAACTCCCTTGTCACCCAGTCAAAGAAATCAATCAGATTTGTCTGACAAGATCTGCCTCTGGTGAAGCCATGCTGCCGCAGATCCTGCGATCTGTTGGACTCCAGAAATCTCACTATTTTCTCTTTCAGCAGTGTTTCCATTTACATACCACTGAGGTTAAACTAACTGGCCTGTAGGATGTTGATGGGGTGGGAGGGGGGGGTGGTAGTGGAAAATAGATAGGTCTTGAGATTTGCAGTTTTCTGTTCTTGCTGCCAGTTTAATATTGTTTGTGGCCTATTAGTTGCACTATTGCTTATTTCTGAGTTTTTACAGCTATGACACTGTCAAAATAATTTGTGTGCCATGATTTGAAATCACAGCTAGCAGAATTATTTTTCAGAATGAAAATATTTATGTAAATATTTTATGCAAATGAATCTCCACAATGAGTCTCTGCACATGGCCCCGCATCACCCTCAGACCACCCCTGCTCCATGGGTCCTTATAGCACAATTCTCTTGATTTCAGAAAGACTTCCCCTCTAGAGGATACTGTGACACTACTAAAGTGTGAACTCAAATCATTGCTAAGTTGAAAAGGGGACTTTGAAGATTCAAATAATAAGAATCAGGGAAGCAGTCTGAGAATCTCGAGAATTAATGAGGAAATGGATAATCCAATAAAAAATTTGGGGTGAAATTTCGACCAAATCTTTGCAGCTAACACACAAAAATAGTTCAGATAGAGCCGCTTTAGCTGCAAAAGCCATAGTGCTCTGAAAGCACACAGTATGTGGTCGGGCATTATCATGGACACAGCTCATACCGCCCATTCAAGTGGTGGTTAGCTGCACCTGCACTGTCTGCAAATCCAACAGTTACTACACACTGTTGAGGCAGCCGGTAATTGCCTGCTGCAAACATGCCCACTCTGTGCCTTCTTCCCGTCCTTTATGCAAACTGAGCAGAACTCGGCTGCATTATCTGCATTTGTACCACATTAACTGCTACTGTAGCTACGTAGATAGCTTGTGCTGCTGCATTACTAGCTGACACGGTTTAGTAAGCATGCCCTTAAAAGGAGGGATGTTCTGCAACATCAACCATAGTTTTAACCATTTTGAGGAAGAGTAGATGAAAAAGCCTTTTATTGCAGAGATCTTTTCTTGCAGCTTCAGTGATTCATTGTAGGGAAGGTAGGTTTCTTAAAAGAAGTTAATATCTGTGTGTAGTCTATGAAGAGTAGAAGAGTAGTCTAATGGTTAAAACACTGAATTGGTAACCAGAAGGCTAGGGTTTGATTCCTACTAGTACTCCTTGTTGTCTTGGGCAAGCCACTTAACCCTTCATTGCCTCAGAAGAAAGCTCTGGCAATTTACTTCCAAGAAATCCCAGGAAGTGCTAGGTCAGCATTGACACAAAGGCACACATCACATATTGTTTTTCAATTTATGGGCATATAAGAGCATCCTATTCTTGTTTATGAGATTGTTGAGACCCTTGGGGGCTTTATTTTGCAAGAGATAGACATGGTTTGGACATCCAAAAAGAGCAAGGTGGATGTCTTTTGGCAGGGACGATGAAAATGTGATTTCAGAAACAGGCAAATCCAGATGTCCTTGTATCCAGCACATACAAATACTGGCGTTCCAAAATGGGGGTGTCTAAGGGCATTACAAGGCATAGCCAAACAGATCTAGGATGTAGACACTCATAACATATTTTGCATAGTGTCCTGGATGTGACATGTGCAGCAGTCACACGTCTCAGCCTAGCCTGCCATAAAGCATGAACAGGTAAGGGACTATGCTGTCCATGCTGACCGCAGATGCTATTGTCCTAGGAGGAGAGCGAAGGAGAGAGAGGAGAGCATGAAAGAGAGAGTAGCTTGCCTGTTGGTGTTATCTGCTGTGTGCTGTGCCCAGTGAACACTCTGTGTCCCAAACCTGAGCCCTCTATATCCTCCCCCCATTATGCATGCAGCTTCGATCGCCACCCCTCTGTCCCTCACACCTTACCCCAGCCACAGGCATCCTTCCCACTGCCAAACTGGGACCCCTTGACCCCAGTGTCTCTAAAAGGTAAATCCATCAGTGCAAGTGCATGTGGAGTGGAGTGGAGTAGGTGCTGGTAGCAGTAGTGTGGTAGCAGAGAGTAGTGTTGATGGTAGATGCTGGCTGCTGAGCACTTTCCTCGATGGAGAAATGTAAGGGCAAGTCCAAGGCTAAAGCTCCCTCGCAGCCTGGACAAGTCATGGTGGTTGCCTGTTCAGTTTTACTCTTTCTTGTTCACTCTAACATGCAGGAGTATGGTTCCAGAGTGCAGCCGCTGAAGCAATGGGTTGACGCTGGAAGCCCTGGCCTGTCTTCTAGCTTCAAAATCTCCTTAAGCCTGGAGCTTTGGGTCCCTCTTGTACAGCCGCAAGCTTTCCATACACTTCCTGGTCAGGCTGGGATGTTGAATGCCGACAATGTGATCAATTCACTAATCCGAGGAGGGGTGCCGGCAGTGTTGGTTGGGAGCTGTAACTACCTTCTGAATGGATCTTTTAGCCTGGGGACTACTTCTGACCAGATAGCAAAACTTAACCTCGATCCTTGGAATTCAGTTCTCTAAATTCAACTGCAAATAAGAAACCACAGACAGAGTTATATAAAATAGTACAACTTAAGCTTAAGTGAGGAATTCACAGGTGTGCACACTTGTGCAGGTTCCCATGATTTCCCTCCCCAGCTAGGCCATTGCACTTCCTTTTATTAGGGAATAAACAATTACATGGTGCAAATTAATTTCTACATCAAGCTTTGTTTATCTAGATGTCCTAGGTAAGAGCAGAGACATTTCTGCTCCAGCATTCTAAAAACAAAAGCATTCTGTCTCCTAAAATACAACCTTGGCTTTTATAACACATCTCTCTCCAGGCTGCTAGACTTCAGATTGCCAGTAACATTCCAAGCCATATTAACCCTTTTCAGAGGGCCCTGCGACCCCACTTCAAGTTACTTTCAACCAGAGGCAGCTCAAGGCAATCTGCTGCCTGAGGCAAGGGATGAGATGGTGCCCCCCTCCCGGAGCAGGGAGGGGTGAGCTTTCTCAAAACTCCAATCAGGGACTGAACCAAACCAAAAAGCCGATTAGATAATGTGGAGGAAATGCAAGATGTGGGCCCATAAAGGAGCAACTGTTTCCGGCACTGCCAGAAGAGATTGTATGGATTGCACACGGTAAAGCACAAACAATCTGACTTCATCTACTGACCCCTGGCGATACTGTCCAAGTCTGTTATTCTCTCTCACCCTGTAGCATCTGTCCAGAAGTAAATAGACTCTCAGGTGCATCACAAGACCCCCTTTCAGCTCTGCACATATATTGCAATATGCATCTTGTGCAAGGGTGGAAAGCTCACCCATCCAAGTCCTGAATTTGCATCTCCTTCTCAGCATTCTTAGTCCAGCTTTCCACCATGCCACTGAAGGGTGAAATTGATTACGGAAAAAAAGCAGAGGGAAGGTAGTGGCAGGCCAGAGGCAGCAAAATCTGAAATAAACAGAGTCACTATTGCTTCCTCCAAGCAGGGGTGGCCCAAAGATGTTGCAGGACCATGTGCAGAGGCTAATTGTGGGGCCTCATTTGCATAAATATTTGCATATCTACTGGGCCTAATTTATATGAATCTAATTTATTTTATTTTAAAATGTATCTGCTGCCCATCTAAAATTTTAAGCGTCTTTCAAAGGAGTCCTTCACAAGCTTCTTTTTTTGTCCTAACAATGACTTAAGAGTGTGTTTACTAAACATTCATGTGTGTTAAGTGCCACTATACCCATAGACATAAATGGGTGTTGCTGCACTTAGCACACATTCAAATTTGTGAAAGCACATTAACCTTTGGTAAACATGTTTCTTACTGAGTGTCTGAAAACCATTTACATGTATAGTGAGAATAAAGAAAGGCTACCATATTTCTACATTACTCTCCTCCAGTGC